>JACEFZ010028444.1:110000-340000 GCA_014155875.1 Cepaea nemoralis | reverse complement strand
TATGACTACTTATATGAATTAAATGAGATGCTCCCCACCAGGGACTGGGCGAAGCCGGGCAGGGTCAGCTAGTTGTTGTATAAATGTTCTAGTTTCTTTAGCCTTCTTCAGGCAATCGTCGTTAGTTACAACAGACACAGATATTCAATAAAACAATAAAAAAGGAGCGTTCATGGCACTAGTAAATCTATGGAAGTAACCGACATTAACTGATTACGTACCAAGGGATAATATATCGCCAAACGTGACCCCCCCCTCCCCCGCCACCCCATTTGAACAGAAGGACGCTATTTCGGCATACTAGGGTCATTGTGTTATTTGTTTTGTTTCGTTGTATCTTCCGCAATTTCAATGCTCAGTGAACGGAAATTACATTATAATACTTGTTCATTTGATTGTGTAAACAATATAAAATGACACAAAGTAGTGCAGCTTTACATAACAGATTTACGACACATACAGGACGTTGCGGCGATTAGCCTTCATCAGCAAACAAACACATTCACAAACACAACATATAGTCAGGGAGATCTCCCGTGACTACATGAAAATGTGACGACAGGACGAGAAGAACAAAAGGATGAACAAATGAAAGCAATGAAGAGAAAATGAGAATTGAAAAAAATGTTCATACTTACCTCACAGCTCCGATCCGTGAGTAACTCAGAATATCCCCGATGTATTCTTTTTATACCCAACCGACGGAGCGAGATGGAGGATGATGACAGGATGATAGATGTTACGGTTCAGTGAGCACATAGAAAGAAGGGTGGACGGAGGCAGGAGGGCAGGACGGCAACCTGTCCGGCAGGGGCATCCGAGCAATCTCAGTGGATGCACTGACGAAGCATGAGTGGGCGCAAGCATGATGGTGGTACCGAACAAAACCACAGTATGCACTCATATATGTTGTTATGAGGCGAGTCCCAAAGTCTGGGTGGACTGATATGCGTGAGCAAACAATACATACATATACACCGCTCAACAGACATTCATACACCAGTGTACATGGGCATGTGCAAAGTATATAAGAAGGGATAGATAGATAGATAGATAGAGAGAGAGAGAGAGAGAGAGAGAGAGAGAGGGAGGGAAAGAGAGAGAGAGGTGGGTATCGTTCCTATGATGTGCCTCATGGGGTATGCTGAGTAGGTCGGTCTACAAATACGATGCTTCACTCATACTGTTCCCTATGAAATAGGGTAAGTATGGTTGATTGTTATACCACGTATTATAAGATCATATCCAATTCTTGCAATTCTTGTGTTATTGGGGTTGTATAAGATCCGACCACTGGTAATACACATGATGTGGATAGGCACAGAGAAGCAAGATTATTTGGATCAAACCCCGGATCACTGGCGTGTGAGGCGGGTGGTAACCACTTGACCACTCGACTTACGCTAGACGCGACCCAATTATCACACTAGAACGTCACCCACCGTAGGCTATAGCTCAGAATTTGCCCAATCGCCGCGACTGACATCCGTCAATCGATGTGGCCCCAAATGATAAGGTCTTCTCGACTGGCAAGGCACAACACGCCGCCTAAAGTTCAGCGAGCAATAAGGAAATTGATTTTTCTTCTTCCGGGATTTGAAATTTAAACATTGAGCACAACCCAATACTGGCAACGCTGATCGTATTCGGGTACGAACCTAAGGCATTGTCCACGTCAATTTGGAAGCACTAGACTCGAGCTTCGCTCTCGTTTGAGCTCATCAGTAGTGCATATCATTATCATTGGCTGGACCCGGGATCGAACCCGCTAAGCATTTGTTCTCATCAGTAGTGCATATCATTGGCTGGACCCGGGATCGAACCCGCTAAGCATTTGTTTCAAGTGTCTATTAATCATATGATATATGTAGAACAGAAAAAATATATTTTTGTCTACACTCGCTCCATTTGACGACAAACTCTGTGGAGTTGTCAACAAACTTAAGTTGACGGCTACTTTATTTGAGTGTTTTTTTCATATTTACTTTTGAAGATAAAAGGAAGAGGAAGAAGAAATATAGGCTAAAGATATGAAGTTATCAACCACACAACCAGGATCCTTGTCATACATGCCAGTTTTGACACTCGTCACCAGTTACAAATGACCAGTTACAAATAAAAGCAACAATAATAGTATTGCATTGCATAAAAATAGAATTAAAATATTAGTTTAGATTGTAATATAAATATATAAAACGCTTGTAATTTTATTCGATATAAAAGGTTTATTTAGATTTAATAAATTCACGGAATATGACTTGCAAAATTGGGTAAAGTATAAATAGCAAAATGACATAATGATAATGCAAGCTGGCTATACGACCTGGGGCGTGTACAAGACTAGGCACTAGGCAGGCACTAGGAAGTTGATTGTCGTGTTTATTTAACAAGCCTTAGACAAGGTCAGATATACATTTGAAAGCATTCCCGCATCTAGATTGTTGAAATGGCACCACCTATGGTATCTTTGGGCAAGAAGGAGCCTTTGAAGCTGGTGTTTGACGATGTAAGTGAATATGTTGTGGTTAAAATTGTGTTCACACTAAATAAACAAACATTGCACCCGTCACTGTGACTGTGTGTTTGTCTCTGCAGCTTTTGAGTAACATAAGAAGAATGTGATGATAAGATTCTTTCTTATCTATAACATTTTGAGTACTGAAACTGGCGTATCTATAAATTAATTTATAATTTCAATAAATAAACAAACATTTGGCTTTGCAGCTGTCTGCAGCTAGCATGTGAGATGACAATATGACAAGATAAGAATTTTTTTTTTATCATAGCAGTTTTAGTTTAGTACTCAGAACTACTTCAAAAAAACTACTTACGTAACTATAAATTATAATTATAAATTAATTGATAATTTCAGTTTATTATAAGTTAATATAAGTATAAGTAAGTCCTTTGGTGGGGACGTTAGCAAGTTGATAGGGAACTGCACTGATAATATTTATAATAATATCATGAGCATGATAAGATGAGGGTTTGATGCTTGGGCTCATCGCCTGCTTGATGAGGGAACATTGGCCACCTATTACTCCAGGCATCCAAGCCAACAGAATGTCATGGCCCTATGACATATCATCACAGACCCATAGTAGGACAATGTTTAAAATGTGTTAGCACTAAACTTAGAATATTGAACTCATTAAATTGGATTTAAATGTTGACTTCTCGTTCAGAAAGCAGTGGCAAACTACTCAGCTTAAAATTGCATAGAGAATCAATCAGGGATGGATTGCATTGTCGTACAAAGGCTGCACTGCATTTAAAACAAAATCAGTACTAGTACAGCTGTATGGATCAGATAAATTGGGAAATGATGAAATCATTAACTAATAAAGTAAAACATTTGTTAATTGGTGCCTGGCGGAATTTTTTTGTTTTTGTTTGTTCGCATATCCTTTGCAGGACATCACTGTCAACATCAGCATCTTTCAGCTGATTGTTGATTTCTTGGCAAGATTACGCACAGTAGTTTGCCATTGCTTTCTGAGCGACCGGCTCACATACCCTGTAAGTTACTGAAGTGGTGAGAACCGCTACCGATTCTTGCGCACGTCACGTTACTCACGACAGTATACGGGATTACGGAGAAAGACATTAAACCCCTAGGCCAGGGAGAGCGGCCACCTGGCTGAATGGTGAGGCTTAACTGGTATGACAGAATCACCAATGTAGAACTCATGGAGTGAACTAAATAAATTCCAGTGAATGAACGAACAGGATTTGCAACATTTAGTAGATGTGGTTATTATATACATTGAACAACTAGGGTTAGGATTAAATTTTAAGAAGACTGCGATTATGGTCATCTCTAGAAGAAAGAAATACTACATCTGTCGGGAGGTGTCTTCAAGAGATTAGAACAAGAATTGCTGTGACAAAGGTTGGCCAATAAAAAGAAAATTGCAATGAGAAAATGAGTGTTGAAGTACTACATAAAACCTGTACTTTTGTATTGATGTGAAATGTGGACAATGAACAGACAAGCTGAAAAACATCTTATGGCTGTGGAAATGTGGTTTCTGAGGAAAATGCAAAGAATACCATGGACAAACAGAAAAACCAATGACCAAGTCCTACAAGAAACAAATGAAAACCGTAAACTGATTAGAGAAATTAGACTTAGACAGTCACAATGTTGTGGTCACGTTATGAAAAGAAATAAATTGGAGAACTTGGTGACAACAGGCAAGATCGAGGGGAAGAGATCAAGGGGAGGGCAGAGAAGTAAATACCTGGATGGTTTGGCCACGTTGTATGGTAGAGACATGAACGCTGAGCTGATCCACGACTCTGGTGATCGAGTGAGATGGCAAAACATGACCGCCCACGCTTACCGGCAGGGCACATGATGATGAAAAGAAACAAATGAAAACCATAAACTGATTAGAGAAATTAAACATAGACATTCAAGATTTTTTGGGCACAGTATGAGAAGAAATAAACTAGAGATCTTGGTGACATCTGAATAAATGGAGGGGAAAAGAACAAAGGGAAGGCAGAGAAGTAAACATCTGGATGGCTTGAATACAGAGTTGATTCACAACTCTAGTGATTGTGGGAGTTGGCACAGCATGACCGCCCAAGCTTATTGGCATGGCACATGATGATGGCGAATCAAGATGTGAAGAAAATAAGATGGCATTGAATAGAAATATCAATTAGGGAACCCTTTTAGGTCACTAAGACAGTTCATAAGTAAACATACATGTATTGATAGGCACTCATAGAAGTAGAGTAAAGAAATAGGGATTAGAGGACACACATGACAACATACAAATTGAAAGCTGTAGTTACCGACCGAGATCCTGCATGACAGGTTTGAATCCCAGTCAGGTGCGTTCTCTAATCCTTACTTCTTTTCTTCTATGAGCGTGAAACAATACATGTTTGTTTATTTATGAAGTGGCATTGCATTGGATAGGACACATACGAAGAACACTAGAGGATAGTATAACTAGACCCTCATCTAGAACCCACATGGCAAACGAAACAGTGGGAGACCTAAAAAAAGATGGAGAAGAGAATTAAAGACAAAGATTAATAATATGGCAAGAACATGAATGGAACTTCAAAAGACTGAAAAATCAAGAAAAACAAATAACTATTAAAATAAACAAACTAAAGAGGGTACTATATTTTGACTTTGCGTAAGTTGGTTGAGGACCTGTGCCCTCTAGGGGATAAAGGACAGAAGGGGAATAGTAAGTGTTGGCTGCTGGACCAGTGATCAGAAGGTGGGGATAAAGGTTACTTACTGTACTTATAGTCTATTTGTCATCATCATCATTGTGTGCCTTGTCAGGTGGCGTGGGCGATCATGCTTCTCTGCGATCTCCGATGGCATGGATTAATTCTTATGTTGACTCCCTTCCATGCCATGTCGCAAGACTATCAAGAATTGTCTCATGCTATCTTCCTCAATCTCTTTTTCTACAAATCTTTCCGGTTGTCACAACACATTCCAGTTTTTGTTTTCTCATAATGTTGTCTGATGTTTGTGATTTGGCCTTCTTCAGAACATCCAGATTTCTCTACTTGTAGACTATTATATTTGTATTTCTGTTAAATACATTTTGTGTGGCAAAGAGAATGCTTTATCCCCAGTTCAAGCATAGACCATCAACCATCTCATGCCAAGTTGTCCCATTCTTCGCTATCTCTTTCTGCTCCCTCCATATCTCCCTATCTTATTCATTGCCATACTGCTGGTTTAGGATAATCATAGTAATAATAACTCCAACAATCCAACGGTACGCATATAATTCTTTCTGGCTCAATGAACTGTACAACCAAGAGCAACTGGAGCCATAACTTGAAAGTGATGGACGAAGCAGACTCTTGACTTTAAATTATGATTCTCGCTGTTTAATTGTTACAACGTACACCGTTTGCTTCGACAAACACTACAATTCATTATTACTTAAGAGCCTGTGACACCAGGTGGGGCTTAAGAAAATTTGATATGAATATGCATGAATAGAAGACAAACCTGGTTTTCTAACTATCAGCCATTTGTTCTATTCATCCGCTGACGACCTTCTGTCCATCCACTCAGTGTTCGCCTCACTGCTTTATGTGAAATATGTCTAGTTTCTCTGCCTGCAGGTTCGTAACTTTTGTGGCGATATCTCGTAGCATGTCTGTCACCTGTTCTTTCTCTGCTATTGTAACTCCAGCCACTGATCTTTATGCCAACTCTGATCCATAGCCACGCCAATGTTTCACTACTAAATTTTTGCACTGCCTTCTCGGTTCTATGTTTCCGCAAGTCTCTCCGTTGTTACTCTGACCACTATGTTACGTTTTAGTTGTTTCCAACGCGTCCCTTAGTTTTTATCGTATTTTGGCGTCGAGGATTTCTCTCTAATTTATATGACGTCATTTTGTTTGCACTCACTATATGGCATTCATCTATCTAACATTTTCTTCATCATGTGTTGTTAGGTCTCCCTTTATTTCTATGGCACTGTGAGTTATAGATAAGGGAAGTCTAGTTCTATATTATAATCTTTTCTGTAGATATGTTCAACCCAACACCAGGGTTTATCTTTTCTTCACCTCTTGATTCACCGTTACTTGTTTAGTTCTCTCATTAAGCTCCACAGGTGATTCTATCATATCAGATTAGTCCTGTTACTCTGTGCAGGCACCAATTAATGAATATCTGTATTTTATTAATAATTAATTTAGTCATTCTCCAAGTTTCTGATCCAAACAATAGTGCTGATTTAACATTAACATTGAAAAGTTCAGTTCCATGTAGTAAATGAATTAATTTTGGTTTTAGCTGTAGTTTGGCAATTAAATTGTTTGTTTTCACATTGTTGTTGAGTTTAGTGATGTGTGATTATGATTTTTTCTTAATTCTCGCCACACTACACTATCCCGGTGTGTTCTTAAGTATTTATCTGTTTGCAGGGATTTCAGTGCCACCAAATTTTTACGTGGTAAGCCATATCCTCTGTTGGGTTTCAGCATTTTCTTTATGCGAATGGAATTCCTTTTCATTGCATCCCTCTTAAGTTTGCTTATTTTAATACAGTTATTGTTTTTCTTGATTTGTCACACTGTACTGTTACTCTGTAAAAGTTATGTTAACTGAACTGAAATATTATTTATACCACTTCAAGTATTAAAATCTGTGTATTCTGTTTTGTAGACTTGTTAGTCCTTCTAATTTCATCACATGTAGAGCATGATTGTTAATTTGTATGTAGATTTAAACTGGTTATCTTTGATACTAGGACGTATTTCATACCTCGTAACTGACAATAGGTAATGGTCAGTATCAATTTTCTAAGTAAAAATCTGTAAGTTTCTCAGTGGTTACTAGAGGTTAGCAACTTTTTCTCCGTAATCTCATATACTCTCGTAAGTAACGTGATGACAGTGAGAATCAGCAATGGTTCGAATCGCGTCGGTAACTTACGGGGTATGTGAGCTGGCCGCTCAGAAATCAATGGCAAACTACTGAGCGTAATCTTGCCAAAGAAATCAACAATCAGCTGAAAGATGCTGATGTTGACAGCGTTGTCCTGTAAAGGATATGCAAATTTTAAAAAAAGGTCTTCAAAATATAGTTCCACTTGTAAGTTTTAAATATTCTATGTGCGTAACACAACATAACTACAACTTAAAAAGCAATACTTTGCTTAAATATGAGTCCCACTTGTAAATTTTCATATTTTCTGCGTATGTAACACAACACAACTACTGGATTAAAAAACAGTAATGCTTTCAGTGCTCAAAATATCACAGCACTATTGTAATTTGAATACTTGTTAAATTTAACACATCGACTACTGGATTCAAAATGTTATTCCGAGTATTTTCAATTTCATTGTCCTCAGTCTCTATAATTCCACTCTATCTAATTTCAATAAATTTGTCTTCGTGATATTTGCAAAATGTGGATTGGTTATGGTGTATTTTAAATTTTTTGAAAAGTCTGGAATTTCGCCATCAGTGACGCATGTTTTAATAATGATATTGTCCACTTGATATGACCAATGGAACTTGATGTTCAAATAGTTTAAAGTCAATATCTTTCCCATCAATTTGTAGATCAGCAAGCATATCTGCCATGTTGACATGTCTTACTCTATCGAAAGCCTTTGTGTAGTCAATAAAGCAAAGATGTATATCTTTGTTTACTTCTATAGAACGTTCAATAATGTTCTCAGTGCTCAAAATATAGTCCCACTTGTAATTTGAATATTTTCTGCGCATGTAACACAACACTTCTACTGAATTAAAAAACAGTAATGTTTGCAGTGTTCAAAATATAGTTCCACTTGTAATTTTAACATTTTCTATGTGCGTAACACAACATAACTACTGGATTAAAAAACAGCAATACTTTCAGCGCTCAAAATATAGTCCCATTTGTAATTTTAATATTTTCTGCTCATGTAACACAACACAACTACTGGATTAAAAAATGGTAATGCTTTCATTGCTCAAAATATCACAGCACTAGTTGTAATTTGAATACTTGTGTCTATTTAACACATCGACTACTGGATTAAAAACATGTTATATTGCAGAGTGATTTCATTTACATTTTTCAACCCGAGTCTCTATAATTCCAGCTCTATCAGTTTTCAATAAATGTTTCTTTGTGATATTTGCAAAATGTGGATTGGTTATGGTGTATTTTAAATTATGTTTTGAGTTGCATGAACTTTGTCGCCATAAGTGACGCATGGTTGTTAATTAATGACAATTGTTTATGAACAAAGAATGGACAAAATGTAACAAATAAAGGCGTAAAGACAAAAAGTTTGGCTTCTTAGCACTGGGTTCTATCCCAGATGGGCTGGTCTTCTTTCTGCAGAGTGACCTGCTGATAGTGACACACAGAACATGAACTCTAGCTCCAGCGAAGACCCCAAGGAGCCTCTGAAAAAATTGCACTTGTGAGTCAAACAATGGAGTATGAAATTAGCCCTATGACCTTTGTATCTCAAGACAGGCAGCCTGAAGGCCATGAAGACACCCTTGTGTAAGAAACAATGAAGATTGGCTGTAATTTATCTCCATCGAAGACAGCGAAGACCTCTTGTGTAACAAACAAGATGTCATTCATTCAGTCTAGTGCTGTCTCCACAATGAAGATTGGCTGTAATTGATCTCCATCACTCTGTGGCTTTTACCCTTGTTGTACAATCTGACAGTTGTTCGTCCACCTCTTCATATTATCATGTAAACTTATCTCTTTTTAGTGTTGAAATTGCCATAGATAATGACATTCCTCTCTTGACATAATATGTCACTCAAACACTGTCATCTCTGGGAATCCACACTTGCCTTACAGGCATAAACATTAACCAACACGAATGATAGACTGGAGTTAACTCTAACAGCCTGTAATTGTTTCTCGTTATATCTGGGTTAGAATGTTGGCAAATTATTTACTACACTCAGTGGTGCATTGAAAATGAGAACATTCTTATGCCACAACTTTAGATCGGTGCTACTCTATGGAAGATCAGCCAACCTACCTCTCTCATGAAATTGAGGATGCATTCCAAGAGAAGAAGCTGGTGCTTGCAGCATGGATAGATCTGAAGAAAGCCTTTGACAAAGTCTGGAAAGAAGGTCTGATGAAAAAACTGAGAAACTAAAGTCAATGGAAGAATGTACAAATGGGTGAAAGCATACTTGCACAACAGAAGAGCCAGAGTCCAGATAGACGGACTCAAGAGCAAGAAAGTACTACTGCGTCATGGTGTTCCCCAGGGCAGAGTCTTGTCCTCCACACTTTTTCTAATCTTCATCAATGATCTCATTGCTGAATTACCACATGGAATTAAAGCGGCAATGTGCGCTGATGACCTAATCCCCTGGAGCACAAATGAACATGCATCCATGGCCACTAGATCGCTACAAAGAGCTGTAGATGCATTTGTTACATGGGCAAATGGATGGTGCTTCATCATAAACACTGACAAGTATAGCACCATTCTGTTTACCCTCTCTCTGAAACAAAAGGCAGACGTCATCTAAATAAATGGAATACCCCTAAGAGAAGATAAAGAACCAACGTACCGTAGCATGTAATGACAGGCTGACATGGAGAAAACACATCAACAAAGCAGCAGCAAAAGCCAGAAAGAAAATAGCCATTCTGAGAAAACTAAGTGGAACCACATGGGGAGCCAGTGGGAAAATATTTAGCAAAGTTTATCAACAGAGGATATGGCCACAACTGGAATATGGGTCAACTGCGTGGTTTTCAACATAAAAAACCACCCTACAAGAGCTGGACAAGGTGCAAAATTAAGCACCTAGAGTCACCACAGGAGGGATGAGATCAACCCCTATAGTGGAAATGGAGAAGATGAGGAGGACACAAGCACTGTGAGAGGACAGAGATACAAAAAAGCTAATACAAGCAGAAAAGTTACTCAGCTTGCCAGGCCACCCTATGTAGAACAGATTTGAAAACTTAGCTATGGGGTGGTTGACAAGAAGCAGTTTTATCCACCAGTCTAAATGACTCTGCAGAGAAACCATGGTTCTGCCCACAGTTGGTACCCCCCTGAAAACTTCTAGAACAAACTTCTTGGAAAGAGGAACATAGACTATCACTACAAATCCAGACAAAAGTGAAAGGAATATTTGACACGGAAGAACAGAACAGTGTACAATGCAGAACAGCCACTCTCAGCTTCCTTGATGAAGAATACCCACAGCACCTCTGGATCCGAGTCTACACAGATGAGTCAGCATAAAATGCTGTTCGAAATGGAAGAGTGGGAGTGTACATAGAATACCCAAATAATACTAAGGACATGGCCAGAGTACCAACAGGAAAGTACTGCCATAACTGTGATGCTGAAATCAGTCAGTCAAGATAGCAACAGAGAAATTACTAAATATCAGCAATAGTACACAACCTGTGGTGCTATTGACAGATGCAAAATCAGTACTCGAGGTGCTTCTTTCTGGGAAATTGCTGAGATACTACGGACACTACTTTCTGAACTAGGCAGCCAGCATAAAGTCACCATCAGTGGATACCATCTCACTATGGAGTACCTGAACATGAGAGAACTGATTGACTGGCTAAGGATGGAGCAGTAGAACAAAAACCTGATGTACCTGTTCATCATCATCATGTGACATGCCGGTAAGCAAGGGCGGTCATGTCTTGCTATCTCACTTGATCAGCTCAGTGTTCTTGTCTCAACCATGCCATGTGGTCAAGCCATCCAGGCATTTACTTCTCTGCCTTCCTCTTGTTCTTTTCCTCTCAATCTTGCCAGTTGTCACCAAGTTCTCTGATTTATTTCTTCTCATAACGTGACCAAAAATGTTGACTGTCTACGTCTAATTTCTCTAATGAGTTTACGATTTTCATTTGTTTCTTGTAGGACTTAGTCATTGGTTTTTCTGTCTGTCCCTGGTATTCTTTTCAGTTTCCTCAGAAACCACATTTCCACAGCCATCAGATGTTTTTAGCCTGTTCGCTCATTGTCCAAGTTTCACATCCATACAAAAGCACAGGTTCTATGTAGCTACATACCACCAAAAAAAAAGAATGTTCAAATCAACCAGAAAGCCACCAACACCAGCACAAAACTATTGCCACCCTATGGACAGACCAGAACAAATCATTATTCTGCACCACAGAACCGGACACAATAGATTATGCAACCACATGTATACAAAATTCAAGATTGGTGAATCAACCATATTCACAAGTGAATTGGGGGCCAAAATATACAGTAGAAGATACATTCTATGGACCACTGAGTGAACTAAAAAAGACAGTGAAATTCATTCAAGAGACAACATAGCTGTTATAGACAATTTTCAAACGAATGAAAGAAGAAGGGGAAGAGAATGGACTACACTTGGAATTAGAATCCATACATACTGTTCATTCATCCATCATCTCTATTGCATGTAGGTTCTTTCAGAATGTCTTCGTTTATGTTTAATCTTAACATTTCATAACATGAGTTGCTTTGAATTGGGTGCCCTTGAATGTCCTTTTGTATGATATCCTGTAAGGGGAATGAATGGAGAAAAAAAAAACCTCTATGTGACAGTGTTATATAAAATTTTGCTTCAGGGTAATACAAGCTTTTGTCACACTTGAGTGTGCGCATAGAAGTGTTTGCAGCTCGAAACTTTTAACACCTACATTAGCTCTAGCTTTAGTGTAACATTGCTGAACCTACCTCCAGTTTATCATTACTTAATGTCAGAAAACCACCAGTATCACTGATCTCCTTTTCTTTGTGTATGTCATATACAGAGATTTTTAATTAAACCTGCCTCTTTTTTCAATATGTCATTTCATTTATAGTTATTTTATACAGTTCATTATAAGGTTGAGCAAGAAGTTACACCGTGTAAGGTTGACAGTAAACATAAAGATCAGCTAATTAACGGTAGAAATGTTTATAGATATATATGAACGGAGTAATCATGAGTATATTGTAGAGATTGAGCGATACAAAGCAACAGCAATGTCACTAATAGTCCTAACGTCATTCAGTGCCATCACATGTATCAACTTGACGGTATAAATATGGGAAAAGTGGTACAGGATTTCAAAATGAACGAACATGATGAGGTGGTAGAGGACTGGCTTCATACTAACAGTAATATATGGGACCTGAGAAGCATCAGACATTGCTCAATAGGCATTGCATCAGCTTTCTTCAGATATGTGATGAGAAGAGAGGCATTGGAGAACATTGTGACAACTGGAAAGATTGAGGGAAGAGAAATGATGCTGGATGGATTGAGACAGTGGCATGGAGAAATACCATCAGCTGAGTTGATCCAGAATACCAAAGACCGAGATCTGTGGCAGGGCACTTGATGATGATGATCAATGGAAAACATCTACAGAAGGTAGTGACAAGACAAGTAGTGTCTCAGTTCAAGAATAAACATGCTGACTTGATAGCTTGGACATCTATGGGGAGAGTGCGATGGGGATTCTGCTCAGTGTTTGCATATTATGAGTGCAAGTGTTTTCGGTGCAAACAAGAAACAGTTGTATTGATAAAGATGTACAAGGTTAAGTTAATAAGTAAGTCACAAATGGCTGTAGAAAAATAACTACATATGAAAACTTCAAACCAGTTTAATTTTTATACATACATTGTCCCTTTATTTCTCAACATAATTTCCACCAACATTGATGCACTTATCCCATCGTTTTATCAGTCCTCCCAAACCCGCTGCATGGAACTGCGTGCTTTGTTTTCATTTATTGGCCATCCAACAGAACTGTGTGACTTACGTATGACGCTCCCTCGTTGCTTTTTCTACCCAGCTATGCACTGTTTCATGAGACAAACATTTGTCAGCATAAACACTGACAACCCACCTTGGTGGGAGACATTTCGCGAATGACGCTGAAGTTGAATGTGAGGTGAAAAACGTGGTTTAGAAAATAGAGCACGCAGTTCTGTGCAGCCGGCTTGGGAGGACTGATAAAACGTTGGGATAAGTACATCAATATTGGTGAACATTATGTTGAGAAATAAAGGGACAATGCATGTATAAAAATAAACTGTTTCAAGTTGTTATCATATTTAATTATTTTTTTTGGCAGCCATTTGTGACTTACTTATTGACTTACCTTCGTATATACAATATTGTGGACGACTTCATCTGATATCATTTTAATGTTTGCAAATTATATCTTCCTATTTAAACAGTATAAAATAACAAAGCAATGCAGCTTTACAGAGCACAGTTACAGAAAACATTGGCTGCTGCAGCGACTAGCCTTCATCAGCAAATAAACAAGGACACAAAACACTGCATATAAACATGGGACAGATACTACAGTGACTACATTAAGGCATAGGAATGAGATGAGAAGAATGGAATGTTGAAACAATAAGAACAATGAAAAGAACATGAGAAGAATGGAATGTTGAAACAATAAAAACAATGAAAAGAACATGAACAGAATGGAATGTTGAAACAATAAGAACAATGAAAAGAACATCAACAGAATGGAATGTTGAAACAATAAGAACAATGAAAAGAACATGAAAAGAATGGAATGTTGAAACAATTAGAACAATGAAAAGAACATGAAAAAAATAAAACATATGACACTTATCTCAGATTCCCAGTCTATGATATTTTATATTATTTACATTTCCACAGCTTTACTGCAGTTGCAGTAATTTTATTTATATCTTTCTGTGTAGGAATAGCTTTTATAGGCATAATATGTATTAAAATATGTAGGAAACATTACAGACCGTATATTAGTGGTGCCCATACTAACTCAGAGCGCATCCTGAGGTAAACTTGTAATCTGATGCTCTTTAAATAATCTTGAATAAAGGAGTTAAATGCTTGAACTGCACCCAGTGGAGTTCAGGGTGTCTGGTCTAGGCCAAGGGCTGTTGGTGATAATAAGCATCTCTTACACAGGAACATAGTAAAGTAAAGGACCCTGTGAGGTAGTGTGTGTGAGACTTTCTGCAGAAAAAAGACCGAGCCATATGGGATAAAACCCAGTGCAGAGAAGTCTTGCCTCTAAACTCATTTTTATGTCATTTTCCACTAATATATCTTTTCCTTTCTTTGATAACTTAGCCAATATTGATTTGTTTACTTGTTTACCAATCTTATTTGCCTCCCTTGTGTTACTGGTGCCCACAAGGGAAGCCAAGAATAGTAACACTGTAACCTACCATGCATGTCATAAGAGGTGTCTCAGGAGGGTTGGTATGAAACTGGCTACCCTAGTCCATTGAAAACTTCAGCTGCAAAATCCAACCAGTCATGCACAGGGCTTGGTTTCAGTTGCTCCTTTGGGAGATGAAAGGCAGCAGCAGGAGAAGAACAAAAATAAGACAGTTGTTTGCATGAAAAACCAATGAGCAAGTTCTACAAGAAGCAAATGAAAACCGTAAACTTATTGGAGAAATAAGACGTACACAGTCAATAATATTTGGGCATGTTATGAGAAGAAATAAATTGGAGAACTTGGTGAAAACTGGCAAGATTGAGGGGGAAAAGAACAAGGGGAAGGCAGAGAAGTAAATATCTGGATGGTTTGGCCACGTGGCAGGGTTGAGGCAAGAACACAGAGCTGATCTGTGACTCTGGTGATCGTATGAGATGCGAAACATGACTGCCCATGTTTATCGGCAAGACACATACTGATGATTGTCTTGCATACTCTCCTTTTATATTAAAATGAGCACGTTAAACTTCATGTTCATTTACTATTACTTTGGTCAGTTTAGTACCCTTTAGATTAAATTTTAACTATTATATTTCAAGCTTCCCTTGGATAACAAAGAAGATGGCGCCGAGAGTCCCTCTGTCATTACCATCGATGCCGAACAGCGCGCACGAAGGTTCCGTCAACAGAAGAAGCAGAAAAAGTGTCGACTTATTGTTGGTTTCATTACCATCCTGATCATTATTGCTGTTGCTACAGCCTTGACCTTCACTTTAGTGAAATTGCTTCGCAAGCATCGCAGTGTGAGTATATTGTTTTACAGTGAAGGTATATAGTTTTACATTGTGGGTGTATTGTTTTACAGTGTTTGTATAGTCTTACAATGTTAATATATTGTTTTACACTGTTAGTTTACTGAAGCACATTAAAAACGCACCACTATAATATATACTGATGCCGAGAAGCAGGAAATAAAAAGTGTCAGAATGGATTTTCCTCATGTTTGTCATGAGGTAGAGATTAGAGAGCGATTAGCTGCAGGAATGGGAAGTGCATGATTCAACCCATGGTTTTGTGTACAGACTACATGAAAACAATTAAAGTTACACGTGCACACGAACTTAAAAATGTGTGCGTGGTGTAGCAATATACTCGATATAAAAAGGATGTTGAAACAAAACACCATGTACATGTGCTTGAAATGCCACGACTATCTGAAAAACGACCACCAATGAGCCATTGGTATATTGGAGACAGGAATGAGCTTGCTGGCTATTGCCAGAAGGATGGATTGCTACCACATCACTATTGTATGACTCAATGAATGTTACGGAACCACTTGCAGTGTCCGGGATAGACTTCGGAGTGGCCAACCGCGAGTTACTACCCTTGCGCAAGATCATATTATTGTGCTGGGACGCAGAGGTGTTTCCAAGGCACCAGGGCCAGGTTATATACTGGCCAAGACCTATTGACGCATCCTCATCGAGCATCCTGGGCAACAGGTCCCTTCGGGGTCCTGGCTAAAGTCAGTAGGATCGCCGATTCCTCCGAAGTCGGAGAGTGTCTGCCTGTACGGCGAGGAACCACCAGTCTGCACACCAATAAGCCAGACATGGGACAACGGATACTCACGCAAACTTCAGGTCCTGTATGACATCACACTGATGTTGGACAACAGGATGCCTTCATCCGACATACAGGACTTCGCGTTGGAGCTCAAGCCAATGAACACAAGCAAGCAAGCATATTATTGTGCTGAGTCACCTAAGAAATTATTTTCTTCCGGCAAGTAAAACAGCAATAGCAATAGTGGGTAGACACAGATAAATTTCTTGAATGGCAACTCAGAGATACAAACCTTACTGCATGATGTTGGGCCAGACTTGACTTGCCTACGTCATCAGAAGCGCCTGCAGTGGAATGCTGTCCTATTCACAGACGAGAGCAGATTCAACCCGTCCTTTGCTGATAGACGTATGCAAATTTGGTGACGGTGTGGAAAGCGCTTTGCAGATTGCTGTGTTCATCAGCACAACCGATTTGGAGGTGGCAGTATTCACATTTGGGGAGGGTTCAGTTTTCACCATCGCTTGCCTCTTCACATCTTCCATAGAACTCTTAATGCTATGACATTTCAAGATGAGGTTCTCGATGTATTGATTGCTCCTGCATTCACAAATTATCCAGACTTGCAACTTCTCCAGCAGTATAACGCATGTGCACACGCTGCATGCATTACGCAGCAATAAAACATTGTGACAATTGATTTGCCTACCCTGTCACACCAGATATGTCCCTTATAGAACATCTGTGGGATGTGTTTGGATGCAAAGTCTACAGGTGATGTTCTGCAGCTAATCTGTAACAGCTCGAAGCTGCTCTTACACGTGAATGGGACTTGATTCCCTGGAATTTCTTTCAGAGACTTGTGCGTTCCATGCGAAGCCACTGCCAAGCTTGTTTGCAAGCGCACGATGAACATAACCAGATACTGAGGATAGTGTAAATAAATTTTTTTATTGGTTGCATTTCTGGTTTTCTACCTTGTCTGTGCAATTTAATACCAATCAAATTTTTTTCTTCTTTTCCGCGTTTCCATCCTGTTTCAGGATATTGCGGTCAACACCAGCATCTTTCAGCTGTATGTTTTTCCTAGGCTAGATTACACTCATCAGCACGCCATGACTTTCTGAGCGACTGGCTCCATACTCTCATAAGACACTGCACGACTTGAACCACTTCTAATTCTCGTGCGCTCACGTCAACCACGAGAGTATTCGGGGTTAACGGAGAAAGCTGCTAACCCCTCGGCCAGGGAGCCGGCAATACCAATCAAATGTACAATTTAATGACCATGGATTCATAGGAAATTGAATAAAGATTCCAAATATGTAAACTTGTAAACGCTTATATTTACATTTCAAACTATGTTCCTGGATTATATATGTCGTGTGTTTTTAATGTGTTTCAGTAAATATTGTTTGAGTGTTAATATGCAGTTTTACAGTGTACATAGTAGTTTTTACAGTGTTAGCATAATGTTTTGCTGTGGAAGTATAATGTTTTACTGTGGATGTATTATGTTTTGCTGTGGATGTATTATGTTTTGTTGTGGATGTATTGTTTTGTTGTGGATGTATTATGTTTTGTTGTGAATGTATTATATTTTGCTATGGATGTATTATGTTTTGCTGTGGAAGTATAATTTGCTGTGGAAGTGTGATGTTTTGTTGTGGATATATTATGTCTTGCTGTGGAAGCATATTGCATGACAGTGCAAGTATATTTTTTGACATGTTGTCGGTATAATTCTTTTACAGTGTAAGTTTTGTTTAGACAGATGAGACAATTGTAACTAAGATGGTAATTCCTACTCTTCCACCTTTGGTCTGAAAAGTATGTTGGTTTACATTGTACAGCAAAACTGGTATTTGGACTCTGGAAACATTTGACTTCAGGATAGTATTATTTATAATCAGACTTGAACACCTCTCCAACACACATTTTTCAACACACATTATAAATATTAATTTACGAATAGAAATGTGGAATTTCCCAGGACAGTGTACAAGAAAGCCTACTCTTAATTATTTTCTATTGCTAAGGGATTTTTAACATGCCAAATGTGCACACGGTTTCATTAATTGGTGCTTGTGCAGAATTGAGGGACTAACATGGTATGACAAAATCACCAATGTGGAGCTCACGGACAGAAGTAAACAAATACCAGTGAACCAGGAGGCCAGGACAAGAGGGACTAACATGGTATGACAGAATCACCAATGTGGAGCTCACGGACAGAAGTAAACAATTACCAGTGAACCAGGAGGCCAGGACAAGAGGGACTAACATGGTATGACAGAATCACCAATGTGGAGCTCACGGACAGAAGTAAACAAATACCAGTGAACCAGGAGGCCAGGACAAGAGGGACTAACATGGTATGACAGAATCACCAATGTGGAGCTCACGGACAGAAGTAAACAAATACCAGTGAACCAGGAGGCCAGGACAAGAGGGACTAACATGGTATGACAGAATCACCAATGTAGAGCTCATGGACAGAAGTAAACAAATACCAGTGAACCAGGAGGCCAGGACAAGAGGGACTAACATGGTATGACAGAATCACCAATGTGGAGCTGATGGACAGAAGTAAACAAATACCAGTGAACCAGGAGGCCAGGACAAGAGGGACTAACATGGTATGACAGAATCACCAATGTGGAGCTCATGGACAGAAGTAAACAAATACCAGTGAACCAGGAGGCCAGGACAAGAGGGACTAACATGGTATGACAGAATCACCAATGTGGAGCTCATGGACAGAAGTAAACAAATACCAGTGAACCAGGAGGCCAGGACAAGAGGAACTAACATGGTATGACAGAATCACCAATGTGGAGCTCACGGACAGAAGTAAACAAATACCAGTGAACCAGGAGGCGAGGAAAATAGGCTGGTCCTAGCTAGGACACACACTGGAAAAACCTGATGATAATTAGAAAATCCTGTAACCCACAGGACCAACATAATAGAGGGAGTACAAAAATACATCGAGAAGAGAATTAAAGACAGGGATGAATGATATAGAGAGAACATGGACGGAGCTACAGGAGACAGTAAAAGATAGGACAGCTTGGCATGAGTTTGTTGAGGGTGTTTCTTCAGGTGGCTTGACCTTGATGAAGGATGGAAACAGAAGAAATATGCATATGAGACAGGACTTCTTATCTTTCATCCTTATTGAAAAAAAAGCTAAGCATTTCTTTATTTCCCTTGCTCGCTTTGAACTCAAGCGTAGTCCATACACATGATACTACTTTTAGTGCACTGGACTTTATTTTTATGTGTGGATTAGCTTTCCCTATTACCAGTGTTCCTCACCATCAGGCAAACCACTCTAACTTCTGAGGTGCTTGTAATTTACGTCCCCAAGTCAAGGACGAGTCGTCAACATTTTAGTCCAACTGACCTGTGTAGGGGTTCAATCTGCTACCTCGGCTTTAGCGCACCAGAAGTGGTAGAGCAAGCACTCTTACCATTTGGCCAGGTTGGCTTCCGGCTAAACATTTGATATGCCACCTTGAGGTTATGGCTTCATCCGATGTCTGAAAATATTGTCATGAAATTATATCCACAACTGTATTTGGACCTGGTATTTTTCAGGTTAGAAGTGGAGACCCTTACCACTTAGCCACTCCAACTCATGGCTCCTAAGAAGAATTATAAACACAACTATCATCACAGCATTTCACATTTGATTCTTATGTCTGTCTTGCAGCTGATCATTTATTAGATAGTATTTTGAATTTTATTTATTTTCTGGCTTTATTTATGTGTTTAAACCATCTGAACAAATTGTTTTTAAGTCATGGACAGTGCCTGAGAAAAATGGACATACAACAAATGTGGTTGTTGATGATGATAATCACCTGATCCATGCTAGCCATCATCATCCTAACGACCAGGAAGTTTACATGGAGGATCTTCATGAGTACTCCAGGGTAAGTTTTGGATTACCTGTGTTGTTCTTGGATCTTCCAAATCCTCCAGCGTTATAACGAGTGAATCAACAATTTTGAGAAGTTGTGGTTCAACGATTTCAAGAAGTAGAATTGGTAAGCTTTCAATCAATCAATCAGGGGCCGTCTCCACAGTGAAGGTTGGCTGCAATGGATCCCCAACACTGTCTGTCTCTCGCCCTGACTACATTCTGTCAGATTGCTGTTCACCCATCGTTTGATGTTATCTTTCCACTTGTATCAGTGTCTGCCTCTTGCTCGCTTGCCCTCCAGTATAATTTTTATGAGAATGTTATGTCTTTTGACGTAGACAAAATATTTCACTTGCCTCTTTTATATTTCTTTCATCAATTCTCTTTTCATTCCCAGTTTTTCTAGAACCTCTGTATTTGATTGTTTTTGTTTTCATGAAGTATGACATATTCTTCTGTAAATCCACATCTCCAGGGCCTCTATTCAACTTTATAATTGTTTGTTCATTGTTCAAGCCCCCACACCATATAGAAGTGTTGAATATACATAACATTTGACAATTCTCATTTTTAATGTGGTTCTAATCTCTCTAGAGATTCACAGAAAAGTCAGAACATTATGTAAGGAGTCAAAAGAAGCATGGCTTGAGAAAAATTGCATAGAAATTGAAAAAACAAAACAGTAAAAATACCAAATGAATGCACAAAAGAATTCAGAACCTTACTAATAAAAGAACACACATATAAACAGGCTGCCTAAAAACAAAAGATCGAAAAATCATACTAGAAAAAGATCAGATTTTACATGTATGGTCAGATTATGTGAAAAACCTTTATGATGATATTCAAAATAATAATTATGGACCATCAGCTTTGAAGATGGAGGTTCAAAATGCTTGTAACCATATGAAAGCTGGCAAGACTCCCGGTTCAGACAACATCAGAACAGAAATGATCAATGCCTTAGAAGAATATGGAATAGACCAAGTCACCAGATTGCTGAAAACAATATATGATACTGGAGATATACCTCTTGAATTATGTAATTCTATATTTATTGCAATCCCAAAGAAATCAGGAGCCTTGGAATGTGATGAACATCGAACAATTAGTATAATGAGCCACATCACGAAGATTTTGCTAAGAATTATCATGCAAAGAGTTAGGAAGAAAATACAACCTGAAATAGGAGAAGAACATTGTGGGTTTGTACAAGGTAAAGGTACAACTAATGCTGTGTATATGTTGAGAACTTTAATTGAACGTTCTATAGAAGTAAACAAAGATCTACATCTTTGCTTTATTGCAGTGTTTCCCAACCTTTTTTGTGCCATGCCCCACTTAAGCCTTTCTAAAATTCATATTGCCCCCCTCCCCCGCCCCACGCCCCACCTCAACATATACATTATTTTTAATATTCAAAAATTGAAATGTTCACTAAAGAAACTTGAATGCTAGGTTTTAGGAAGAAATCACTAGGTAATTATTGAGCAAACACAGTAAGTAAATTTTCAAAACATATAATGGAGAACTGAAATTCAGGTACAAAATAATTTTAATGAAAGATTTTTCTATATTATTTTAATTATTAGTAATTATTTATTATTTAAATTTAGTGAGATCCTTGCACTTGATGCTTGCTGCAAAGAGATCTTATGTCAGGTTCCAATGTAGTTAACTTCAGTCTCAAGTCTCCCCGTTTTGTTATATTCAGCCGATTTCTTCCATTTTCGAATTGCCCCCCTTAACAGTCGAATTGCCCCCCTTAACAGTCGAATTGCCCCCCTGTGGGGCGTGGGCCCCACGTTGGGAAACACTGCTTTATTGTCTACACAAAATCGTTATGTTAAAGTAAGACATGTCAACATGATAAAGATGCTTGCAGATCTACAAATTGATGGGAAAAACCTTAGACTTGTAAAAAACATATATTGGAAACAACAAGCTGCCATAAATATTGATAATGAAGTAGGTCATTATCAGCCTATTAAGAGAGGTGTGAGACAGGGATGTGTAATGTCTCCAGATCTTTTTTCTCTGTACAGTGAAAATATTTTCAGAAATGTAGAAGATATGAAAGGAATCATCATTGCAGGAAGTAACACCAATAACATTAGATATGCAGATGATACAGTATTGATTGCAGACAATGAGCAGGTTCTGCAACATTTAGTTGATGCAGTTGTTGCACACAGTGAACAACTAGGGTTAGAATTAAATTGTCAGAAGACACAGATTTTGGTCGTCACTTGGAAAAAGGAAATACCACAATGTGATACACAAGTAAACGCGAGTTGAGTTGAATTGAGTTAAGAACTGACATCACTGCACTCAGGACATTTCCATGCGTGCTCCGTCCCCTCGTTCAACAGTCAGCGAAGAGTCATAATACTAATCGTTCCAACCGCTATATGATTTAAAGTTCTCCTGGTCTTCCCTCTGAGTTTTGAGATTCTTCCAGAATATACCATATTCCAGTTCTTTCTAACGCAACTCCTCAGTTTACCTTGGGGAGCTGATTTTTAAAAAAAAGAAGTTTCCCCCTGATTTTATTGTTCTGACAAATTGTTGGAGTTCAGTTCTGGTTAATAGGGTAAATTGTACCGTTCATTACAGTGGGAAAACCCATTGAAATAAATGCATACTTCGCATATTAAGTGCAGATAAAAAAGTAACCTCTTGACTTTATTGTTCTGACAGATTGTTCTAGTTCAGTTCTGGTTAATAGGGTAAATTGTACCGTTCATTACAGTGGGAAAACCCATTGAAATAAATGCATACTTCGCACATTAAGTGCAGATAAAAAAGTAACCTCTTGACTTTATTGTTCTGACAGATTGTTCTAGTTCAGTTCTGGTTAATAGGGTAAGTTGCACCGTTCATTACAGTGGGAAAACCCATTGAAATAAATGCATACTTCGCACATTAAGTGCAGATAAAAAAGTAACCTCTTGACTTTATTGTTCTGACAGATTGTTCTAGTTCAGTTCTGGTTAATAGGGTAAGTTGCACCGTTCATTACAGTGGGAAAACCCATTGAAATAAATGCATACTTCGCACATTAAGTGCAGATAAAAAAGTAACCTCTTGACTTTATTGTTCTGACAGATTGTTCTAGTTCAGTTCTGGTTAATAGGGTAAGTTGCACCGTTCATTACAGTGGGAAAACCCATTGAAATAAATGCATACTTCGCACATTAAGTGCAGATATGAGAAGCTTTGATTGTGTCCAGTTTCAACTTTCTCCTGTTGCTCCTTCATTGTCAGGGTAAAGACTTACGGGCAGCCCATTGTTATCCATGTAAAATGGTAAAGGTACTCCCATAGCAGATATCACAGTTGGGGGTGAAGTGTCATGCATTCACTTATTCTATGTCATGGCATAATAAGGTGGGGCAGCCAGTTTCCTTCCTCCCTGCCTCCTTTCCTTCTCAGGTAATACTGAAAATTATCCAGTGCTCATTTCATGAGGCTGGGTTTACCCCAAAGCCATACAGGTGAGAAAAAAGAATCCTGCATGGCAGGGGATTGACCCCATACCTTCTCTTGGTAAACCGTCACACTGACCACATTGCTTCTATGGTGACCACATTGCTTCTATGGTGATCACATTACTTCTATGGTGACCACATTATTTCTATGGTGACCACATTGCTTCTATGGTGACCACATTGCTTCTATGGTGACCACATTGCTTCTATGGTGACCACATTACTTCTATGGTGACCACATTACTTCTATGGTGACCACATTATTTCTATGGTGACCACATTATTTCTATGGTGACCACATTGCTTCTATGGTGACCACATTGCTTCTATGGTGACCACATTGCTTCTATGGTGACCACATTGCTTCTATGGAGACCACATTGCTTCTATGGTGACCACATTGCTTCTGTGGTGACCACATTGCTTCTATGGTGATCACATTGCTTCTATGGTGACCACATTGCATTGCTTCTATGGTGACCACATTGCTTCTACAGCTCCATGACCTAAGTCTTAAAGCATATTCTAAATAGATGCAACAAACTGTATACAAATATACATCAGGTGTAGCTCCAAGCTAGAAAAGACACTGGCCACTTCACATCATTAATCTGCAACCTAGTGTATTTTATCTGTCGCACAAAATGACACCATCAATTATGTTATATGTAGCCATAAATGTATTTGTTGTTATTAAAATATATATATATATGGTTTTCTTCCTCACAGCAACTCCTGGCATACAAAGATGTGAACAAAAGTCTTTGTTACATTGACCGACTGGAAGAAACTTTTGAGACGGGGTATGCACGGTTTGAAGGCTATGCGTATGAAGTAAGTCCGAGAAAATTTATAAATGTGAATCACCATAAAATAGTGCAAGGATGCCTATGTGAGAAAGATTATAAATATACATAATCTTTACGTATATCCTTTACAGGACATCACTGTCAACATCAGCATCTTTCAGCTGATTGTTGATTTCTTGGCAAGATTACGCTCAGTAGTTTACAATATCTATATATAATGATTATAAATGTAAATAATCTTAAAAATGGTGTAGTGGTGATATCTATATATAAAGATTATAAATGTGAATAATCTTAAAATAGTCTGGTGTTGTCTATATGAGAAAGATGTGAATCATCTTCTCTCCCTCCTCTTCTTCGTTCCCTATTGAGTTAGTTATGCACCTTATAGGCCAGCATGTCCTACTTCGGTACCTTATAGGCCAGCATGTCCTACTTTGGCATCTTATAGGTCAGCATGTCCTACTTCAGTACCTTATAGGTCAGCATGTCCTACTTCAGCACCTTATAGGCCAGCATGTCCTACTTTGGCATCTTATAGGTCAGCATGTCCTACTTTGGCACCTTATAGGCCAGCATGTCCTACTTTGGCATCTTATAGGTCAGCATGTCCTACTTTGGCATCTTATAGGCCAGCATGTCCTACTTTGGCACCTTATAGGCCAGCATGTCCTACTTCGGTACCTTATAGGCCAGCATGTCCTACTTCGGTACCTTATAGGTCAGCATGTCCTACTTCGGTACCTTATAGGTCAGCATGTCCTACTTCGGTACCTTATAGGTCAGCATGTCCTACTTTGGCATCTTATAGGTCAGCATGTCCTACTTCGGTACCTTATAGGCCAGCATGTCCTACTTCGGTACCTTATAGGTCAGCATGTCCTACTTTGGCACCTTATAGGCCAGCATGTCCTACTTTGGCACCTTATAGGCCAGCATGTCCTACTTTGGCACCTTATAGGCCAGCATGTCCTACTTTGGCACCTTATAGGTCAGCATGTCCTACTTTGGCATCTTATAGGCCAGCATGTCCTACTTTGGCACCTTATAGGCCAGCATGTCCTACTTCAGTACCTTATAGGCCAGCATGTCCTACTTTGGTACCTTATAGGCCAGCATGTCCTACTTCAGTACCTTATAGGCCAGCATGTCCTACTTCGGTACCTTATAGGTCAGCATGTCCTACTTTGGCACCTTATAGGTCAGCATGTCCTACTTCAGTACCTTATAGGCCAGCATGTCCTACTTCAGTACCTTATAGGTCAGCATGTCCTACTTTGGCACCTTATAGGTCAGCATGTCCTACTTCAGTACCTTATAGGCCAGCATGTCCTACTTCGGTACCTTATAGGTCAGCATGTCCTACTTTGGCACCTTATAGGTCAGCATGTCCTACTTCAGTACCTTATAGGCCAGCATGTCCTACTTCAGTACCTTATAGGCCAGCATGTCCTACTTTGGTACCTTATAGGCCAGCATGTCCTACTTCAGTACCTTATAGGTCAGCATGTCCTACTTTGGCACCTTATAGGCCAGCATGTCCTACTTTGGCATCTTATAGGCCAGCATGTCCTACTTTGGCATCTTATAGGCCAGCATGTCCTACTTCAGTACCTTATAGGCCAGCATGTCCTACTTTGGTACCTTATAGGTCAGCATGTCCTACTTTGGCATCTTATAGGTCAGCATGTCCTACTTCAGTACCTTATAGGTCAGCATGTCCTACTTTGGCACCTTATAGGTCAGCATGTCCTACTTTGGCACCTTATAGGCCAGCATGTCCTACTTTGGCATCTTATAGGTCAGCATGTCCTACTTTGGCACCTTATAGGTCAGCATGTCCTACTTTGGCACCTTATAGGCCAGCATGTCCTACTTTGGCATCTTATAGGCCAGCATGTCCTACTTTGGCACCTTATAGGCCAGCATGTCCTACTTTGGCATCTTATAGGCCAGCATGTCCTACTTCAGTACCTTATAGGCCAGCATGTCCTACTTTGGCATCTTATAGGTCAGCATGTCCTACTTCAGTATCTTATAGGTCAGCATGTCCTACTTTGGCATCTTATAGGCCAGCATGTCCTACTTTGGCATCTTATAGGTCAGCATGTCCTACTTTGGCATCTTATAGGCCAGCATGTCCTACTTCAGTACCTTATAGGCCAGCATGTCCTACTTCGGTACCTTATAGGTCAGCATGTCCTACTTTGGCATCTTATAGGCCAGCATGTCCTACTTTGGCATCTTATAGGTCAGCATGTCCTACTTCAGTATCTTATAGGCCAGCATGTCCTACTTTGGCACCTTATAGGCCAGCATGTCCTACTTTGGCATCTTATAGGTCAGCATGTCCTACTTTGGCATCTTATAGGCCAGCATGTCCTACTTCAGTACCTTATAGGCCAGCATGTCCTACTTCGGTACCTTATAGGTCAGCATGTCCTACTTTGGCATCTTATAGGCCAGCATGTCCTACTTTGGCATCTTATAGGTCAGCATGTCCTACTTTGGCATCTTATAGGCCAGCATGTCCTACTTTGGCATCTTATAGGTCAGCATGTCCTACTTCAGTACCTTATAGGCCAGCATGTCCTACTTTGGTACCTTATAGGCCAGCATGTCCTACTTCGGCACCTTATAGGTCAGCATGTCCTACTTCGGCACCTTTATAAGCCAGCATGTCCTACTTCGGCATGCATTTGTGTAAGGTTTATTTCCACTTGACATCCTGTTTTTAGCCCTTATTTGAGAAGACTTGGTTTCCAATCTCATTACCCAACGTGTAATATCATTAGACACAATGATTATTAGAAAAATTCGAAGTCCTATGCTGGGATTTGAACCTGGTACCCTCTGTGCCTGAGGCAGACACTGGAACCTCTCAGCCTCACACATCTCATACTAGTTTTGGTGATCTCTATCACAAAGGAAAACCATGTGTCATCCCTGCCTTCTCTTGTGGGCCAAACATCTTTTGTTCTAGGCCACAAGTTCTTATTTCCTTTTACATCTTAGGATAGATGAGGAGCTGTGTGTTTTCTTCTTCGTCTTTTATCCTGAAAAGGATGTTAGTTGCCGAGTGACCATTTAAAGATTGTAAGCCAATGTCTTTTTTTTAGTTTTTTTTTGGTGGCTGAAAGACTGGAATTCTTCTTTATACATGTAATAGAGCAGACACAGAGCTTTCATAATGAAACCAGTTACATGACACATTAAATGCTGCAGCACAAATGGTTTCTGTGGCAGTAGTATAGGGTGTATTTTTAATGACTGTGCAGAGTGTGAAAATATTGCGGGTCCAAGTTTTGTATTCACCCTCTGTAAAGTTCATGCAACAATAGGTAAATACAAAACTTGGACCGGCAATATTTTCAGACACTGCACAGTCATTACATATACACCCTATATTCCATGATGAGGCTTTAGTTAGGGTATAGAGTAATGTAAGCAATTATTCTCTGTCTTTATATATACAATTTTCTGCATTATTAGCAAGATGGCAGGCACACAAAAGCTTTGAAGCTGATTGGTCAACCTATTGAGATTGAAGTACTCAGACACATTGGCGATATCCACATCTATGCACATTGTGGGAATGGAACTTCGTACTGGGCAATGGAGATCGAGGAACGAGGTGAGTTTTTTGTTTTCGTTCAATTCAGTAGTTGGTGAGTTTTAATTTGATCTCTTTGGATGCATTATTAATTTGTATATTTACATTTGTGAAATTGTAATTTGGTTCACCATTAGAAAGAGCTCGGAGGTAACTGAGATGTGGTTCCTGAGATGAATGTTACAAAGTCCTCGGACTGCCAGGGTAATTAACAAGCATTGCCTGGAAGAGGCTAATGAAAGTAGAAAATAATATAGAGCTATAAGACATACATGTTCTCTGGTCATGCAATGAGAAGAGTGGCACTGAAAAATATTGTGGCGACTGGAAAGACCAGCGGCAGAAGAGGCAGACCAAGAGAAAAATGCTGGGTGGACTGAGAGGGAGGCAAGGAGGATATCATCAATTGAGGTGGATGGTGTGAAATATATAAATGATATCGATATTGTGGTGAGGATGCAGCCTAGCAGAATGTACAATGAAATCTCCACACAGAAACTGCTGAAGATCTGTTACCACCAGTCCTGACTGGAGATAGTGCTGGATGATGATAATGAAGATGATGGAAGTTTGTCATTTGTCTTACAGAATTGAGGCCTTGGCTACAAATGGAAACACAGAACTATTGTTAGATAGCTAGCTTCAGCAATTGCCCTTGTGTTACTGGGGCCAGTAAGGGAAGCACAGAATAGTAACATTGTCACCTACCATAAGAGGCGCCTAAGGAGAGTTTGTGTGAGACTGGCTTCTACCTCAATCTGTAGAAAACTGGCTGCAAAATCCAAGCAATGATGAACATGTCTATAAAGGATTTGACATGAGTTGGTTGATTCCTAAAGTGGACAGTAGCTACAATGAACATTTCTGTTTGCATTACTTTCAAAGGAGCCAGATATATACACCTTGTATGTTAAAATCATTAGCCAGATTTCTTTACCATGTTCAGATGAAAGTGAACAGTTTAATAACACAGCATATGTTGTTTGGTATTCACGAAGCAAAGAGCTGCTGATCACATACAGGGTATTGCTTGGGGCACTAGGAGTTTAGTTACTTAGATAAGATCAGCTGGCATCTTCACATTGCTTGCAATAGATCTCTGTGGCAAAGACAAGTCATGTGCCTCACACTCTGAAGGTGGTGGGTTCATGTTCATGCCACTAGTACAATCTTTCTGGAGTCCCCTGGGTCATCGCTAGAGCTGCAGAGTTAATGATTTATGTGGTGCTTCTCTGCCGGTGACTCTCCCTTCTTTGGAGAGAGACAGAATGCAGTGAAGTCAACCCTCACGCCTTTAATCCTTTTCTTACCTCCTGCATTCTTTGTCTGCCACCCTGCCCCATAGTCTCACCTGTCTATCTTTTCCTGTTATCTTCCTGTGTAAGCCGTGGTCTTCCTCCTGCACTTATGCCTTTCATCTTTCAATTTTACATTATGATTCTCTGTTGTTGTTTCTACTGATGGTAAGATAAATGTATTATGTTTTGTTTTTCAGAAATAACAACGGAAATGAGAATTGTCTACGTGTGAAACCTTACAGCCAAAGTACAGAAATACTGAATGTTTTCACATCTATAAATGTTGCTTACTTTGTTACGAATGTCCATAAATGTCACTTTCAAAATCTAAATACATGCAAAATTTTAATATTTGCTGCCATTAACGCAGTATTAACATTCTTTTTGAAAATTAATTTGTTTATTCAGATATCAAAATTTATAAAATTGTTTCAAAAATTGTATCTGGATATCAACACTTATAAACATTGTTTCAAAAACTACATTGAAAGTCAGGAAATGTTTATAATGAACATTTTTTCTCTCAAAACTACAAATACATATTAACATAATTTTGCAGTGTTAATATTAATGTTTTGCTTATATAATTTTATCATTACAAGCGAATCTACTTTTATGTGATACTCCATGGTTCAGTATTTGCTGACATGAGATTTACTGCGTGAATATTTAAGAAACTACTTAAAACTGAAATAGCAGATTTAACAGTTCTGATCTATCTTTAGGAAATAGCTAAGCACTTTGGGCAAACATAGGTGCTCTGTCTGTCTCTGCCAATCCACCCGAATGTAGATGCTGATTATTTAAGTAATACTTTAATTACGAATGCTTCAGATTTGTCTCCTTACTAGTCCTTGTCTTTTGAAGACACACTGATAATTCAGAAATAAGAATCTGTAAACAGGTAATTTCATCTGATGTCTTCACTCAGCGAACAGCTGTTGCCTTTAAAATATCTACGTTGTTGATCTTGCGTGTTTCCAGCCACCTATGCTTGTACTGCAGCAGGACATTGATAGTGGATCTGTTAAGTCCTGGTAAAAAATAACGCATGTGTTCGACATCCACTCATGTCACATCCATCCAGTTTCAATTTGAGCTACCATCGGAAATAAGCGTTTTGATGATTAGAATTGTCATACTTATCTATTTGAAATTCTGGGTCTGTGGTTTAGGGCCAGTAACTGCAGTTGTTTGCAGTAAAATTTTTTAACTATAGTTTTAATTTGTAACCATAATATTCTAAATAACATTAGAATTGTATTTCAAGTGTAGCAAAATAATATTTGTATCATTTTTGCAGAGCATTTGACTATAGTTTTATAAAAGAAAACATGAAACAACACATATTTTGTTTTTCTGTCTAGCAGCACATGTAACTTACCATTGCTTGTAATTTTTACAGACATCTCAGTACTTACTATTCATATTGTTTTGTAAGCCATTTCTGCAGTGTCAGCTGTTACTGCAGTTTTGAAGAGTTAGATATATTTTGAAGCATGCATGCACACACTATCCAAAATGAAGAAATACTTTGAAACATGTTTGCATATGTTATCCCAAGTGAATATATGATATATATACATTCCAGTATATGATCAGTATATTGAAATAATTATATGTTTAATATTATTGTATAACTTTTGGGAAATTTGTTTCTTATATTAATTCTAATTTTGAAAGATACGAAACAAAAACAGACATGGAAAATATAAATTATTGGCTGTGGCAACTAATGCTTACAGATACAAGTATTTGTGCTTTAGTATGTCATTTCACTTAAGCTTAAATGTGAACATGATGACAGTTCATTGTTGTTTCATTTTTCTGCACAGTTTCAAAATTCATTATTTTAATATGAACTGCCATCTTTCACATTTTTAAAATACCATGCTAGTTATGTTCACTGTATTTGGCAAGGGAGAACCAACAGAAATGATCATATTATAGAAAGGAAGGAGAAATTTACACAGTTGAACAAAATGAAGTTAGCAAAGACACTTATAACATGAAGAAATATAGTTTTCATCAAATTGAAGTTAACTTAGCAAAGACAGTGGTAAAATGTAGACTGTTCAAGCTACTGTAAGGTGTGTACAAATCTGTTAAATAGCTGTACTATTTGTATTCACATAGCTATAAGTAGCTAGATATAATCATTGAGATAGTACTTACACATATGCAGATAATAATTCCTTTTCTGTTTTAAAAAAAGTGTAACAGAAGTCTGTCAAATAGTAAAATAGCAGACATGACAATAAATACATTGTCATGGTGCTGATTTTATTGAATTTGCAACTGAGAATTCCAGAAACTCTAATTTTACCTTTTCTGTCAATCTTTCTATGGCAGTATAGTTTGAAATAATTGCTGGGCACAATTTTAAGCACTTTTATAATGTCAAAATTCAGTAAAATATTTGTGCAAACTAAAGAAATTTATCCATACTTGACCAAACTCTCAAATGAAGACATCTGTTCATTAGCATGGCATATGTATTGTTCTAAAGCCAAGGTACACACATCTTTTGTTGTGCCAATTTACTGCATCTATTTCATCACATTATATGTTCTTTTATTTCTCTATGCAACATATTTTTCAAATTATTTTTCAGATTAAAGATTTTTTTTATTAGCATAAGCCTCTCACTATGTGTTTGTTGCAATTGCACTTTAAAATGTAAACATAAACATCTTTAGGGAAGTCACCAGTAAAATTGTGAAATAATAACATATTTAGGGAAGTCACTAGGCTGTGAAGATTACCAATGGAACTAATCTGGGCAGGAAGAGAAGCTTGCACCCATATCTGTCACGGACAATGTGTGAAGATCTGTAACAGCATTTTTTGGCTCTAAGCATAGAAGAGAAGAATCTGCATCCTTATCCTTAATAAACGCAATTTAAAACTTCACACCAACAGTTGAACAATAAAATGTGAAATTGAATTCCAAATATTGTACTATCAAATTAAGTCATGCTAGTAGTATCCTTCTGAGAATCATCAAGAAGAGGATTGAAAGTTTGTTAGAGTATGAATTACAAGACATATAGAGAAGTTTCAGACAGGACAGAGGAACCAGGGACCATATCTTCAACATGAGAATCGTCTTTGAGAAATGTACGTCTTCACATTTGTTGATCTTAATTGCCACAGAAAAGCTCTTAGAATGTTGTGGGCCAAAAAGAAAATGTGGGTCAAGCAGAAGAAAATGTGGGCCAAGAAGAAGAGAATGTGGGCCAAGAAGAATAAAATATACTGACATTTTACAATATCAGAACGTTGAAGAAAACTGACACATAAGCAGCATCAGAAACTGAAATCTTTTGGCCATATTAAATGCCAGTGGATTTGAAAGAGCAGACATGATTTCTGGAAGACGAAGCAGGGGTTGAACAACACAAAGACGGGTACAGGACATCACAGACAACTGCGGTCAGACACAGACAACTGCGGTCAGACACAGACAACTGCGGTCAGACAATGTTTGAGGATATAGAATCTCTTCTGCAAAGGTCCTGCTATGTGATGATCATGTCAAATTGTTATATAACTTTCAGTGTAACTTATTTTGGGAATTGATCTGTAAATGAACATACAATTTATTATCATATTTAATGTAACATGTTTGGGGTTATATTAAAAATTATAACACATTTTGATATAAAGCTTGTCTATGCAACAAACCTAAAATATTCCCACACTTATTAAACAGAATTTGTTATCAGTAAATATGTGTGTTTGTTATTTTTAAAAACAAATTCCATTTATTTATAGCCAATATAATTCTGCATTCTTTTGGCTTCCAGTGGAGCATACACTTTCAACTTTCTTTTAACTCCTATCCTTTGCTGCCCTTTATGGTTTGTTCCATATCTTTCCCATATGTAACTATTACAGATACTAGACAAAGAAGTTTAATTAGTTTTCAGTTGCTTGCCTTCTGAATTATGAAATTATATTGGAGTTCAGCATGGCGAGTGGTTTAATATGCTTACACTTTCTCTTCTGACTCGCATTATAGATCCATTCCATACGCTGGTCATTTTAACTTCTCGTCCTTGTCTTGGGGACATAAATTACAAGTACCTCAGAGGGAGTTCGTCTGATGGTGAGAGACACTGGTAATAGGGAATGCTAACCCACATGAAAAAAATCTGTTCAATGTACAGTAGCAAGTGAGTGGACTATGCTTGATTTGAAAGCGAGCAGAAGCAAAATAAAACATGAGGAAATGAAAGAATTAAAAACTGAAGAAATGTACTACTAACATAGAATGATTATCTGAAACAATTTCAATTAAAATTGTGGAGATTGTTATATTAAGTGTGGCACATACAGTAATGATTGCTCACACATGGTGAAGCTTACAGTGATGGTTGTTCTAACGAGTGCATCATATAGAAATGGCTGTTCTAAAGAGTGGATCATATAGTAATGGCTGTTCTAAAGAGTGGGTCATACAGTGATGGCTGTTCTAAAGAGTGGGTCATACAGTGATGGGCGTTCTAAAGAGTGGATCATATAGTAATGGCTGTTCTGAAGAGTGGATCCTACACTAATGGCTGTTCTAAAGAGTGGATCCTACAGTAATGGTTGTTCTAACGAGTGCATCATATAGAAATGGCTGTTCTAAAGAGTGGATCATACAGTGATGGCTGTTCTAAAGTGTGGATCATACAGTAATGGCTGTTCTAAAGAGTGGATCATATAGTAATGGCTGTTCTGAAGAGTGGATCCTACAGTAATGGCTGTTCTAAAGAGTGGATCCTACAGTAATGGCTGTAAACAGTGGATCATACAGTAATGGCTGCTCTAAAGAGTGGATCAAACAATAATGACTGTTCTAAAGAGTGGATCATACAGTGATGGCTGTTGTAAAGAGTGGGTCATACAGTAATGGCTGTGAGTGGATCATACAGTAATGGCTGTTCTAAAGAGTGGATCATACAGTAATGGCTGTTCTAAACAGTGGATCATACAGTGATGGCTGCTCTAAAGAGTGGATCAAACAATAATGACTGTTCTAAAGAGTGGATCAAACAATAATGACTGTTCTAAAGAGTGGATCATACAGTAATGGCTGTTCTAAAGAGTGGATCATACAGTAATAGCTGTTCTAAACAGTGGATCATACAGTGATGGCTGCTCTAAAGAGTGGATCAAACAATAGTGACTGTTCTAAAGAGTGGATCATACAGTGATGGCTGTTCTAAAGAGTGGATCAAACAATAATGACTGTTGAGTGGATCATACAGTGATGGCTGTTGTAAAGAGTGGATCATACAGTGATGGCTGTTGTAAAGAGTGGATCATACAGTAATGGCTGCTCTAAAGTGTATCATGCAGAGATGGCTGTTCTAAAGAGTGGATCATACAGTGATGGCTGTTGTAATGAGTGGATCATACAGTAATGGCTGTTCTAACGAGTGGATCATACAGTGATGGCTGTTCTAAAGAGTGGATCAAATAATAATGACTTCTAAAGAATGGATCATACAGTGATGGCTGTTCTAAAGAGTGGATCAAACAATAATGACTGTTCTAAAGAGTGGATCATACAGTGATGGCTGTTGTAAAGAGTGGATCATACAGTAATGGCTGCTCTAAAGAGTGGATCATGCAGTGATGGCTGTTCTAAAGAGTGGATCAAATAATAATGACTGTTCTAAAGAGTGGATCATACAGTGATGGCTGTTTTAAAATACGGATCCTACAGTAATGGGTGTTCTAAAGAATGGATCCAAAAGTAATGGTTATTCATACAATATGGAGCATGCAGTAGTAAATAATGGTTGTTCATATCCATCTTTTTTTCACTCCTCTCAAAATAAAAAAGTGTAGCAATGTTTCTGTTACGTGCTAGTTCCAAATGTCTTCAAATAGACATTTCAAGCAGACAGCAATTTTTAACAAAAGAGTATAGCAATTTTCATGTTATATATTAGTATTGCCTCTCTTGTATACTGTCATCTTAAACAACAGTACATAGCAATATTCCTATTATGCATTAGTATTGCCTTCTCTTCGTGTACACATCCAGTCTTCATAAGCTCCTGTGTTGAATTGGAGGTGCAACAATTGATTCATGACAATACCTACCCAGATGGTTCGGTTCTGAGAGGCCAACAAAAATAATGCCTGGTGATTCATAACAAGGACTGTTTAGTGCAGGAGAGCCTGGCATATAATACCACAACATCTAGTCTGAGAATAGAGGTGGAGGCAGTCACTGCTTTGTTATGCTGACTGCACACACACGTTATGATTGTAATGGACATGCAGAGCATGCTGAACGACAGGCATGCTCCGTGCAGAGTGGCATGCTTCAATTTATAAATTAAAGATAGGGAGCATCCATTGGATTTTTTCCCAGTACATGATGGTGTGTTGGGAAGCAAGTAGGTGGACAGACTGGCTGGGTGTGTATCGCTGGGTGGTGGTGCATGATAAGGCAGATGTTGGAAAGGCCCTTTGGGATATGTGTATAGAGTGGAAGAACTGATAAGCCATCATGACCTAGAAAGAATGGAACGGCAGGGAGTGACCAGAAGATCTGGTCAACACTCAATACTCCAAGAAAAGTCAAGATGGACACACAATTATGAAACTGCAACTAGTACCATTAGTATTGAGACTTTTCGCTGGCTGTTGAAGATGAGGATGGAGCACATTTGGGAATGTCCCGGGTGCTGTGATGTTGATTCTTGACTAACTCATTCATATACACATCTCAAAACAAAACAGTTAGTTGCATATCCTTTACAGAATGTCAGTCAACCCCAGCATTTTTTGGCTGCTTGTGATCTTTTGGCAAGTTTACATTCAGTAGTTTGCCATTGCTTTCTGAACGATCGGCACCCTTTTTCATGTCTTTAAAAAAAATTAAAACCAACACATGGTGGTCTGCTGCCAAACTGCCCGCAGCTGTGTTTTGAACGTGGTATGTGGAATTACAAACTGCGTTCGTAATCCCTTAGACCCACAGCCAGCAAAAGTAAACAAGGGCACAATTTTCCTGTTATGCATATCTCCTGTCATACATCCAGAAAGGTGATAAACAATTTCCCTGTTATGCACCTCCTGTCATTCATCTAGAAAAGTGACAAACAATTTCCCTGTTATGCATCTCCTGTCATACATCCAGAAAAGTGACAATTTCTCTGTTATGCATCTCCTGTCATACATCCAGAAAAGTGACAAACAATTTTCCTGTTATGCATCTGCTGTCATACATCCAGAAAAGTGACAAACAATTTTTCTGTTATGCATCTCCTGTCATACATCCAGAAAAGTGACAATTTCCCTGTTATGCATCTCCTGTCATACATCCAGAAAAGTGACAAACAATTTTCCTGTTATGCATCTCCTGTCATACATCCAGAAAAGTGACAAACAATTTTTCTGTTATGCATCTCCTGTCATACATCCAGAAAAGTGACAATTTCCCTGTTATGCATCCAGAAAAGTGACGAACAATTTTCCTGTTATGCATCTCCTGTCATACATCCAGAAAAGTGACAAACAACATAATTTATGACACCAGAGAACAATATGCAGGGCAAAGCTACATTTCTCATTTTATTTTTCAAATTGTACAAAATGTATTTGCAAGATAACACACAAAAACAGCTAAATAAGACTGCAAGTATTTCATGTTCCATTTTTATTGGTAGGTTATTTAAAAACTGATTTTGAAACCATAGTGTTTGGAACTCGACAGTTTAGAACACCCGAAACTTTAGTGGATGAAACTATCTGTTTTACACCGCCATTGAAGTTGACAGGGAAATGTGCTGATAACGTTATGAGCATGGTCAAACTAGGGCTTGTTGCCTGCTAAATGAGGGGAAAATTCCCTCATGTTCCCTATTCCATGCATTTAGGCCTACAACATGTAACAGCCCTATCACAGATCCATAGCAGAAAACTATGTTAGGACAAATTAATTATTAGTAAGCTAAACAATATAGCCTCTGCCTTGTTTATAAAACAAAGGTACTAGTCACTTGACATAAAGTGCCATGGAAGAATAAACTGTTTGGCCTTCACATGTTCTAGGTCACAACATAAAGCCATTCCGTTCCTGGCCACATTCCCTTCCCAGACAATTCTCTACGTTTTCCCATAGTGAATTTGAACAACGAAGACACAAACAATAGATTGCACGGTTTGTTGCCTGGCATATTTCAGCTTGAAGGATGTATCTAATCACTTTACATTGTGTGATTTCTGCAGTATGTACCTGAAGAGATGCAGCAAAATATGCCAGATATTAAATTGTGCAATCTATTGTTTGTGTCTTCATTATTCAAATTCTCTACACATTTTGAAAATGATCTGGTGTGGATGACATTTGATGAGACTGGGAGCTGTGCTGGTACAGTGGCTAGCACTCTTGCCATCCAGTCTGGTGGTCATATGTTTGAATCCCTATTGAGGTAGGGATTAAAAAAAAAAAAACAATTGACCTGCGCCCCTAGATAGAACCAGCCTAAAATGAATACCAGGAAATGTTGTGTGAAGTAATGGCAGCCTGTCTCATATTGATCACATTGCCCATTGACTGCCTCTTTGTACATAAAAACATGCAGCTTGTACAATATACCCAATATATAGGGGTATTTTTAATGATTGTGCAGATTTTGAATATATTGCCGGTCCAAGTTTTGTATTCACCCTCTGTAAAGTTCATGCAACATAATAGGTAAATACAAAACTTGGACCGGCAATATTTTCAAACACTGCACAGTCATCAAAAATACACCATGTACCAGAAAAACTCCTTTTTATTTAAATATTGAGCACAACCCACTTCTGGCAACGCTGATCGTATTCTGGTATGAACCTAAGGCCATTCACACGCCAGTGATCCGGGGTTTGTTTCCGGGTCCGGTCAAGGATATGCACTACTGATGAGCTCAAACAAGAGTGAAACTCAAGTCTAGTGCTTCCACATTGACGTGGATAGGCCTTAGGTTCATACCAGAATACGATCAACGTTGCCAGTAGTGGGTTGTGCTCAATATTTAAATCTCAAATCCCGAAACAACCAAATAAATCCTTTTTATTTGATGAGTCCTGATTGACCATAAAGCTGTACGGTGAGAATAAATAACCCTGCTGGGGACTGAACCTAGGACCTCGGTGTTGGCCAGCAAGAACACAAACAACTCTAGCTGCTGTATTTATAGAACATATAACCCAGTAGCAAATACTATAATACATTTAGCACAATGCTAAATGCTCTACATGTTTAGAAGATGCAGCGACCAGTTTCCTTCTTGGTTGCCATTTTCTTCCCAAACAGCAAAGACAGGCAACCATTTTATGATTTGGTCCATCTGTGTTATTATGCACCCTGGATTCACAGACTACACATGTCACATAGCCGTGAAAGTCGGACCACTTTGCATCTACACTAAACAGAGTAATGACTGTTCATATTGTGTAGGACCACACACTTTTATTGGTTGTTCATATGGTGAATTATATAGTTTACTATGACTTTCTGAACGGCAGATGCCTCACACCATCAAAATCAACGCAAAGCATCCTCCGCCCAAATCTTCCACTCGGTATCACAGGGAATTGGGAAAAGCAACATCATGACCTAAGCCACAGTGATGGTTTGAGATGTACTAGTCTTGAAGAAACAACAAACCTACATTAACAGGGACTGAACCATGGGCTCCAGCGGGCCAGCCAGTCCATTAACTACTATGATACCACTACCCCTATATTGCTGGTTATTGATTATTAGGGAGTAACATCCGCACTCAGGGCACACCCACAATTGTTGCATCTCACTTAGCAGATGTTGCAGGGCACAAATACTCTCTTCTTAATCTGTTTTTCATTTCCCAGTGGAGATGAAAGACTATGCACCATCAGCTTTCAATCAGCTCACACCAAGACTTGATCATGAATCTGTTTTTCATTTCCCAGTAGAGATGAAAGACTGCACCATCAGCTTTCAATCAGCTCACACCAAGATTTGTTCATGATTGGTTGGATTTTACAGCTAAAATGTTCTACGAGTTGAGGCTGCCATTCTCCACACCAACCCTCCTTAGTTGCCTATTATGACATGTAATTCTTCTTAATCTGTTTTTCATTTCCCAGTAGAGATGAAAGATTGCACCATCAGCTTTCAATCAGCTCACACCAAGATTTGTTCATGATTGGTTGGATTTTATGGCTAAAATATTCTACAGGTTGAGGCTGTCAGTCTCCATGCCAACCCTCCTTAGTTGCCTATTATGACATGTATGGTAGGTTTACAAAAACAAAAACATACTGTGGGTATGTGAAGTGATAGAACCATGACATTTTCTAGGCTTGTGTCCACAGAGGAACTTGACAGCCAGTCTTTCCCTCCCGTAGTGAATGTTGACAGCTGGCACTGAACCCTCATGCGACTACACTGTGCCAATGTAAGTGCAACACCCTAACCATTACATCCATACACCGGCTGTAAGGTAGCTAACATTGTTACTATTTCATACTTCCCTCAAGAGCCTTGGCAACACATGGCCGAACTGTTCCAGTGACACAGAATTTATGTGTGCTCAAGCTGTCTTCTAATGTAATTTTTCCTAAACTAAATCCCCACTCCACATCACCTCGGACAAGTCTGATTATCTGCTGTGTTACCATGCAACTTTCGTACATAAGACTAGAATTCTGCAGTTCCCCCCATATGATCCCATCAGTTGAAATATAATGACAATTTCAGATTAAAGAGATTGGATACTGATTGTAAAATACTGGAAATCTTTATGCCGGGTTAAAAATAATTTGATCATGATAATGTTTATTCATCAGCTAGTTCTGAATACAATCCATCACAACAATAATAATAAAGGGGTAAAATAAAAACCCAATAGTAAATGTATCTATATCAACAATAAAATAGTGGCATTATAAAAATTGCTAGAAAATTCAAATAACAAATGCGGAAAAGGTACACAGAGGTGAGTTGGTTGTGGTTGTTTTATATTTACAGTATAAACCTCATATCAGTCTGATTTTTCTGGCACCAAGCTTTAGAAGACATACCTTTTTTTCTCATAGAATGTTATATATGATAAAAGTCATAGTTGGGAGGGGTCATAATACCAGGCATTCAAATAGCAAGAAGGGGTTTTATACAGTGAACCATACAGAAATGGTTGTTCATACAGTGGACCATATAGAAATGGTTGTACATACATAGTTGACCATATAGAAATGGTTGTTCATACAGAGTGGATCATATAGAAATGGTTGTTCATACAGTGTGAACCGTACAGAAATGGTTGTTCATACAGAGTTGACCATATACAAATGGTTGTTCATACAGTGGGGACTATAGTAATGGTTGTTCATACAGTGTGAACCATACAGAAATTATTGTTCATACAGAGTTGAAAATACAAGAATGGTTGTTCATACAGCAGGGATCATATACAAATGGTTGTTCATGCAGTGGAGACAAGAGAAATGGTTGTTCATACAGTGGAGACTATAGAAATGGTTGTTCATACAGTGGGGATTATAGAAATGGTTGTTCATACAGAATTGACTATGTAGAAATGGTTGTTCATACAGAATTGACCATGTAGAAATGGTTGTTCATACAGAGTTGACCATGTAGAAATGGTTGTTCATACAGTGGGAACCATAGAAATGGTTGTTCAAATAGTGGGGACTATAGAAACGGTTGTTCATACAGTGTGGGCCATACAGAAATGGTTGTTCATACAGTGGGGACCATATAGAAATGGTTGATCATACAGTGGGACCATATACTAATGGTTATTCATACAGTGAACCATATAGAAATGGTTGTTCATACAGTGGGGACCATTCAGAAATGGTTGTTAATACACTGGGGACCATATAGAAATGGTTGTTCATATAGTGGGACCATACAGAAATGGTTGTTCATAGATAGGACAATACAGACATGGTTGTTCATAGAGTGGGAACCATATAGTAATGGTTTTCATACAGTATGAAACAGTAATGGTTGTTCGTAGAATGGGGAGCAGATATTAATGGTTGTTAATATAATGTGGGGCATGCAGTAATAGTTATTCTTACAATGTAAAGCATACACTAATGGTTATTCAAACAGCATGAAGCTTACAGTAATGAAGCTCGTACATTGTAGAGCACACAGTACTGATGCACAGTGAGGAGCATACAGTAATGGTTCTACATACAGAGTGGAGCATACAGTAATGGATCTTATCAGGTGGACCAAATAATAATGGCTGGTATACAGTGTGTACCACACAGTAATGATTGTTCATATATTGTGGAGCATAAGGTAATGTCTGTTCACATACAGTGGAAAATATAGTAATAGTTGTTCATTTAGAGTGGAGCATATAGAAATGGTTGTTAATACAGTGTGCAGCATACAGTAATGGTAGTTCGTATAGATTGGAGCATATAGTACTGGCTGTTCATATAGAGTGGATAATATAGTAATGTTTGTTCATACAGAGTGGAGCATATAGTAATGGTTATTCAGAGTGGAGCATACAGTAATGGTTGTTGATACAGTATGGAGCACACAGTAATGGTTATTTGTACAATGTGGAATTTACAGTAGCGGATGTCTATATATTGTGGAGCATACAGAAATGGTTATTCATACAGTATGGAGCATACAAAAATGGTTGTTCATTCAGTATGGAGCATACAAAAATGGTTGTTCATACAGAGTTGACCATGCAGTAAAGGATATTCTTACAATGTGGAGTATACACTAATGGTTCTTACTGCGTAGAGGTTACAGTAAGGATTGTTTGTACTGTGTGGAGAATATAGTACTGATTCATACAGTGTGGAGAATATAGTACTGATTCATACAGTGTGGAGAATATAGTACCGATTCATACAGTGTGGAGAATATAGTACCGATTCATACAGTGTGGAGAAAATAGTACCGATTCATACAGTGTGGAGAATATAGTACCGATTCATACAGTGTAGAGAATATAGTACCGATTCAAACAGTGTGGAGAATATAGTACTGATTCATACAGTGTGGAGACTATAGTACTGATTCATACAGTGTGGAGAATATAGTACTGATTCATACAGTGTGGAGAATATAGTACTGATTCATACAGTGTGGAGAATATAGTACTGATTCATACAGTGTGGGGAATATAGTACTGATTCATACAGTGTGGAGTATATAGTACTGATTCATACAGTGTGGAGAATATAGTACTGATTCATACAGTGTGGAGAATATAGTACTGATTCATACAGTGTGGAGAATATAGTACTGATTCATACAGTGTGGAGAATATAGTACTGATTCATACAGTGTGGACAATATAGTACTGATTCATACAGTGTGGAGAATATAGTACTGATTCATACAGTGTGGAGCATACAGGAATGCCTGTTTCTTCATCATGGAGCATACAATAATAGTTCTCTTTAAGTAATGATTGCTCATACAGAGTGGAGCATACAGTAATGGTTGTTCATACAGTGTGGAGCATATAGCAATGGCTGTTCATACAGTGGAGCATTTAGTAATGGGTATTCTTACAATGCAGAGTACACACTAATAGTTATTACTGCGTGGAGCATAATGTAATAGTGTTCATAAAGCGTTGAGAAAACAGCAGTGGTTGTTCAAACAGTAAAGGAACAAACATAATTGTTCATACAGTAATGGAGAAAATGGCAACAAGTTTCATACAGTAATAAAGACATAAATTCACAGGAAATAATCCTGTATTTGTAGAATCAAAGGAATAAAATAGAAATCAAGAGAAACAAATGAAAATAATTATTCTGTAATCTAGTATGCCCTATGACTTCTACGTCTTCTGTGAGTGCAGATCAATACCTGCGGATTTATTTCACACATTATTTCGACACCAAAATGATTTACATTGACACACTATACAAAGATGCAAACAGAGTAGGTTTTAAAAAAATAATGACACTGGAAAATGTTTAAAAGTCAATTAGTTAGTTGACAGAACATCCTCACTGCACATCGAACCATTCAGTCCATAAGTGCTCGGATCCCTTCCTCAGTAAATCTCGCAGCGTGTAGCGGCTCATGACACCAGTTCTGGGTTGATTTATTAATCTTCTTTGGCTTCCTGCACAGTTTTCTTGCATGGCTACACCTCTTTTAACTTGCTGTTCTTGCAGTCTGACCATATTAGATGGGAAACATAGGTGTGTTGTCACCAGACTTCTGACTCGGTGATCTCGGGTTTGAATTCACATGGAAGCAGATTTGAAACATGGACCTGGACCCCTATGTTGACCCAGCCTAAAATGGCTACCAGGAAATGTCTTGGGAGGTCAAGGCAGACGGTGTGATACTGAGCACATCACCTCACCTAATTCTGATTGGTCTATAAAATGATGGGTCTACGACTATATGGTTAATGCATCGTAAGGGTCCATTACTTACTTGACCACATTCCTTAGTGCACCTCAAGGCGTATAAAAGGGTTCTCTACTTGTACAAACAACATCAGGTGTTTGACTAGGCTGTATCTTGCCTCAGTGCACCTCGAGGCGTATAAAAGGGTTCTCTACTTGCACAAACAACATCAGGTGTTTGACTAGGCTGTATCCTGCCTCCAATTAATTTCAACATATATCCAGAACACAAGCAGGAGACCCTCTACACAAATATTAACTGGGGCTCTTCAACTGTGTTATCTAAAATTTCTTGATTATGTTGATCTTTTATTAGGTATAGAATAGGAACTTCGAGAACACATAACAAGATTACAGAACTCAGCAAGATCTTATGGGAATAACATTAACGAAGGAAAAGAAACAAGATACTGGTAAATGGCTACAATCAGCATGAAACAACATAATGCTGAACTGGTAAACAAAACAGTTGAAGAAGTGAATATCTTTACTTATTTTACGTCCACTTTATGTAAAGATGGAGCTTGAGGGAAAAAAAAAGAATAAGACAAGATTGGCCTGGCCTCCACTGCTGTGGCAAGATTGGCCTGGCCTCCACTGCTGTGACAAGATTGGCCTGGCCTCCACTGCTGTGACAAGATTGGCCTGGCCTCCACTGCTGTGACAAGACTGAGTGTAGTATACAAGAACAAAGTCATCAACTTCCCTGTGGAAATATCATTCTCTGGAAGTATTTATTTACTTGTGTCAGTTTGAAAGCTTGACACTTACCACAGATTTAGAACAAAGGACCCAGGCTTTCGAACACAAATGCTGCAGATAATTTCAATCCACATCATACATAGGCCATGATACAAATGCCTATGTTAAGGATCAATAGATAGATATTCTTTAATCCTTCTTCTTTGTACACCTTCAGACATCAACATGAATGAAACCTAAGAGTGCATGCAGCAGTCAACTTATTGCTGACATCTCCATTGAGTTTGTCTTCAAAAGGAGTGGCCTAGGCCAAAATAATTCAATACTTACGTATGGAGATTTTAAACACAAGGCATGAAACAAACGTCTTTGTTGGGGAGCCAGAAGATACACATGGAGATACCAAGAACTACTATTGCCATTACGGTAGTATTGAAAACTTGTTTGGCTTGGCCACATATTTGCCACAATTTCTTGTCAAAAACTAATCTCTAGGGTCAAAGTGAAGGCAAATTTGTCAAAAACTATTGTCTAGGGTAAGTGGACGACAAGTTTGCCAGACACTATTCTCCAGGGTATAATTGAAGACAAATTTGTCAAAAGCTATTCTCTAGGGTACAGTTGAAGGTTAAGTTTGTCTGAAATTATTCTCTAGGGTACAGTTGAAGGCAAGATTGTCTGAAACTATTCTCTTGGGTACAGCTGAAGGTAAGATTGTCTGAAACTATTCTCTACGGTACAGTTGAAGGCAAAATTGTCTGAAACTATTCTCTTGGGTACAGCTGCAGTTTAAGTTTGTCTGAAACTATTCTCTAGGGTACAGTTGAAGGTTAAGTTTGTCTGAAACTATTCTCTAGGGTACAGTTGAAGGCAAAATTGTCTGAAACTATTCTCTTGGGTACAGCTGAAGGTAAGATTGTCTGAAACTATTCTCTAGGGTACAGTTGAAGGCAAAATTGTCTGAAACTATTCTCTTGGGTACAGCTGCAGTTTAAGTTTGTCTGAAACTATTCTCTAGGGTACAGCTGAAGGTTAAGTTTGTCTGAAACTATTCTCTAGGGTACAGTTGAAGGTTAAGTTTGTCTGAAACTATTCTCTAGGGTACAGTTGAAGGTTAAGTTTGTCTGAAACTATTCTCTAGGGTACAGTTGAAGGTTAAGTTTGTCTGAAACTATTATCTAGGGCACAGCTGAAGGTAAGTTTTTTTAGAAACTATTCTCTAGGGTACAGCTGAAGGTAAGTTTGTTAGAAGGCAAGATTGTCTGAAACTATTCTCTATGGTACAGTTGAAGGCAAGATTGTCTGAAACTATTCTCTAGGGTACAGCTGAAGGTAAGTTTGTCAGAAACTATTCTGTAGGGTACAGCTGAAGGCAAGATTGTCTGAAACTATTCTCTAGGGTACAGTTGAAGGCAAGATTGTCAGAAACTATTCTCTAGGGTACTGTTGAAGGCAAGATTGTCTGAAACTATTCTCTAGGGTACTGTTGAAGGCAAGATTGTCTGAAACTATTCTCTAGGGTACTGTTGAAGGCAAGATTGTCAGAAACTATTCTGTAGGGTACAGCTGGAGGTAAGTTTGTCAGAAACTATTCTCTAGTGTACAGTTGAAGGTTAAGTTTGTCTGAAACTATTCTCTTGGGTACAGCTGCAGTTTAAGTTTGTCTGAAACTATTCTCTAGGGTACAGTTGAAGGTTAAGTTTGTCTGAAACTATTCTCTAGGGTACAGTTGAAGGTTAAGTTTGTCTGAAACTATTATCTAGGGCACAGCTGAAGGTAAGTTTTTTTAGAAACTATTCTCTAGGGTACAGCTGAAGGTAAGTTTGTTAGAAGGCAAGATTGTCTGAAACTATTCTCTAGGGTACAGTTGAAGGCAAGATTGTCTGAAACTATTCTCTAGGGTACAGCTGAAGGTAAGTTTGTCAGAAACTATTCTGTAGGGTACAGCTGAAGGCAAGATTGTCTGAAACTATTCTCTAGGGTTCAGTTGAAGGCAAGATTGTCAGAAACTATTCTCTAGGGTACTGTTGAAGGCAAGATTGTCTGAAACTATTCTCTAGGGTACAGTTGAAGGCAAGATTGTCAGAAACTATTCTCTAGGGTACAGCTGAAGGCAAGATTGTCAGAAACTATTTTCTAGTGTACAGTTGAAGGCAAGTTGTCTGAAACTAGTCTCTAGGGTACAGCCGAAGGTAAGGTCTTGGAAAGTAATGGCGGCTGGCATGATACTGACGATATCACTCACTGAGTTCCCATTGGTCAATACAAGTATGAGTCTAGCACCATGTCGAATGCACATTAAAGTGTGTAAAAGGTTCTGCTATAGTCGTCCAGTAGCAGCCACAGCCCATTCATTCCACACATTTTGATTTCCAATTCTCAAGGTTCTCCTAGTGTCTTTTCACCCTTACCTGAGAGAGCTAGACGTCCAACCCACTTTCCAAAATCAGGATGGAGATGCCATTTTGGGTTTCTTATTTTGAACAAATACACATATCTAGTTTTCTAGAGCTAGAGGCGAATATCACATCTCAAGACTGAGCCACATCATCAACTGTGTGGGAAAGCCAGTCTGTCTATCAATTGTCTGGGCAAGCCAGTCTATCAATTGTCTAGGCAAACCAGTCTGTCTATCAATTATCTGGGCAAGCCTGTCTATCTATCAACTGTCTGGGTAAGTCAGGCTGTCTATCAATTGTCTGGGCATGCCAGTTTGTGTATCACTTGTCTGGGCAAGCCAGTCTATATCTATCAATTGTCTGGGCAAGCCAGTCTGCCTATCAATTGTCTGGGCATGCCAGTTTGTTTATCACTTGTCTGGGCAAGCCAGTCTATATCAATTGTCTGGGCATGGCAGTTATCAATTGTCTGGTTATGCCAGTCTGTCTATCAATTGTCTGGTTATGCCAGTCTGTCTATCAATTTTCTGGGCAAGCCAGTCTATATCTATCAATTGTTTGGTTATGCCAGTTTGCCTATCAATTGTTTGGTTACGCCAGTCTGTCTATCAATTGTCTGGTTATGCCATTCTGTCTATCAATTGTCTGGGAAAGCTATTCTGTCTCATCAACTGTCTGGGTTTGAGATTAAAACAATACATCAGAGAAATTAATGTAAAAAGTAAAAGATCTGCTTCCAGGCCTTGGGGCACATTGGGTTAATGGTGGGGAAAAAAAGGTATATGTCTTGAGGTGTATTGTATATATGTGGCTAGCCCAATAATGTTTTGGGTACTCAATGAGTGGCATTGCACTATTATGATTGCTATCTTTACATCCTAAGACATTTAATGGTAGCCATTTTTAGTTGGGTTGACCCGGGAAATCAGGTCAATTAAAAAAAAATTCAAATCCATGAATAGGCTGTTGCCTAGACTAAATTACAAAATTGAAAACAACCACAAAAAGAGTATTTCTTGCATGTCTCATTCTGTTGTACATACATTTTGATCCCCTGTCAGAGCTACTGTACTGCAGGAGACTGAAACGCTTCTGGAAGTATCTATGTGCGCTGAAAGTGGTCCTTTACAAACTAAACCAACACAGGGACCTGTCGTTCAGTCTCCAGCAGTGGCATGGTTGAGAGGCTGGCACACCCTCCTAAACATGGAGATGTAGGATTGTTCAGGGAAGGTGAAGTGAACAGGGAAGGTGAAGTGACAGGGACCGGAGCTGGTCACCTTACCCGATGATGCCATGATTTAGTATATGTGAAAGAATAACACTTCACACCCTTCTGGCAGTGACTGCTTCGGGATGATCTTCACTGTTACCTTATCTTTAATTAATGCATAACTGCTCAACAGAAAGTTTACTGAGGGGCTCAATAGGAAATTGCTTGGATTTGAGTAAGAAAATGATTGGGAAATAAAGCAAAACAAAAATCCACTTAATTTGAGCAAAAACGGGTAAATAATAATTAATATAATTAGTATGATTTTTTAATGAAGTGAGTAGTAAAATAGTGGAGAGGTGAACAAGCATTTATAAAGATGAGACATTTTTGCAGCCTAATGTTCCAGACAAGATCATCATTTTCATATAGACTAAACATGGTAAAATAAACAAAAGTCCTGTAGCAGAAACCTATCGCTGTGAGAATGTGAAGTGTTAGGACCATCACATTTGTTAGACGTGAATGGTATATAACAGTGGTTCTCAACATTTTTTGGCCCATGCCCCCCCTTACCATATGTTCAGATCGTCACCCCCCCCCCCCTTTCAAATTTCCTGCCTAAAAATCCCCCCCCCCCTTTTACACAGTATGGGTAGGCCTTGCTATACGTCGCCTCGGTATACGTCGTTTCGCTATAACATCGTTGTCACATAGGGGACTAACTTCACTTTACGTCACTATGTTTCGCCACAACGTCGTTTTGAAACTGGTGATCGGGCTGTTGATATTGGTAAAGTCCATGGTTTACCTCCAATGATGGTAAGGACAATTCACGCAGGTGCTGACAAAATCAACAAGGGTGCTAAAAACGTAACCCCATTTGAGTGCTTCCAAGATCACTTGTCCCAGAAGTATTCTTATGGAGAACAAGGAAGCACAATTGGCCGTCTGGATTGAAGACCAGAACCAACGGAATATGCCTGTGAGCAAGATGGTTATCCAAGAGAAAGCAAAGTCTCTCTATGAAGATTTAGCTAAGAAAGCGGGTGAGAGCAGTACTAATAGTTTTAGAGTGAGTTGTGGTTTGTTTGAGCGCCCTAAGAAGCGTTCACACCTGCACAACATTCAGACAACAGGTGAAGTGGCGAGTGCTGATACTGAGGAGGGTGGTTACTGTGCAGCAGGCATTGGACACATTTCTTTTGTTCAAGCAGAGAAGAGCCAGGAAAAGAGGCAGGAAGAGGTTACAGTTTCATCCTCAGATGAAGAGGCAGAATTTAATGCCTCTACATCCCAATAACTCTACCACTCACCCTCTAACCCACCTCTATTTAGCCAATAAATATCAACAATCATCAAAATAAACATTACTGTGGTACACAATACACTGTATTTAATTTAATTCTATAGGAAATAGTCTTTTGCTATACGTCGTTTCATTTAACGTCGCGTTTTCCAAAAACTTAACCCCGACGTTAACCGGGGCCTACCTGTATACATAAAAATGGAAGATAAATTTAATAATACATACTAGAACAAGTCTAGACATCTACATAAAACGTGATTTGCGGGTCTAGTTACGTTATAAAACAAACTTCATTAGGGCGAGAAGTAGAGAACTGTAAAATTTAGAGGGAAAAACAATATCAAGTAACTGGTTCTTGTATTAATGCAATCTTGAAATAATCTTAATTCCCCCCCCCCCCCCCCCCCTAAAATTCCCCCCTAGGGGGGAATTCCCTACCGGTTGAGAACCACTGGTATATAAGAATAGGTGGCAAGAATGCCTGTAGGAAAAAGTGGCCAGTGTTTTTCTTGCACAACAAACTTTGAACGCAGGCATCAAACTCTTCTCCAACTCTTCTCATACCATTATCAGTGTCCTAGCCATTACACCAATTTGCCTTCTGTCTAAAGAAAATACTGAACATAAAATGGCAAGATAAAGTGACAGATGCAGACAGTCTCTCATGGGCTAACATGACAAGCATTCATACTCTTTTGTGAAAATCACAGAGCTGAGAGTTAACCATGTTGCCTGCATGTCAAATGAGTGGTTATGAAAGAAAGCCTATGCCAGGCTAGGTAGCTCATGTTGGTCCTAACCAGAGTTATAATAACACTGAAAATCACAAACAACCTTGGCATTGGCTTTTAAAACTGGGAGTATGTCACTGATAACTGCCTGACCTGGTGTAAACTGATCACTATGGCCTTTGAGCAAGTACAAATTGTGAAAACTTCAAAGAGACATGCCATAGAAACATCAACAGTAAACTTATTTCCACCTGATTAACAGTTATAATTCCCCTGTCTTCGCTATTTCTGGCTTAGATAGATCTTTCAGCCATCTCTTGTTCACAGTGGGTCTGGCAAATCCCAATATAACCTTAAGTGGCAGCCATGGACAAACATGTTCCAGAAATAGATAGTGGAGAGAATGTGATTTCAAAGACAACAGAATTTACATTCAGAAAAACCCAATGGAAAAATATTTGGAAAATTAAAACGGCAAGAAGTGGTGGATTACTGAAATAAAGCACAGCATTGTTTAAAGTGTTGACTAATTGTAACGTGGCGTGCATTGCATTAATACATGGAACAAAATTATAATTTTTAAAACCAAACAACTTGAAGAAATTATACATGAGAAAAACATTTCAAAAGAAAATAATTTCAACAAATGTAATTAATAATGCTGAGCAATGTACATAAAACACCAAGGGAAGAGTGACAGAATACTGGATGAGCAAAGATATTTTTCTAGACCATACCGTAAACCTTTATTGATACACCCATGGAAGCAACAGCCTTCTGCTCTTCAACTGTCTTATGCTTTAAAATACTAGGGCAGTGGTTCTCAACCTTTTTTGGCCCATGCCCCCCCCCCCTTCACCGTATTTTCAGAACGTTATTCCCCCCCCTTCCTATCAAAAATTTGGCCCGTGCCCCCCTTCACCATATTTTCAGAACGTTATTCCACCCCCCCCCTTTCATATTTCCTATTTAAAAATCCCCCCAACCCTACACAGTATACGTAAAAATGTAAGGTAAATTTCATAGCATATACTAAAACAAATCTAGACATCCACATAAAACATGATTTTTGGGTCTACTTACTTTATAAAATGAATTTTAGAAGGATGAGATGTACATAACTGTAAAGTATGAAGGGAAAAACAATATCAAGTAATCGGTTCTTGTATTAACGTGATCTTGAAATGGTCTTCATTCCCCCCCCCCCCCCCCCCGGAAACCCTAAAATTCCCCCCTGTGGGGGAATTCCCCACCGGTTGAGAACCACTGTACTAGGGCAACCTGCTAGTCACCTCCACTAATTGGAAACTGCCTCTCTGGATGAAACAAGGGCCCTGGTACATGGCTTATTTGCACAAGGTATATGGTGCTAGATCCTTGTATTTATTCAATGGGTCACGTGGTCAGTATCACGCTGGTCACCTTTATTTCCTACGACATTTCCTGGTACCCATTTTAGGTAAACTAAAAGAAATCTGTCTTGAGGATTCAAACCCATAACCACTGGGTTGGCAGATGAGGATCTACCCACTCCGCCACCATGGCTCCAAACCTGGACCAACCAGATGAAATCATCATGCCTAAGATTGGCACTAGCATGCCAAGATGTTTTCAGATAGCATCAACAGAACAACACAATGGTACCCAGGTTACGAAGGACAAACTGCTTGTCAAAGCAATCACTGCACAGTGTGCAGGCTAGGTTGAGAAAGTGCCAACAGAACAACAGAATAATGATAAACCTCATGAAGAAATAAATACAACCTAGATCCTTATGTGGACCTAGACACACACCATTTGAGGGTACAAACTCTCTGGAGATGTCAGCAAGTTCAAATTGACTGCTGCTTTCTTTAAATATATTGAAGTTGACGTCTGAAGGTGTATGAAGCAGAAGAAGATACTTTAACGAATAAAAATATTATGCAGTATGATAAGTATCTAGTTTAGCCAAGGTGTTAGTCACAAGCAGGAACATCAAGTGTCAGTACCGCTGAAGAAGATGCTACAAAGTGAACTGACACTTTCTACAAGCAGGAACATCAAGTGTCAGAACCGCTGAAGAAGATGCTACAAAGTGAACTGACACTTTCTACAAGCAGGAACATCAAGTGTCAGAACCGCTGAAGAAGATGCTACAAAGTGAACGGACACTTTCTACAAGCAGGAACATCAAGTGTCAGAACCGCTGAAGAAGATGCTACAAAGTGAACGGACACTTTCTACAAGCAGGAACATCAAGTGTCAGTACCGCTGAAGAAGATGCTACAAATTGAACGGACACTTTCTACAAGCAGGAACATCAAGTGTCAGTACCGCTGAAGAAGATGCTACAAATTGAACGGACACTTTCTACAAGCAGGAACATCAAGTGTCAGTACCGCTGAAGAAGATGCTACAAATTGAACGGACACTTTCTACAAGCAGGAACATCAAGTGTCAGTACCGCTGAAGAAGATGCTACAAATTGAACGGACACTTTCTACAAGCAGGAACATCAAGTGTCAGTACCGCTGAAGAAGATGCTACAAAGTGAACGGACACTTTCTACAAGCAGGAACATCAAGTGTCAGTACCGCTGAAGAAGATGCTACAAATTGAACAGACACTTTCTACAAGCAGGAACATCAAGTGTCAGTACCGCTGAAGAAGATGCTACAAATTGAACGGACACTTTCTACAAGCAGGAACATCAAGTGTCAGTACCGCTGAAGAAGATGCTACAAATTGAACGGACACTTTCTACAAGCAGGAACATCAAGTGTCAGTACCGCTGAAGAAGATGCTACAAAGAGAACTGACACTTTCTACAAGCAGGAACATCAAGTGTCAGTACCGCTGAAGAAGATGCTACAAATTGAACGGACACTTTCTACAAGCAGGAACATCAAGTGTCAGTACCGCTGAAGAAGATGCTACAAAGTGAACCGACACTTTCTACAAGCAGGAACATCAAGTGTCAGTACCGCTGAAGAAGATGCTACAAAGTGAACGGACACTTTCTACAAGCAGGAACATCAAGTGTCAGTTCCGCTGAAGAAGATGCTACAAAGTGAACCGACACTTTCTACAAGCAGGAACATCAAGTGTCAGTACCGCTGAAGAAGATGCTACAAAGTGAACCGACACTTTCTACAAGCAGGAACATCAAGTGTCAGTACCGCTGAAGAAGATGCTACAAAGTGAACCGACACTTTCTACAAGCAGGAACATCAAGTGTCAGTACCGCTGAAGAAGATGCTACAAAGTGAACCGACACTTTCTACAAGCAGGAACATCAAGTGTCAGTTCCGCTGAAGAAGATGCTACAAAGTGAACCGACACTTTCTACAAGCAGGAACATCAAGTGTCAGTTCCGCTGAAGAAGATGCTACAAAGTGAACGGACACTTTCTACATGTAAGCATTCTTGTCTTTCATGTGACTTTCCTATACATAAGCAATAGCCAGAATTTCATTCATTCATTCATTCAGTAGCATGTCCTTTGCAGAACCTCGCTCCCATAACAACCTTCCAGAAAACCTCTCGATCATAAGCAAGATGTCCTGCGTCCGATACACCCATCTCGAGATCATCCTCCACATCCTGCACTCATCTTCTCTTTGGCCTTCCTCTTCCTCTCTTCCCAGGCATATACCCCTCCATTACTGTTCTCTCCAAACTTTCGTGACGTTTTAAGTGACCAAAATATTTCAATTTTCTTTGTTTTATTGTCTTTAATAGCCAACCTTCTTCAATATTCAGCTCTTGAAGTATGGATGCATTTGTTATTTTCTTTACCCAAGATATTCTTAGAACCCGTCTATAACATTTATATTCAAAGGCATTAATACGCTGTTCAGCTTGTTTAGTAAGTGTCCAGGTATCACAGGCATATGTTGCAATGGGAAAGATGCTTGCTCTTAAAAATCTAATTTTTGTAGTTCTGTCTGTCCCATTCCATAATTTATTCAATTGTTTTAGTCTCTGAAGAGCAATTGATAGTCGTTTAATTTCTTTCATTGTGTCACCATTGTTGGTAATCAATGACCTAAGATATTCAAAATTTTCCACCACCTCCAGAATTTCCTATATGTATATAATAGCCAGAATTTCCTGTATGTATGTAATAGCCAGAATTTCCTATATGTATGTAATGGCCAGAATTCCCTATACATATGAAGGTTACAGCTGACAGGATATAGTTCAATGCACTGGACTTTATCCCATCTGGCTCACTCTCTCCACAGAATGGCCAGCCACCTGCTGACAGCTTCGCACAAAGCTCTAGCTCCTAAGCTCCAGCGAAGACCCCAAAGGTTCTCCAGAAAAACAGCACCCATGGTCTGTCTGAATGAAAGTCTGAAAATGAAGCTTCGACCTCCAGACCAAGAGGCGGATGGCTTAACTTTATCATGAGACCTCCTATACATGTTATTACATAATGGAACAGCCAAAGGACTTTTAAGGTCAATATTTCACAAAGGGGAAATGTACATTGAATGACAAAGTAAACTCGCTGAAACTTGACATATTGAATCAAAGAGTAGGATAAGTATTGCAAAGTGTAATCGACATTCAAAATAATAATCAGACTTGCATCAAGACATTATGTGCATAAGTCAGAAGATAACACGGCTGCAAGATATTCAAACATGTCTCTGCAGAAGAGGAATATTTATACACTTCTAGGCAGAAGAGTTATATTTCTACATTTCTAGGCAGAAGAGATATATTCCTACACTTTTAGACAGAAGAGGGATATGTCTATACCTACAGGCAGAAGAGATATATTCCTACACTTTTAGACAGAAGAGAGTTATGTCTATACCTAGAGGCAGGAAAGAGATATTTCTATACCTACAGGCAGAAGAGAGATATTACTACACTTTTAGACAGAAGAGTTATTTCTACACCTATAGGCAATACATATATATTTCTACACTTCTAGGTTGTTAGTTGCATGTCCTTTATAGGACATTGCTAGACAGAAGAGATATATTCCAACACTTTTAGACAGAAGAGAGATATGTCTATACCTAGAGGCAGAAGAGAGATATTTCTACACTTCTAGACAGAAGAGATATATGTCTATACCTACAGACAGAAGAGAGATATTTCTATACCTACAGGCAGAAGAGAGATATTTTGAGATATTTATATAGAGAGATATAGTTATTTCTACACCTATAGGCAATACAGATATATTTCTACACTTCTAGGTTGTTAGTTTCATGTCCTTTACAGGACATTGCTATCAACCCTAGCATTTACTGATATTTTGTGATTTATTAGGCAATGTCAGTTCAGTAGTTTGCCATGTCTGTCTGAATCTCTGACACCTCATACCGTTAAAATCAATGCAGAGGTCTGCTTTTAAATCACCTGAAGTTGATCCCAACCCTTGACTAGGTATGAAGGTGAATGATAAAATTGCAAGTCTCACTATTCCCTAAGCCACAACACATTTCAACAAGAAATATACTTTTACAGGAGGTCAGCATGGCTGAATGGATAACAGTGCCTGTCTTAAACTTCTGGTGTGCTGATGCTGAGGTAGCAGATTCAACCCCAACACCGGTCAGTCGGACTAAAATGTTGACTTCTTGTCCTTGACTTGGGGACGTACATTACAAGTACCTCTGAGGTTGGGAGTGGTTTCGTCAGATGGCAAGGGATACTGCTAATAGAGGAAAGTTAATCCCCATGCTAAAATCAGCCCACTACGCTAAAAGTAGTAGCATGTGTACGGACTATGCTTGGGTTCAAGCTAACAAATTTTAAAAAAAGAAAGAAAGAAAGAAGAAAATCAAAACAATATAAAACAGATAAAAGAAGGAGCACACTTCTTGGATGTCAAAATAAGTATTCTTGAGCTAACCCTTTGAACCCTATGAGCCGGTATACCGGCTTCCACATGTTTTCTGTTTGCATCTCACTGTTAATAGGCAACCAGCCGACCAATAAGCATCCAGCTTACATCTAGACATGGCTAACATGTCCAGATATTAGATGGATGATTATTGGACTGATAAAAATGATCAGCTAACACAACTTCAAAGCGCATAGTGGCCTCGAAGACTGACAGTCAAATTCTGTATGTGGGCTATTTTCAATAGCTACAGCATACACGGAGAATTAGTGCCAGCAGTTCCTGGATAAAAGGAAGACAACCTTCCATATGTACATTGAAACACTATGCAAACAACTTGTCAGAAATTTCCACTGTGATGTGCCAGTTAGCCCTGGCTGAATTGTGGGGGAATACATGGTAGGATGACTTCGCAATGCACAGGATGAACCGATCCAATTGCATTGTTGTTGTTCACCAATGATTTTTTTCTAAACATAAAGTCTTTTTCAGGTTGAAATACTGAAATATTATTAGTATGCCAAAAAAAACGGGTAATTACCCGGGAAACCCAAGGTTCAAAGGGTTAAATCTAGTTTTACTCATTTTGTTTTCTTGTTTCTTGATGAAGACTTTAATTGAAACATTCGCCTATATCTTGTATTTTTTCACTAATTCAGTTTCTTATTATAATATTTTGTGTTTTCATCATCAATCTGCAGGTCTTTTGTGAAATGTCTCTCTCATGACAGCCTGCCAGAAAGTCTTTCAATCTTTTGCCAGTTCCTCTTCAGCATATATTTTTATAACCCAGGGTGTCTTTAATGTCCTCTTTTCACCTTTGTGCTGGTTGACCCCTGCTTTCTTCCAGGAATCATGTTTTTCATAATGCTATTTCTAAACCTTGTTTTCTTTGTGTGCACTATCTTTGAACTCAAGCGTAGTCCATCCATGCTACTTCCAGTGGTGCTGGACTGAATTTTGCATGTGGATTAGCTTTCCCTATTAACAGTGTCCCTCGCCATCAGGCAAACAGACTCTGACTTAACTCTAAACCTTGTGGAAATTTAATATAAATTAAAAATATTTGTTTGGCCCCCCCAAGCAGTTTCCTGGCATAGGTCTATGATGTGATAGCACATCACATTTTGTAGACCTGGATGCATCGAGGATTAAGTGGCCAATCTTGCCCTCACTTTTGCAGATGATAAGCCCAGGCATCAAACTGTGCTCCTAACATTACTGTCACAGCTGGTTATCAACTAGATTAGCACGCCCGCTTACATTACCACTTATTGTAAACACTGCATCGTTTAATATAGCCAAACTATTACAGTTTCCCAGACACAATTTTGCTTATGATCCATTTTCTTCAACATTCAGATCTTGCGGAAAGCCAGTCTTTTTCTTCTTTTTGAATCACAGTATTCTAAGAATTCTGTGCAAACAAGAGATATCTCTACACTTCTGCTAAGTAGTTTTTATTTAAAAAAAAGAGAAAAATTGATAAATGTGTTGAAGATATGCTCTGTCATGACATCTGGCCCACTGACAAATGATCAAAATCAACCATCTGATGATGATAGTCTCTTTGGAATATCACATTCACTGAGATAAGCCATGTATTGAATCAAAGAGTAGATAAACATTAAGATGTGTGCTGAGCATTTACATTATGTACCTGTGTATGAAATTAATAAAAATAAGCCGTATTTACATATCTGCATTCCATAAAAGCTTTGCCTTTCCTATTTTATCAAGGATAAGGCCAACATTATGGAAGTCAAGGGGAAACCACCACAATAACTTCTCAATAATTACAGTTATGGGGAATTAGATTTATGGCAGCATGACATACTCATAAAACTTCAAACAAGTCTTTGTTCTGAATAACCTGACAAAAACAGGCAGCTATTTTTCCTATAACACAGCAAGGCTGGCTATCAGTTGAGTTGAGCCAAGAACTGATATTATAGCACTTGGGACATTCCCTTTGTCCCTATCTTTAACAACCAGCGAAGAGTCCCAATACTGATGCTGTCTGATTATGTGTCTCTCTGTTCTTGAAATGTTGTTGAAAAATTCTTAAATACGCAGAGAACCAAGAAGAAGAAATATCTGACCTTACTCTGTTCTACAGTCTTAAAAACTCTAGTCCACTAACTCTCAGCACACACAGAAATCATATTTCACACAATTATTCTGGGAAGTCAATTCGCTGACAAGACCAATAATTTGTTATAGAAAATTAACACTGAACCAGTTTACATAGAGACTCCAAAATCTTTTCTTTCTGCCATACCCTTGCTTTCTTGGGACATTTCCAAAAAATCCCCATGCAAACACAGACATCTGTATATTGGTATTAGATCTACTAGTACAAATTTATATTTAAAACCCCATTATCCTCCTGGATCTGTAAGCTGCTCCCCAAGAGGGTGGTAACACCTAATTTGGGAACTACCGAGCTAGTCAATGTACATCAAGTTACAAATTAGCACAATAGTTAATAGGGAAATTACCATAGGAAAATGCTGATTGAAAAGAATATATTTATTTTTGGTTAAATCTCCTTAATAAAGGCTTCTCTCTGTGAGCCATCTGAAGGGCTGTTGGTAGTTTGAGCCGGAAATGTATGCCATATCAATTGGCCTGTCTTAGACCAGGAGTTTAAAACAAAACAAAGAAAGATACTTCAGAATCTGCTGTCACAAAAAGGAAACATGCATCCGCTGTTTGTGAACTGATCATCTCGTGCAACTCTGGCAAATAAGAACTTGGTAAACAAGCCATTGTGTTCCAGCAGCCAGCAGTTACAGTCCCAACATGGCCGCAGCACGCCTTTGAGGTTTCACACCAGAGTGCAACAGGGAAGCGGAGAACGAAGAAAGACCCCGAGCTGAACTTTCAGAATTGATACCACTTCTTGTCTTTAAATTTTTGCTTGATGCCGAGTGTTGCAGTTGACAGTTGTTCTGAAGTGTTCATCACATTAGCCGATACGTCCTCAATTTCCCCAAGTTTTTCTCGTCGCTCGTTTACCAACTGTGGAATTAATCAAAAGACACACACAAATTAATTCAAAGTATTAGTAGTATACAGAAATATCAATTGCTGGGAGGAATCCTAGAGAATACTGAAATAGCATCAGAAATGCATTCACAATTAATGATCTGCACTCATAGAAGTAGAAGAAATAAATAGAAATTAGAGGACACACTAGGCGATATAAAAATTTAAAAATATTCTGGTCTCTCAATGATGACAGAGCTCTGCTGGAGGACTGCTATCAAGCAATAATATGTCCAATGAAGACATCATATTTTTTAAAGGGTGTCTAGTTACTCGCTTGCCTTAAATCTTACCTCCAGTATGATTTTTATAAGAGTGTTATGTCTTTTAAAATGCCCAAAATATTTCACTTGCCTGCTTTTTATTTCTTTCATAAACTCTCTTTTAATTTCCAGTTGTTCTAGAACCTCTGTATTTGATTGTTTTTGTTTCCATGAAATACGACATATTCTTCTGTTTATCCACATCTCCAGAGCCTCTATTCAACTTTCTAATTGCTTGTTCATTAAGTTTAAAACCCTCAAGTTTCTTTCTTAGTGACTGTGATATGGTCCAAGATTCCCATCCACTGTTACAGGAAAGATGCATGTTCTCAGCTTCGCTGGTCTTGTGCCATGGGTTCTTAATATTGTTTAACCTCTCCACTATCGTGAGTCTATGTCTGGTTTGTTTTGATCAGTCCCCATCATCGCTAAATATGGAGCCAAGATCGCAGGTGCATTAGCATAGCTGAGGGACAGATAAATGATAATGCCATGTGAGTGGTCAGACATGGTCTCGACACATGCATACTTCATCTTGTTAAGTGAGAGAAAGACTGGCCTTTTCTTCTGCAAATCCAGGCCTACAAAATGTCATGGCCCTACCTCACCACAGATACACACCAGGTTCCTGCCTCTGTACAAACTATTTTATTATGAGGCAAGATATTCAAATTCTGAGACATTTAAATCCAAATTCAAGCGTTATTAATTAAGTTGTTTCGTACGTTAATGTATCTTCAACTAGCAGCCTTGTATAGACAGTCTTCAGAATGTTTGCCTTGTCCATTGTGAGTGTTCCAACTGCTGGTGCTCCTGAAGCCAACAGATCTGCTCGCATGTGATCTCACACTTCATCGTGACTCAGATTGTATTTGTTTATTTGTTCACTCGCTATGAACTCAAGCGTAGTCCAGACACATGCTTCTTCCTCTAGTGCACTGGACTGATATTTGCGTGTGGGTTAGCTTTCCCTATTACCAGTGTCCCTTGCCATCAGGCAAACCCACTCTGACTTAAGAGGTACTTGTAATTAGTCCATTTTATTCCATCTGACCGGTTACCACGGCATTAGCATACCAGATGTTTAAGAATCAGCAGTCTTATCCATTCAGCCATGCTGACCTCCACCCAGGCATTATATCTGTAAGAGAGACATTTTTATGCCGGTACGCACTCAATGATGGACAAACAACATTATTATTACTGATATTACTGCTTGATACACAACACATACAATACAAAAATGTGATTTGAAGCAGAAATACTTGTTATAATCAGATTTGTACGGGCAAAATTGCACAAGCAGCAACTGCCAGCACAAAAATTGCTTGTCGTGTATAAATATGTATTGATAATCTAACCACTGACCATTCTTGCTCGACTAAACTCATTTCCCGACACACTTGTTTGTTGGTGCATCTGTTGAATACTGCTCATTCCTGGGATGTGCTTGACCAAACTCTTTGATACTTTGCCACTGGCCTCACCAACTGGAAAAGAGAGACAGATAAAACGTCATGGGGTAACAAGGAGAATGTATTTAATCTGTTTTATACGAAAATGAATGGAAAATATTCCAGGACACAAAATGATTCTTAAGCAATGCCCCATAAGAATAGAGCAGTTTGCACATGCGCAATAGTGATTACAAAATGGCTGCCCCATGGTCGACATAAACTATGGATAAACAATTGGCATTATTCAATTGAGTGGTCAGAGGGTGTGAAACCTTGTGAAATCTATAGAAGAAAAATGGTTCAGTATGAAGGCAGTTGTTTGAGTCAGAGGAGAGTGTATGAGTGGGTGGAAAGATTTAACAAGAAACACCTGCTGTCTCCAGTTAAGAGAAGACACAGAAATCTGCTGGGAAAATCATCAAGACCATCTTTTGGGATTCAAGGGCCCTATATTGGTGTCATGGTCTCCATGGCAATGGCGTTGTGGACACGATTCGTAATGCTGCTTACCCGTGTTCAAAACACAGCGGTGACTGATTTGGCAGCAGACCGTGCCGTGCTGGTTTTCTTCTTCTTCTTCCGGAGTGTTTTTTCAGATATAATTGCAGTGTGTCTTATTATGCACCCTTGGGCCAAAACCCTTAGGCCAACACATCCGACTTTAGCGGGCATTTTTGAAAACCAGGTTAGCCATCCTGAGGGACTCTCACTGTTGTGGTGCCGTCCACATCCCAGCTGTTCAAGATAGAATGGTCGAAGACTTCACAGTCAGCCCTCAAGGGAAAGCAGGGGCAGTCCATGGGCATTTACCGCCATCCAAGGAGGCTTTCATAATTGCAGAGCCGATACATATTGCTCTGAGACTGGGCTCACCCGAGGAATCGCCACGTCCTGCACATGGCTGCTTTAATTCCTCACTTCCATGTATTGGGCATTTTGTTCGCCACAGGTTGCTCCCCACACAAAACAGGAACGGTTAGTCTTCAGATGGCCTTCACTCAGTGAGCGCTGGTTTTAACATGTTGGTATGGCAGGCAGTCGTTTAGAAAGCAATGGCAAACTACCGAATGTAAAACTTGCTAAGACATCAACAATGGCAGTATAATGCTGGTGTTGCCTGCAATGTCCTGTAAAGGATATGCAACTATTAAAAAAAATATTGCTGCATTTCCAGGAAAGGGGTGAAACTGTGATTAGTGCTTGATACAGTGACATGCTAGTGAACAAACTTGAAGCTCAAGATCGAAAAGCCGCGGACTTCTCTTGAAAGGAGTATTGTTGCTGCACAAACAACACCCACCCTCATAAGCTGTGGACACACTACATACCCTGAAATTTGAGGTCTTGAAACATCCAGCCCAGACTTGGCGCTATTGGACTTTCATTTGTCTTAACATTTGAAAGAATATTTGCAGGAGATTTTGTTTGATAACTTTACAGAAGATTATGTATTTATAACCACCCATCATCAGAATCATCATCAAGCGCCATGCTGGCTGGCGTAGGTGTTCATGACTTTCCACAGGTCTCAGGAGACTGTATTTATGACAACTCAGGAGATTATGTATTTATGACTTCCTAGGAGATTATGTATTTATGACAACACAGGAGATTATGTATTTATGGCTTCCAAGGAGATTATGTTTTTTACGACAATTCAAGAGATTAAGCTTTTGTAATAACTCAGGAGATTATACTTTTGTGACAATGTCAGGAGATTATACTTTTGTGACAACTCAGGAGATTATACTTTTGTGACAACTCAGGAGATTATGCTTTTGTGACAACTCAGGAGATTATACTTTTGTAACAGTTCAGGAGATTATACTTTTGTGACAGTTCAGGAGATTATACTTTTGTGACAGTTCAGGAGATTATACTTTTGTGACAACTCAGGAGATTATACTTTTGTGACAACTCAGGAGATTATACTTTTGTGACAACTCAGGAGATTATGCTTTTGTAACAACTCAGGAGATTATACTTTTGTGACAGTTCAGGAGATTATACTTTTGTGACAGTTCAGGAGATTATACTTTTGTGACAGTTCAGGAGATTATACTTTTGTGACAGTTCAGGAGATTATGTGTATATAACTTCCCAGGAGATTATGTATTTATGACTTTCCATGAGGCTATGTATTTATGGCTTCCCAAGAGATTATATATTGATAACTTCACTGGAGATTATAGATATATTTATGATTAGGTTTGTGTGACATCCCAGGAGATTATGTGTATGACAACTCAGGAGATTATGTTTGTGTGACATCTCAGGAAATTATATATTTATGACAACTCAGGAGATTATGTATTTATAACATTTACATACACAGCTCTTCTCGATCCAGACTAACTGCAGCACTGCTAAATAAAGACTTGAGGAAGCTCTGTTTAGGAGCTTCTGGCATTTCTTTAGGAATATACAAGTCACCGAGCATTTCATTCAATGTGTCACTGAAACAAACAAAGAGAATATTCAGCATTAAGCAATGAAAATATGTTATCATATCAACAAAACAGAGGAGCATTTTCCATGTCTGAGACCCAGACAATAAAGCCTCCACAAGAGAATTAAAACATGAAACTAATACACATTCTATAGTGGTAGATTCAAAACATACCCGGAATAGTTGATGAATGTTTGTTTCTGTCTTCAAAGTTATAGTTTTGTAAGATGACAGTGTACTTTCTAGGCACTGGATTTGAGTCTCTTGACAATGAAATACCTCAAAGCCATGGATGAAACATGACCCACCCAGGCCTAATCCCAGCCAGCCATAATGTGCTGAATCATGACCCACCCAGGCCTAATCCCAGCCAGCCATAATGTGCTGAATCATGACCCACCCAGGCCTAATCCCAGCCAGCCATAATGTGCTGAATCATGACCCACCCAGGCCTAATCCCAGCCAGCCATAATGTGCTGAATCATGACCCACCCAGGCCTAATCCCAGCCAGCCATAATGTACTGAATCATGACCCACCCAGCCATAATGTACTGAATCATGACCCACCCAGGCCTAATCCCAGCCAGCCATAATGTGCTGAATCATGACCCACCCAGGCCTAATCCCAGCCAGCCATAATGTGCTGAATCATGACCCACCCAGGCCTAATCCCAGCCAGCCATAATGTGCTGAATCATGACCCACCCAGGCCTAATCCCAGCCAGCCATAATGTGCTGCTGAATCATGACCCACCCAGGCCTAATCCCAGCCAGCCATAATGTGCTGAAACATGACCCACCCAGGCCTAATCCCAGCCAGCCATAATGTGCTGAATCATGACCCACCGAGGCCTAATCCCAGCCAGCCATAATGTGCTGAAACATGACCCACCCAGGTCTAATCCCAGCCAGCCATAATGTGCTGAATCATGACCCACCCAGGCCTAATCCCAGCCAGCCATAATGTGCTGAAACATGACCCACCCAGGCTAATCCCAGCCAGCCATAATGTGCTGCTGAATCATGACCCACCCAGGCCTAATCCCAGTCAGTCATAATGTGCTGAATCATGACCCACCCAGGCCTAATCCCAGCCAGCCATAATGTGCTGAAACATGACCCACCCAGGTCTAATCCCAGCCAGCCATAATGTGCTGAATCATGACCACCCAGGCCTAATCCCAGCCAGCCATAATGTGCTTGAATCATGACCACCCAGGCCTAATCCCGCCAGCCATAATGTGCGCTGATCATGACCCACCCAGGCCTAATCCCAGTCAGTCCATAATGTGCTGAATCATGACCCACCCAGGCCTAATCCCAGCCAGCCATAATGTGCTGAATCATGATCCACCCAGGCCTAATCCCAGCCAGCCATAATGTGCTGAATCATGACCCACCCAGCCATAATGTGCTGAATCATGACCCACCCAGCCATAATGTACTGAATCATGACCCACCCAGCCATAATGTGTTGAATCATGACCCACCCAGGCCTAATCCCAGCCAGCCATAATGTGCTGAAACATGACCCACCCAGGCCTAATCCCAGCCAGCCATAATGTGTTGAATCATGATCCACCCAGGCCTAATCCCAGCCAGCCATAATGTGCTGAATCATGACCCACCCAGGCCTAATCCCATCCAGCCATAATGTGCTGAATCATGACCCACCCAGCCATAATGTGCTGAATCATGACCCACCCAGCCATAATGTACTGAATCATGATCCACCCAGCCATAATGTGCTGAATCATGACCCACCCAGGCCAGCCATGTGCTGAATCATGACCCACCCAGGCCTAATCCCAGCCAGCCATAATGTGTTGAATCATGACCCACCCAGGCCTAATCCCAGCCAGCCATGTGCTGAATCATTACCCACCCAGGCCTAATCTCAGCCTGCCATAATGTGCTGAATCATGACCCACCCAGGTCTAATCCCAGCCAGCCATAATGTGTTGAATCATGACCCACCCAGGCCTAATCCCAGCCAGCCATAATGTGCTGAATCATGACCCACCCAGGTCTAATCCCAGCCTGCCATAATGTGTTGAATCATGACCCACCCAGGTCTAATCCCAGCCAGCCATAATGTGTTGAATCATGACCCACCCAGGTCTAATCCCAGCCAGCCATAATGTGCTGAAACATGACCCACCTAGGCCTAATCCCAGCCAGCCAGAATGTGCTGAAACATGACCCACCCAGGCCTAATCCCAGCCAGCCAGAATGTGCTGAATCATGACCCACCTAGGCCTAATCCCATCCAGCCATAATGTGCTGAAACATGACCCACCCAGGCCTAATCCCAGCCAGCCATAATGTGCTGAAACATGACCCACCCAGGCCTAATCCCAGCCAGCCAGAATGTGCTGAATCATGACCCACCTAGGCCTAATCCCAGCCAGCCATAATGTGCTGAATCATGACCCACCCAGGCCTAATCCCAGCCAGCCAGAATGTGCTGAATCATGACCCACCTAGGCCTAATCCCAGCCAGCCATAATGTGCTGAATCATGACCCACCCAGCCATAATGTACTGAATCATGACCCACCCAGCCATAATGTGCTGAATCATGACCCACCCAGGCCTAATCCCAGCCAGCCATAATGTGCTGAATCATGACCCACCCAGGCCTAATCCCAGCCAGCCATAATGTGTTGAATCATGACCCACCCAGGCCTAATCCCAGCCAGCCATAATGTGCTGAATCATGACCCACCCAGGTCTAATCCCAGCCAGCCATAATGTGCTGAATCATGACCCACCCAGGCCTAATCCCAGCCAGCCATAATGTGCTGAATCATGACCCACCCAGGCCTAATCCCAGCCAGCCATAATGTGTTGAATCATGACCCACCCAGGCCTAATCCCAGCCAGCCATAATGTGCTGAATCATGACCCACCCAGGCCTAATCCCAGCCAGCCATAATGTGTTGAATCATGACCCACTCAGGCCTAATCCCAGCCAGCCATAATGTGCTGAATCATGACCCACCCAGGCCTAATCCTAGCCAGCCATAATGTGCTGAATCATGACCCACCCAGGTCTAATCCCAGCCAGCCATAATGTGTTGAATCATGACCCACCCAGGCCTAATCTCAGCCTGCCATAATGTGCTGAATCATGACCCACCCAGGTCTAATCCCAGCCAGCCATAATGTGTTGAATCATGACCCACCCAGGCCTAATCCCAGCCAGCCATAATGTGCTGAATCATGACCCACCCAGGTCTAATCCCAGCCTGCCATAATGTGTTGAATCATGACCCACCCAGGTCTAATCCCAGCCAGCCATAATGTGCTGAATCATGACCCACCCAGGCCTAATCCCAGCCAGCCATAATGTGCTGAAATCATGACCCACCTAGGCCTAATCCCAGCCAGCCATAATGTGCTGAAATCATGACCCACCCAGGCCTAATCCCAGCCAGCCATAATGTGCTGAATCATGACCCACCTAGGCCTAATCCCATCCAGCCATAATGTGCTGAACATGTACCCACCCAGGCCTAGATCCCAGCCAGCCATAATGTGCTGAAACATGACCCACCCAGGCCTAATCCCAGCCAGCCAGAATGTGCTGAATCATGACCCACCTAGGCCTAATCCCAGCCAGCCATAATGTGCTGAATCATGACCCACCCAGGCCTAATCCCAGCCAGCCAGAATGTGCTGAATCATGACCCACCTAGGCCTAATCCCAGCCAGCCATAATGTGCTGAATCATGACCCAGCCAGCCATAATGTACTGAATCATGACCCACCCAGCCATAATGTGCTGAAACATGACCCACCCAGGCCTAATCCCAGCCAGCCATAATGTGCTGAATCATGACCCACCCAGGCCTAATCCCAGCCAGCCATAATGTGTTGAATCATGATCCACCCAGGCCTAATCCCAGCCAGCCATAATGTGCTGAAACATGACCCACCCAGGCCTAATCCCAGCCAGCCATAATGTGCTGAATCATGACCCACCCAGGCCTAATCCCAGCCAGCCATAATGTGTTGAATCATGATCCACCCAGGCCTAATCCCAGCCAGCCATAATGTGCTGAATCATGACCCACCCAGGCCTAATCCCATCCAGCCATAATGTGCTGAATCATGACCCACCCAGCCATAATGTGCTGAATCATGACCCAGCCAGCCATAATGTACTGAATCATGACCCACCCAGCCATAATGTGCTGAAACATGACTCACCCAGGCCAGCCATGTGCTGAATCATGACCCACCCAGGCCTAATCCCAGCCAGCCATAATGTGTTGAATCATGACCCACCCAGGCCTAATCCCAGCCAGCCATGTGCTGAATCATGACCCACCCAGGCCTAATCTCAGCCTGCCATAATGTGCTGAATCATGACCCACCCAGGCCTAATCCCAGCCAGCCATAATGTGCTGAATCATGACCCACCCAGGCCTAATCCCAGCCAGCCATAATGTGCTGAATCATGACCCACCCAGGTCTAATCCCAGCCAGCCATAATGTGTTGAATCATGACCCACACAGAGCTAATCCCAGCCAGCCATAATGTGCTGAATCATGACCCACCCAGGCCTAATCCCAGCCAGCCATATGTGTTGAATCATGACCCACCAGGTCTAATCCCAGCCAGCCATAATGTGCTGAATCATGGACCCACCCAGGCCTAATCCCAGCCAGCCATAATGTGTTGAATCATGACCCACCCAGGCCTAATCCCAGCCAGCCATATGTGCATGAATCATGACCCACCCAGGCCTAATCCCAGCCAGCCATAATGTGTTGAATCATGACCCACCCAGGTCTAATCCCAGCCAGCCATAATGTGCTGAATCATGAACCCACCCAGGTCTAATCCCAGCCCAGCCATAATGTGCTGATCATGACCCACCCAGGCCTAATCCCAGCCAGCCATAATGTGCTGAATCATGACCCACCCAGGCCTAATCTCAGCCAGCCATAATGTGCTGAATCATGACCCACCCAGGCCTAATCCCAGCCAGCCAGAATGTGCTGAAACATGACATGGCTACATCCTGATATCTCTCTGCAGATGTGTAATTCCAGTACCAGCCTTGCACACCCCTGGTGGTTTCTGGGCTTGGAGAGGGGACGGAAAGCTCCACAACACAGCCTCCATGGGAATGATACTTTGAAGCAGGTGTAGGGAAAAATTTCTACACCAACCTCGCTCTGATAGATGCAAGACTCTCTTCAGCATCAGCAAATTGTTGATGTAACCTACCCATTTACTCTCAAACCAAAGAGACAGACATTTCTGTGTGTTGTGCATGCAGCATTGTAGCAGTTGAAAATGCCCTCAATTGAACAATGGTCAACTGTTAAATATTATGTGCCGCAATGAAATAATCATAAGATTTCTACTGCCACAAGTGTTTCTATGATGGTCGTGTTATTGTTGATGATGATCCATGTATCAGATCACTGCGAGCACACTAATTGCTATTGGAGAAGCAGTCTCACAACATAAAGTGTAATTTTCCAGGAACATCCTCCATATTCTCCAAATTTAGAACCACTGATTTGTTTTTCTTGTTTCTTAACCTCACATTTTTAATGGATAAATTTTCACACAAAATGAAAGGATAGTGACTCAAGTTTGTTAAGAAAGTTATTACCAAGATGACAAAGCCCAGAGAAATTTCAAACATTTGTACTTTGTTTACTTTCACTGAATCTCATTGCTCTGTGACAAAATGGGACAAGTTACCAGACTTGGGAAAGCGGCTTGTTACTGACTATATCACCCACCGCATGTTTAATTGGCCTGTAAAAATATGTGTCTGGCACCATAGGCCCAATGCATGTAAGGTGTGCAAAAGGGTTCTTAAATGACTGACTCGCACCATTGCCTTTTTGAAAGATGATAGTTTGTAAAATGGAGTTATACCTCTCTATAACACAAAGCCTGGGCTGAATTTAGAGACTTTGTGTTGCCCATGCAGCATGATTCCTCTCTCGGCCTGTTTAGTTTACTCCAGAGGAAAGGTAACACCAATACATCTGGATCAAGACCAGCTACAGAAGCTGCCAGATCAACAAAGCAATACTCTTAACTGTTTGCCTGTCGGAGCTTCCATCCTAGACCAGTTGCTGACTAAAGCTTAGGGCCTGGTCTGCCCTGCCATTTAGTCTTTAGGTTGCATTTCCTTGCACTCCTCTGCCTGAAGCTGTTGGCACAATTTGGGGTGTTGGGTGTGGTGAGCACGGCCCAAAATTTGGCGCTGACAGAAATCAAGCAGTACCGTCTACTGTCATTCGGTAGCTCAGTCATATCTAACTAAGACCTGACACAAGGTCCTTAAATAATAAATCAGGATCATCATCATCTTCCACTTCTGCCGTCAAGCGTCGTGGGGAGGAATAATTTGCGTTCCAGCGCCCGGCACTGGATAGTGTCATTCCGTGTGGTTGTACAATGTCTCTGATGTCGTCAATCCATTTTCTTCTTGGACGTCCTCGTGGTCTCGTCGCAGATGATCTTTGATGTAAGGCCAGTGATGGTAGTTGCTGATGTTGCATTCTAAGGACATGGTTCACAATATTGTGTTTGTGGATCAGGAAAAGGCTTTCGATAGAGTAGACAGATACAAATTATGGACCATTCTTGAAGACTATGGGATAGAAGGGCAACTGCTAGAAAACATCATAGCCATGTACCACTCGAGCCAAAGTGCAGTAAGAACACAAGAAGGTATATCAGATATGTTCACAGTCAATACAGGAGTGAGACAGGGATGTGTGCTCTCTCCCCTGCTATTCAATATCTACATGGACAGAATTTCCAAAGAAGCAAGTCTCGACAGAACAGATTCAGAAAATTTAGAACTCTTTACTCCAGATGAAACAACTGACCCACAAGGAATAAATGAACTTCTATTTGCAGACGATCAGTGCCTGTTTTACAGCGATGAGGGCAGACTACAAAATCATATTACTAATCTGAGTTCAACCTGCAGCAGATACAATATGAGTATAAACACAGCCAAAACCGAAGTAATGCAAGTTAGCAGATCGCCAGGCCCACTAAGTATACAGATAAATAACACACCTCTGAAACAAGTTAAAGAATTCAAATACCTTGGAAGTATGATCACAGAAGATGGCAGATTGGACAGAGAAATTGAAATCAGATGTCAAAAAGCTAGTGCACTTACATATCAACTATCACCCTTACTGAAGCATCCAAACATACCCATGTCCGCAAAACGACAGATAATAAACAGCATATTCACACCAACCCTATGCTATCAATCTCAAACCTGGACTTTATCCAAATTACACCTTCGCAAAATCAACACCTGCGAAATGAGATGCCTGAGGAGAGCTGCCAACTTAACAATCCGAAATTGAGTAAGAAATGCTGTTATCAGGCAGACAGTGGGATCAACACCTTGTTCCACATTTATTGAAAGACAGAAGATCAAGTGGTTTGGCCATGTCGTTAGAATGCAACACCATCACTGGCCTTACATCAAAGATCATCCGCAACGAGACCAAGAGGATGTCCCAGAAGAAAATGGATGGATGACATCAAAGACATTGTACAATCATATGGAATGACACTATCCAGTGCCACTCAGCAGGCGCTGGAGCGCAAATAATTCCTCTCCACGATGCTTGACAGCAGAAGTAGAAGAAGATTATGATGGTGATGATGATAAAGGATCACTTTCACAGATACTTCCAATGGTGTTCCAGTCTTTTCCCATAGATCACACAAAGAGAATCTCAGCACAGCACACAAACTCTGTAACACTGGCCAGAATCCAAACATGTGCTTCCTGATACACATATGCTATATTATTTTCAGGGTAGGTTTTCAAATATTTATTTACACCACTGAATGCATAAGAAGAGAAAGAGTGATAGAAATCCAGGATGCACTCAATTTTGCAATGTTTCTGTCTGCTTAAAAATAAAATTGGCATGCTTACGAGATCTCAGCAGAATAGGTGATTTTTTGTATCTCAGTGGGGGAGCACATAAACATAGCATGGCCACTATTGCTGAAACAAAATGTCCTGGCTACCCTGTGAATACAAATGAAGCTGGTTTAACATACATTAATAAGTTAGCAGCTGGTTAAACTTAAGCAAGTAAGCCAGCAGCTGGTTAAACTTATATAAGACAGCAGTTGGTTAAACTTATATAGGTAAAAAGACAACTAGTCAAACTTATATAAGTAACACAGCAGATACTTAAAATAATATATGTAAAACAGCAGCTGATTCAACTTATAGGTAAAATGGCAACTGGTTCAACTTATAAAAGCAAGATAGCAAGAACTGACTTAGATTTGTAATATAGTATGCAGAGACAAGGAACCATAGTAGCATAGTCGTTAGTGCATGTGCCTGCCAAAACTGTAGTCCAGGTTCAATCCCCCGCAGATGTAGGATTATGCTGTCCAACCAGTGCAGCTCTAGTGTCGACCCACCCTAATAATAATGGGTATTACTCTGGTAATACCATGGGAAGGAAGGTGATAAAGATAGGAACTGAGCACCCTACCTCATATACCATGACCTAGAATATTTGAAGCCTAATACTTCACACCCAGAAGGTAGTATTTGCTATGGGACTATTTTTACCTTTGTGCAGAGACACTAATGCACCATGATCAGGCCCTCAACTCACCAACACCCTCTCTTCATCTCTCCAAGGAACATTATGGACACAGACACCAGTCTGCACCAATGAAGAGAGGACTTATGATCTTTGCTGCAATGAAGCCTGCTACAAACCATGCATTGCTGCAAAACTGTAAGATGGTCACAGCAATTATCTATGAAAATGATAGATGGTCAGATCATACAACATGTAGAGCTCATGACTGTGGTTAGAACGAGTGCACTGCTTGTCTGCTGGGAAAAAGCCAAGTCATAAACATTACCGGTTCAAATCAATGCATTCCCTTAGTGAATTTAAACAAAGATGCCTTAAATAAAATATTGCACAATGTCATGCCCGGCATCTCATCATGTGCACACTGACTGACTGACACCTTGCAGTCTTGACAGACAAAAGTTGTGTAAAATGGAGTTATACTTCTCCATAAAAGCCTGGGCTGAATTTAGAGACCACGTGTTGCCCATGCAGCATCATCCCTCTCTCGGCCTGCCTAGTTCACTCCAGAGGAAAGATAATACTAATATGTCTGGAACAAGACAAGCTGCAGAAGCTGCCGGATCAGCAAAGCAATGCTCTAACTGTCCACCTGTCGGAGCTTCCTTCCTAGACCAGTTGCCGACCAAGGCTTGGGGTTTGGTCTGCCCTGCCATGACATTTAGTCTTTAGGTTGCATTTCCTTGCACTAGGGTAAGGCTTGTACCCTCCCAATTGCACTCCTCTGCCCAAAACCTTTGGCACAACATGGGGTGTCAGGTTTGGTGAGCGCCGCCCAACATTCGGCACTAACAGAAAGCAGGTAGTACCGTCTACTGCCACACAATAACTCAATCATATTACACAGTTATAAATCAAATAATGTGAAAAAATGAACCAAACTTTGCTGAAAAATGATGTACATAAATATGATAAATTTGATATGTATCAAATGATATAATTATCCCAGCTGAATATTCACCAGCTGGTCATTGTAATCATTATCATTATGTAATCACTATTACCATTATCACCAACACAATGCAATTATCATCACAATGTCATTATCATCATCATTACCACACCAACATTTGAGATGGTGAAGACGAGTACAACATTCAACAACAACTGTGACAAATTCACATTTACGTGATCCACTCATCAAGTTACCTGTAGTCTATCAAGGGCAAGAAGTCTGCATCAAACAAAGGCTTTAGACTGGGTAAGCTGAAGGCCATTATGTGACCATTAGCAACATAACACATCAAGCACACACTTTCTGGGAGATAAACAGAGTTCATGAGTTAATGATGAGACAATCAGCATAAGACACATCAGCATAATTCTTTTTTTCCCCTTATAGTCCATGCTGCGATCATGCCTATCCACAGCCTCCTTTCTCTTGCACTGCCAATTATTTCTTATACTAACATTCCTCCATGTCATGATGTTAAACTGTCCAGCATTTTCTCTCCTTATCTCCCCCTGTCTGTCCTTTCCTCCAACTTTCCCCATTGTCATTACAAACTCTGGCTTATTGTCATTACAAACTCTGGCTTATTGTCATTACAAACTCTGGCTAATTGTCATTACAAACTCTGGCTAATTGTCATTACAAACTCTGGCTTATTGTCATTATAAACTCTGGCTTATTGTCATTACAAACTCTGGCTTATTGTCATTACAAACTCTGGCTAATTGTCATTACAAACTCTGGCTTATTGTCATTACAAACTCTGGCTAACTGTCATTACAAACTCTGGCTTATTGTCATTACAAGCTCTGGCTTATTGTCATTAAAAACTCTGGGTTATTGTCATTACAAACTCTGGCTTATTGTCATTACAAACTCTGGATTTCCTTTTCTCATGACATGCCCAAAGAATGTGGAATGTCTTCTTCTGATGCGAGTAACCAGTTATCTTTAATAGTTCTCAAGTAATCTTCATTATTCATTTATCCGTCTATGGTATTCTCATCGCTATTCTAAAAAACCATATTTCCACAGCATCTGTACAATTCCTCAGTTGTTTACTAATTGTCCATGCTACACTTCTGTACATAAAGATTGGCTCAATATAACTCTTATAAACTCTTTTTCTCACCCAAATTGACAAAGATATATTGCAGAGAATATTCTTCACCTTGTGTATTGCTGCTTTTTCGAGGGCTTTCGATATTTAATTTCCTTAATGCATCTTCCATCTGTCATGATTAAAGTATCCAAATACTTCAATACGTTAACTTGGTTTAGACAGGTTTCAATCACTTTGATGCTGCATTTACAAAGACACATCTTGTCATAACCAATCATATATTCTTAGTTAACAACCAGTAATAATTATAGGTATAAAACTTCAAGATGTTGAGGCAAATAAAATTCAGTAAAAATACAATACTTTGGGCATGTCAAGAGACATGAATGTCTGGAAGAGATAATTATGGAGGGAGATGTACAGGGGAGGCAAAGAAGAGGAAGACAAACAATGTAGATGGATTCAAAATGTGATAGATAATTTATATATTACCAGCAGAGGCAGGGCACCTGCTTATGATAGAGAGACATTATGGAGGAAAAACTCTGCACAGGACAGCCTCTGATGATGAATGCTTATGCCATTTAGAATGATTGATTAATTGATTGACTGATAAACGAGAATCAATGTTATTACATTAGGACATACTTGTACGTTCTCTATCTCCCTTGGCAGATGTCAGAGTATAAGGATACTGATTGTTCTCGCTGCGCACTGGTTATGAATGCTTGTTTGTCAACCCTATTTATGATCAAACCTGTTACTGACACAAGTGATGCCATATGGAAATATCTAAACCAGGCTGATTCGTCAACCTCTGTATCGACTTGAAGCAACCTGCCATCTGTGACACATATGTCATTTGTCCATCCTCAGTGCCTGCACTGTTAGTGCCCTTGCATCTAGCAAGTTAAATCACTCATTATTTCTGATCCCTGAATGGGCCAATGATCTAGCTACGGTCTTGAAAAGATAATATGTCTCTATAACTTAAACATTTATACAAGAGCCACCCATGACTGATCTTCTGAAGCTGACAATGATAGCTCCTGTGTATGGAGTCTGAGGTAAACAATGAAGAGCTCCACTTCTGTTCTGCGTGTTTTATTACTACATTCGCACCATTGCTAATGAATGCCTGGCCATTTCTTTTCATGCTCAGGAATAAAATGAAAACAATTTCATCTTGACTGTTCCTATTATCTTCTTGAGTTCTATTATAAATTAAATAAATTTCAAAAAAAAAAAGTTATTTGCATGTTCTTTACAGGATGTAGCAATCAACTCTCTTATTTTTTGGCTGTTGGTGATTTTCTAGGTAATTATGTGTTCAGTAGTTTGCCATTACTTTCTGAATGGCCAATGCTCATACCATTGTGGAAATCAACACAAAGCAGCCTGCTCCCAAATGGCATGTGACTGACTTTTAACCCACTATTTTGGGTTCCTGAAACAGTACTCTATACCCCCAACCCACAGATTTCAACAGGCAAATGAAGTTGCCCAAAAATAAAAAGGTCTGAGTTGATACAATAAAATAACTTCATAAGTCTGGCTGGAAAAATTAGAATAGTCAAACTTGAAGGCCTGTTCTTCAAAGACAAGGATTAATGCAAACACAGAAGATTTGTGATTAATGGTTGGATGCAAGTGAGTTACAACTTACCACGTAAAGCTACTACGTCTGCTTTCACTACAAATGAAACTTCTGTCACCTTCACCTTGAAAGCACATGTCTGAGATGGCAGTGCGATTGCCTGCAAAATTTTCAGACAGCAATAAATTGAAACTGTCACAGCTTCTAGACCAGTTTGGTCAATTTTACACAGTAACACATATAGCACATTGAGATCCTGTGTAGTAAGAAAGTATACAAAACCTCACTAGTGTATATATTGTGAGGTACGAATGTAGATTTGGTATTTGATTTTCTGCGGGATTTCATCCTACCACATTTGTCACATATTACACCACCATATGCTGTTGCTGTCACTCAATTTCTTGTTTATGTCTAATTTGTTTTCATACTGCAAGCCACTTTAACTGACTTTAACAAGATGGCTTGTATACATAAAGATTAATTACTGATGTTTTGTCAACCCGTATTTGAAACGGGGCTTGTGCATCTACGAATAATATGCTTACACTTTATAGGATTTCTGATTTCTTTATCAAATTTCCAAGTAGACTGGGCAAATAAACGCTGGTAATGTGCTACAGAGTTAATGATCTGTGCCACACTTTCGGCAGAAGATAAGCTGCTCTGCAGGAAGAGAACGAGCCATAAGGTTAAACACAGTGCAATGAAACTGATCCACTTGCCTATAAGCGTCTCACTAACTCAGGTAATGTGTTTATGTTTATACCAGAATGTGAGTTTTAATGCGCGGTTTCCACCTATCAAATATTTATGTTTATACCGGAATGTGAGTTTTAATGCCTGGTTTCCACCAATCAAATATTTATGTTTATACCAGAATGTGAGTTTTAATGCCCGGTTTCCACCAATCAAATATTTATATTTATACCAGAATGTGAGTTTTAATGCCCGGTTTCCACCAATCAAATATATGTTTATACCAGAATGTGAGTTTTAATGCCCGTTTCCACCAATCAAATATTTATGCTTATACCAGAATGTGAATTTTAATGCCCGGTTTCTACAAATCAAATATTTATGTTTATACCAGAATGTGAGTTTTAATGCTCAGTTTCCACCAATCAAATATTTATGTTTATACTGGAATGTGAGTTTTAATGCCCGGTTTCCACCAATCAAATATTTATATTTATACCAGAATGTGAGTTTTAATGCCTGGTTTCCACCAATCAAATATATGTTTATACCAGAATGTGAGTTTTAATGCCCGTTTCCACCAATCAAATATTTATGCTTATACCAGAATGTGAATTTTAATGCCCGGTTTCTACAAATCAAATATTTATGTTTATACCAGAATGTGAGTTTTAATGCTCAGTTTTCACCAATCAAATATTTATGTTTATACCAAAATTGTGAGTTGTAATGCCCGGTTTTCACCAATCAAATATATGTTTATACCAAAATTGTGAGTTTTAATGCCTGGTTTCCACCAATAAAATACATGTTTATACCAGAATGTGAGTTTTAATGCCCGGTTTCCACCAATCAGAGTCAATTCCACAGTGGGGAAAAAAGGGTTAAAAGGCAAAGGACCGATTTCAGTCCACTGGGTTCGACCCCATATGGGTCAGTCTCTACCCACAGAGCAGTTTGCTGAAAGCATCACAGACAGCACAAATTCTGTAGCTTCAGTGACGACTCCCAAGTGTCTCCGAAGAAAATTGTCCTGACAACCAAATAACGGAAGTCTGATAATGATCCCATGATCTTCAAAGCTCGAGGCAGATAGTTTAACCACGTCTTCACAGAGACCCCCTCCCTAGTGAGCATCGGCGGTCATGAGTCTCCAACACCCCTGACCAGTGTCCTGATTGTGCATTCATATAAGCTTCTTCCAGTCCATCTCTTGAAGTTAGTTGTCCACCCACTTGTAATGGCATCATTCTCTTGCATGGTTTACCAAGCCTGGTAAGCCATAGAGAGAGAGAGAGAGAGAGAGAGAGAGAGAGAGAGAGAGAGAGAGAGAGAGAGAGAGAGAGAGAGAGAGAGAGAGAGAGAGAGAGGAGAGAGAGAGAGAGAGAGACAGAGAGAGAGACAGTGACAGACAGAGAGAGACATAGAGAACGGGCGAATGAACATACAAACTTTATTTTCAAAAGGTTAAGAATTGGGCACAGCAGGCCCTTCTGACATTCTGCCCTTCTTCTCTCTTTCCTCTCATACGTTATTTGATTCATACATCACTTATGAAGCTAATCTTAGACAACAACAGGATAATATGCATTAAAGCGCATGGAAAAAAAATCAATAATACATGACTCACTAAGGCAATTTTTAACATGGCTATTATACATACCTAAGGAAGGTGTAACGTACCATACATATGGGAATGTTTATTATACTAGTTGTCGTTTGAGATACTTTTATTATTTTTTTTAGGGGGGCATAGTAGACTGTACTGAGATAGTGTTCAAACATGTTACGACTGTATGGATAGTGATTGGTGGTGTCTTTGATTTCTTGTGGAAGATTGTTCCACAACTGAGCGACAGAGTACCCTTAGCTTGTTTTGTATAAGTCTATCCTAGGTTTAGGGACATGAAGTTTGTTTAGTAATTCGCTATGTCTTGCTATGTCTCAGACAGACACAGAGAGAGAGAGAGACTGTGGCAGAGAGAGAGAGAGAGAGAGACAGTGATAGAGACAAAGAGAGACAGACAGAGAGAGAGAGAGAGAGGAGGCAGAGAGAGAGAGAGAGAGAGAGAGAGAGAGAGAGAGAGAGAGAGAGAGAGAGAGAGAGAGAGCTTTCTGTCCCAGACATATAATGACTCGCAACCATACAGCAAGAATCCACTGATAGCTGTCGAATGCGTGTCAGTCGTCAGTCCATCCAAGCTAGGATACAGATTCAGATAAGTGCCCTTAATATTGACATGTAATGTGTTTCGTGTAGTTTTGTGTCGGTTTGTGTTTGTTTGTTCTGTGCTGACGAAGGCTTAGGCTGCAACGTCCAATTTGTTTCTTGTAATCATGTTTTAGTAAAGCTCACAATCTACTTCTCGTTTTTTGGTGATTCATTCATAACCATACAGCAAGTGATATACACTTTCAGTCAATGAATTATAGTCAAATGCCCTACTGTAGAGAGGGATTGGGACGTGGCACAAAATTGGACCCGGGCACATGAAGGAAACCAGTTTAAAGGTATATTTAACAGATACAGTGCCAAACAAGAAGTAGGTTAGGACCAATGTAGCGTAGTGTATGCTACGATGATAGAAAATATAGCACAGTAGATACAAATAGACTTCCTAAGAACAGAAAGAGTATACACTGATGAAGACGAGACCAAACAGCTCGTAATTCTAGACTGGTCAAAGCTCCCAGAACCTGATCTGATCTTCTGACAGTGACAGGCAGGAGAATGATGGTGACCAAAAGTAATTAGAATAAGACCGTATACCAAGATTCTCCAGCTACTTAGCCTGTATAAAGATTGATCTCCCAAATCTTATCCACTTTCACAGACACGGATACTAATATTATGTATTACGACAACAAACTAAGGTTTGTTAAAATTTTTAAATCACAAAACCTATTTTATTTAATGAACACACGTTGGGTGATCCATGGGATACACCCCTGTACACTAATAAGGGGTTCACAATTCCCTTCTTCTTTTCTCCTAAAGTCTAACCCTATGTCTCCCCGGGAAGGTTAACCCGGTCAACAAATGCCAGCAGAAGTCGGATGTGTCGGCCTAACGGCGCAAGAACGCAGCTCTGCTGTAAACAGGCACAACACAATTACATCCGGGAAAAAAAACTCCGGATGAACGAAGAAGAAGAAGAAGAACCCTATGTCTAGTGTTCTGGTCCCACTATTCTCTAATTCAGCTGGAATGGTTCTAATCACTGACACCACTTATATGGCCTGAAACAGTTCTAAGTAGGATCTGAATGGTGATGTTGTTGGCCGATGGTAAATCGTGGCCACGTAGCTGATGAGTCTTCTCCTGTTGGTTTTCCAAGCTGGTTCATCAGATCTCACCTCAACTTCTCCTCAGGTGAAATGACATTCCATAATTTTATGTCCTCAGTGTTTGACTTCAAGTTCATTCAGTCCGACACTAATGTTAAAAAAAAGTGTTCAATGTTTCTGACAGATAAAAGTGTGGTACGGCACTGTAGATAAAAGTATGTTGGATAGTGGGTAGTAATTTACCACAAATGTCATAGGTTGTATTGCAGTGAACGATGATTAAATTGAAGTTCCTGACTTATTCAACAATTAGATGCTCGAGGTGGTGAATCCTTCAACCTATCATGACCAAATCTAGTCCATTGCATGACTATTGCCTTAGGAATCTTTCTCTAAAATATTGGCTTAACAAGAGCTGCAGGATTAAAACTATCACACTCTAACTGAGCTTCTAATAGCCTAGTAACTGGCGATGTTGTCTATGCGACGTCAGAACCTTCAAAGCCAGAGAACTGGCCTTTGTCCTGTGACTGGAAGTTGTCGGTCCAAGTCGTACGGTGGTCACATTTTCTCAGACCAAAACCAAGAAACGTTCTCAGGTAAATCTGCAGGTTTGGCGGGGTACATTAATGTGTACATTACCACTCTTATTGTAACTATTATGTACATATGAAATTAGGAATAACAAACAGAAGTACTGTATACTGAATACATGATATATATATATAGAAATAAATGCATACACAAATTACAGAATGTTTTTAGTATAAGTCTATCCCGATTCTAACAAAACTAGATGGGAGTACGGAGACTTTGTCACAACCAAACAAAAATGGATGGCGGAAAATGGGAAATAGGAGTGTGTCACAGCTATGACTTAAAAGTTGTTAATATAGTAGCAGACATGTTATATATCACACTAGCTGACCCGGCCCGGCTTCGCCCAGTCCCTGGTGGGGAGCATCTCATTTAATTCATATAAGTAGTCATATAAGTTCTCGTTCCCGTTACCGACTGTCTGTCTGTCTGTCTGTCTGTCTGTCTGTCTGTCTGTCTGTCTGTCTGTCTGACCCGGCCCGGCATTGCCCAGCTCCTGGTGTGGAGCATCTCATTTAATTCATATAAGTAGTCATATAAGTTCCCGTTCCCGTTACCGACTATCTGTCTGTCTGTCTGTCTGTCTGTCTGTCTGTCTGACCCTGTCCGGCTTCGCCCAGTCCCTGGTGGGAAGCATCTCATTTAATTCACATAAGTAGTCATATAAGTTCTCATTAAATTCACACAACAAAAAAAGTAACTTAAAAGAATGTCCTTCCAGACACCATCCATTAGTTTTAATGAAAACGCTTGCTAATCACCTGCATGACTACAGTAACTTCTTAAGCAAATAAAGATGAGTTACAATGTTATGCATTGTGCATTATTTTTATGAAAACTTTAAAAATGCCTTACAGTTTGTATCATTATTTATTATAACTCATATGCCGGTACATAACTATGGACACAGAGTTTATAAATCTTTGAAAACGATGCCACAATATGACTATAAGTTATACAGAAAAGTTATGCCCCTTGAAATAACTTTTACGGAGTTAGGTCCCCTGAAATATATACAATTATAATGAAAAATGAAAAATGAAATAATACTGAGTAAGCAGGCGATTTCACACTAAAAAAATATCACAGTTGACAGCTCTGGACTGAAAGGAAGGCGTGTAGAAAATTTCATCTCAATCGGATGGGCCGTTCGCGAGCGCACAAAGGACATACATAGATACAGACAGACAGACATACGATCCTTATTTATATATAAGACTAGCTGACCCTGCCCGGCTTCGCCCAGTCACTGGTGGGGAGCATCTCATTTAATTCATATAAGTAGTCATATAAGTTCTCGTTCCCGTTACCGACTGTCTGTCTGTCTGTCTGTCTGTCTGTCTGTCTGTCTGTCTGACCCGGCCCGGCATTGCCCAGCTCCTGGTGTGGAGCATCTCATTTAATTCATATAAGTAGTCATATAAGTTCCCGTTCCCGTTACCGACTATCTGTCTGTCTGTCTGTCTGTCTGTCTGTCTGTCTGTCTGTCTCTCTGTCTATCTGTCTGCCTGACCCTGTCCGGCTTCGCCCAGTCCCTGGTGGGGAGCATCTCATTTAATTCACATAAGTAGTCATATAAGTTCTCGTTAAATTCATACAACAAAAAAAGTAACTTAAAAGAATGTCCTTCCAGACACCATCCATTAGTTTTAATGAAAACGCTTGCTAATCACCTGCATGACTACAGTAACTTCTTAAGCAAATAAAGATGAGTTACAATGTTATGCATTGTGCATTATTTTTATGAAAACTTTAAAAATGCCTTACAGTTTGTATCATTATTTATTATAACTCATATGCCGGTACATAACTATGGACACAGAGTTTATAAATCTTTGAAAACGATGCCACAATATGACTATAAGTTATACAGAAAAGTTATGCCCCTTGAAATAACTTTTACGGAGTTAGGTCCCCTGAAATATATACAATTATAATGAAAAATGAAAAATGAAATAATACTGAGTAAGCAGGCGATTTCACACTAAAAAACTATGACAGTTGACAGCTCTGGACTGAAAGGAAGGCGTGTAGAAAATTTCATCTCAATCGGATGGGCCGTTCGCGAGCGCACAAAGGACATACATAGATACAGACAGACAGACAGACAGACATACGCTCCTTATTTATATATAACATTAAAGGGGTTTGCATAGGGAAAACTACTATTTATAAGCCCATGGCAGATAAAGGAAGTCGCCTAAGATGATTAATCATTCCATGGCACTTAATCAGTTAACATACATTAATTTTTGACAACTGTTGTGGCATAGTGGCTTGTGTGTTTGTATATCAAAACAGTGGTCTGGGTTCATCCCCCATAAGTGGCAAGATTCTGTTCAACTGGTACTGCTACTGAATCAAACCAGCCTCATTTAATTGATACAGGATAATTTCCAGCTGAAAGTAATCTTGGAAGAAAAGGTTAAATAATTAATTAAATTAAGTCTCAATACTTGACTGTATTGGGTATACTCTGTTAGCCCTATATAGACCAACTCATGAACTCATTCACGCACACATCAAAACAAGGTCAGCATATAGAAATGTCAGGATACAAACCCGCGCTTGTTTCTCTGAGCAGATGATAGCAAACTGTTTGTCACTGTTTATTTCTGTGGAAGGCGATGAGCAGATCTTTGACTTGGAAGTGCTCAGTGACATTTGCCCTGCACATGAACAGTTCAAAGTTGGTTACCATAAACACTGTACAACTCAAGTCTTCAACAAAAGAATGATCACTGTACAACTCAAGTTTTCAACAAAAGAATGATCACTGTAAAACTCAAGTTTTCAACAAAACAATAAGCACTGTACAACTCAAGTTTTCAATAAAACAATAAACACTGTACAACTTGTCTTCAACAAAATAATAAACACTGTACAACTCAAGTCAATAACAAAACAATAAACACTGTACAACTCCAGTCTTCAACAAACAATAAACACTGTACAATTAAAGTCTTCAACAAAACAATAAACACTGTACAACTCCAGTCTTCAACAAACAATAAACACTGTACAACTCCAGTCTTCAACAAAACAATAAACACTGTACAACTCAAGTCTTCAACAAAATAATAAACACTGTACAACTCCAGTCTTCAACAAAACAATAAACACTGTACAACTCCAGTCTTCAACAAAACAATAAACACTGTACAACTCCAGTCTTCAACAAAACAATAAACACTGTACAACTCAAGTCTTCAACAAAATAATAAACACTGTACAACTCCAGTCTTCAACAAAACAATAAACACTGTACAACTCCAGTCTTCAACAAAACAATAAACACTGTACAACTCCAGTCTTCAACAAAACAATAAACACTGTACAACTCAAGTCTTCAACAAAATAATAAACACTGTACAACTCCAGTCTTCAACAAACAATAAACACTGTACAACTCCAGTCTTCAACAAACAATAAACACTGTACAACTCCAGTCTTCAACAAAACAATAAACACTGTACAACTCCAGTCTTCAACAAACAATAAACACTGTACAACTCAAGTCTTCAACAAACAATAAACACTGTACAACTCAAGTCAATAACAAAACAGTAAACACTGTACAACTCAAGTCTTCAACAAACAATAAACACTGTACAACTCCAGTCTTCAACAAACAATAAACACTGTACAACTCAAGTCAATAACAAAACAATAAACACTGTACAACTCCAGTCTTCAACAAACAATAAACACTGTACAACTCAAGTCAATAACAAAACAATAAACACTGTACAACTCCAGTCTTCAACAAACAATAAACACTGTACAACTCAAGTCAATAACAAAACAATAAACACTGTTACAACTCAGTCTTCAAACAAACAATAAACACTGTACAACTCAAGTCAATAACAAAACAATAAACACTGTACAACTCCAGTCTTCAACAAACAATAAACATTGTACAACTCAAGTCAATAACAAAACAGTAAACACTGTACAACTCCAGTCTTCAACAAACAATAAACACTGTACAACTCAAGTCAATAACAAAACAATAAACACTGTACAACTCCAGTCTTCAACAAACAATAAACACTGTACAACTCAAGTCTTCAACAAAATAATAAATACTGTAAAGCTCAAGTCTTCAACAAAACAATTATCACTGTAAAAGTTTTCAACAAAACAATAAGCAGTGTACAACTCAAGTTTTCAATAAAACAATAAACACTGTACAACTTGTCTTCAACAAAACAATAAACACTGTACAACTTGTCTTCAACAAAACAATAAACACTGTACAACTCAAGTCAATAACAAAACAATAAACACTGTACAACTCCAGTCTTCAACAAACAATAAACACTGTACAACTCCAGTCTTCAACAAAACAATAAACACTGTACAACTTGTCTTCAACAAACAATAAACACTGTACAACTCAAGTCAATAACAAAACAATAAACACTGTACAACTCCAGTCTTCAACAAACAATAAAACAATGTACAAACTCAATTCAATAACAAAACAATAAACACTGTACAAACTCCAGTCTTCAACAAACAATAAACCATGTACACTCAAGTCATCAACAAAACAATAAACACTGTACACTCCAGGCTCAACAACAATAAAAACTGTACAAATCCATTCTTCAACAAAACAATAAACAGGTACCAAAATCCAGTCTTCAACAAAACAGTAAACACTGTACAACTCCAGTCATTCAACAAACAATAAAAACACTGTACAACTCAAGTCAATAACAAAACAATAAACACTGTACAACTCCAGTCTTCAACAAACAAATAAACACTGTACAAAACTCAAGTCAATAACAAAACAGTAAAACACTGGACAACTCCAGCTTCAACAAACAATAAACACTGTAACACTCAAGTCAATAACAAACAGTAAACACTGTCCAACTCCAGTCTTCACAAAACAATAAACAATGTACAATTAAAGTCTTCAACCAAACAATAAACAACTGTACAAATCCAAGTCAATAACCAAAACAGTAAACACTGTAACAACATCCACGTCTTCAACAAACAATAAACACTTTACAACTCAATGTCAATAACAAAACAATAAACACTATGTACAACCTCAGTCTTCAACAAACAATAAACACTGTTACAACTCAAGTCAATAACAAAACAGTAAACACTGTACAACTCCAGTCTTCAACAAACAATAAACACTGTACAACTCAAGTCAATAACAAAACAATAAACACTGTACAACTCCAGTCTTCAACAAACAATAAACACTGTACAACTCAAGTCAATAACAAAACAGTAAACACTGTACAACTCCAGTCTTCAACAAACAATAAACACTGTACAACTCAAGTCAATAACAAAACAATAAACACTGTACAACTCCAGTCTTCAACAAACAATAAACACTGTACAACTCCAGTCTTCAACAAACAATAAACATTGTACAACTCCAGTCTTCAACAAAACAGTCATCAAACACCACAGACTTAATTTTAAAAAAAAAAAGGTTAACTGCATGACCTTTTAACAGGAAGTTGCAATCAACCCCAGAATGTTTTGATTGTTTGTGATTTGTTAGGCGATTTTATGCTCAGTAGTTTGTCATTGCTTTACAGACTTCATCATCATCATCAAGTGCCCTGCCAGCTGGCGTAGGCATTCATGGCTCTCCACAGATCTCGGTCTTTGGTGTTCTGGATCAACTCTGCTGCTGATATTTCTCCATGCCACTGTTTCAATCCATCCAGCATCATTTCTCTTGGTCTGTCTCTGCCTCTCTTCCCCTCAATCTTTCCAGTTGTCACAATGTTCTCCTATGCTTCTCTTCTCATCACATGACCCAAGAAAACTGTTTGCCAACTTTCTTATTGTTGTATATAATGTTCTAGTTTCATTCTGTCTCAGGCAGTCGTTGTTAGTTACTCTGGCAGTCCAAGGAATTCGCAACATTCGTCTCAAGAACCACATCTCTGTTGCTTCTAATTTCTTCTTAATTTGTTCATTTACATTCCAAGATTCACTGCCATACAGCAAAACTGGTTCTACATAGCATTTAAGCACTCTCTTTCTTACATTCAGTGATAGTGACTTATTGCATAAGATACTCTTCATTTTCTGAAATGCTTATTTTGCTTGCCCTATTCTGCTCTTAATCTCTGTTGTACATCTTCCATCTGATGTTATAAATGCCCCTAGGTATACAGACTTCAGCAACTTTATTTATATAATTTATGTCTTTCTGTATGGATCACTTTTGTGGTATATGGCTCTGTACTCTCCGTAGTTTAGTGTCAGAACTTTTTTCCTTACTATACCTCTCGGTGTTTAAGTGGTATATATTAGAAGTGAGCCGGTCTCTGTGGCTGAAGGGCTTGCGAACGCGGTTTGTGAACCCGTATACCCGGGTTCGAAACACGGCGGTGCTGGTTTTTTCTAAAAAGGTATAGATGCCGGTCGTTCAGAAAGCAATGGCAAACTACTGAACGTAACACTTGCCTAGTACATCAACAGCAGCTGAAAATGCTGGTGTTGACTGCAACGTCCCGTAAGGGATACGCAACAAAAATTAGAAGTGACCTATGTTTCAACATAGGAGAGTTCATCAACCTATTCATTGGAAATGTTACAGATTTGGTGTTTTCATTGTTAGTTTCAGTAAGTTTGTAATGAACAAGTTTGATTGTTGATGTAAACAAAATAATTCAAAGTATACTCTCATCTCATCATCATGTGCTATGCCGATAAGCGTGGGCACCCATGTTTCGTCATCCGACACGATCAGCAGAGTCATGTATCAGCTCTATGTTTTTTCTCAATCATGTCATGTGGCCAATCCATCTCAATATTTATCTCTCTGCCTTCCCCTTGTTCTTTGCACTCAATATTGCCAGTTGTCATGAAGTTTTCTAGTGTATTTCCTCTCATAACGGACCCAACAAATCTTGACTGTCCACATCTAATTTCTCAAATTAGTGTCTGATTTTAATTTGTTTCTTGTAGGACTTGCTCATTGATTTTTCTGTCTTTCCAAGGTATTCTTTGCATTTTTCTCAGAAACCCCATTTATACTGCCATTAAATGTTTCCATGGTATAAAATCATACAGTGGTCTTTCATTTCCTTGGCAGCCTTCCTTCTTAGATAATTTCCAGATCATTCTGAAAATAATAAAGCACCTATTTTTAAAGGAAGCTGCAGCTGTCTCTCTGGCCTAGGGGGTTAGCGTCTTTCTCCGTAATCCTGTATACTCTCGTGAGTGACGTGATGTACGTGAGAATTGGTAGCGGTTCTCGCCGCATCGGTAACTTACGGGGTATGTGAGCCGGTCACTCAGAAAGCAATGGCAAACTACTGAGCGTAATCTTGCCTAGTACATCAACAGCAGCTGAAAAAAATGCTGGTGTTGACTGCAATGTCCTGTAAGGGATATGCAAAAAAAAAAAAAAAGTAACTTTGTGACTAGACACCCGCTTGTTGGCCTAGTGGCCATGGGTTCAATCCCCATCAGAGCAGATTCAAATTTAAAAAAAACTAACATGGGCTCCCATTTCAACCCAGCCTAAATGGGTACCAATTAATGTCTTGGGAGTAAAGATGGCCAGTGTAATACTGACCTCATCTCATTGAGTGCCGATTGATCTATAAAAATATCTGTTAGTACAATAAGCCTAATGCACCTGAACAGATTCAGTACCCAAACAAAAAGAAGGTTTGGACTAAACAAAAATGGATGGCGGACAACGGAAAGTAAGGGTGTGTCACAGTTATGATTTAAAAGTTGATAATATAGTAGCAGACATGTTATATTATAATGCAGTAACAACATGATGGCGATTATATACACCTACAGAAGATACAGAAAGTCACTTAAGACAATTAAATCATGCCATGACACTGAATCAGTTCAGGCATGACAAGGGTCCTGTACTAATCACTAATGCTAGTTTTTAAAGGCTGGGCTGACCTCAGAGCTGTACTAATCACTACTACTAGTGTTTAAAAAGCTAGAAGATTAATACAGCTCTGGTGTCTCCCCAGTCTTTAAACACTAGTAGTAGTGATTAGTACAGCTCTGTGGTCAACCCAGCCTTTAACAACCAGTAGTAGTGATTAGTACAGCTCTGTGGTCAACCCAGCCTTTAACAACCAGTAGTAGTTATTAGTACAGCTCTGTGGTCAACCCAGCCTTTAACAACCAGTAGTAGTGATTAGTACAGCTCTGGTGTCTCTCCAGCCTTTAAAAACTAGTAGTAGTGATTAGTACAGCTCTGGAGTCATCCTAAAGGACTGTGGCTAATACCCTGAGGTGATCCGAAAGTTTGGCTTGCGACCTGGCATTGTACTTAGCTCCTCATCAGCCAAACAGCTGATTGAGCTGACTGTCCCTTATGAGTCCAATATTGAGGAGCAACACGTGTACAAGCTAGCGAAGTATGATGATATGGTCGCAAGTCTTAGGCAGGAGGAATACACCATCAGGCTCTTCGCCGTCGAGGTAGGTGCAAGAGGTCTTGTCTCCCACTCCGTGTTTAATGTGCTGAAGTGAATGGGCATGAAAGGATGATCAAGAGCCCGGGCCCAGAAACAACTGTCTGAGGCAGCCGAAAAGGCCTCGTGCTGGCTGTGTAACTGTCGCAACCTAGAGTGGAACAAGTCTCGGAACTAGTCTCAGTCAACCCAACAAAGGCAACAGTGACTTGGTTCTCGTTGAATAATCATATTGTCAACAACCCAACACCAACTGTAATGCTGTGCTCAGAGACGGTGGAAAGAACGCAGGCAATGAATTACCTGGGGATACGGTTTGATCGAAGCCTTGCTTATAATGTGCACATAGACCAGGTGATAACAAAGGCCAAGCGGGGTTTGGCAGCGATGCGGGTGATGGCGGCAGCAAACTGTGAGCAGCGCCATCTATGTCTTCTGTACGAGGGGCTGGTCATGTCTGTTTTGGAGTATGCAATGGCAATCCTGACTCTCAGCCATAAGCAGATAGAAAGGATGGAAAGGATACAGAATGAAGCTATGCGCATTATTCTTGGATGTACAAGAGATACAGCATGCAGGGTGATGTGCTACCTTCTTGATTTTCCAACCATTGAAGAGAGAATACAAGTTTGCAGGGCACGCACCTACCTCAGAATTAACGCAAACACACAACATCCACTGCATAGAGAAATTAGGAAGGTGAAGGGCAGCAGGTTAAAAAGAGGACGGTCGTGGATGGGTCAAGCCGAAGACATTCTTCAACAGGTGTGTTCACTTGAGGACTTAGAACCTGGCGAGGAGTGGGTGCAAGTGCCAAAAGACTTCTGCACATCCTTTTCAGTTTGCATCCAACTAGATAGAAAATGCAGACAAGAAAATCCGGCTGCTGTTGAGGCTAAAGTACAAGCGTTGATTTTCGAGAATTCGCTAGACAGTGACGCGGTCATCTACACAGATGGGTCGGTCGTCCGACATGTGAGAAGCTCATGGGCCTTTACAGCTCGGGCCGGAGGGAGAATTGTGAAGGAGGACTCTGGTGCTTTCACTGAAACCACAAGTAGCCTGACCATGGAAGTCATGGCAGTAAGTAAAGCAATAACATGGCTCGAGACACAGACATTCACTAGGGCTTGTTTCCTTAGCGACTCAATGAACATGATCAAGAGGATAGAGGAGGGGTCGATCCGAAGAGAATGGCTGCTGCCTCTGAAGCGGTCTCGGCTGGCAAAGATTAGTTTCATCTTCGTGCCAGGTCATGCGGGAGAACAAGGAAATGAGCGGGCTGACAAGCTTGCAGGGGAGGCTACTGTGGAGGGTGGACGCGCCATGGACCAGGCTGACATTCTGAATGCTCTACGAGAAGTGAGAATTTTGCGAGAACCAAGTGATGACTGTGAATCTAAAACCATGGCCAGACTGCAGGAGCAGCAAATTAAAAGAGGGGTGGCCAAACAAGAACACTACGCAGGAAGCCAAAGAAGATTGATAAACCAGCACAGAACTGGCGTCGTTAGCCGCTACACGCTGCGGGATTTGCTGAGGAGGGGATCCGAGTACTTATGGACTGAATGGTTCGATGTGCAACGAGGATGATCTGTTGACTAACTAACTAACTAACTAAGTCTCGGAATTAGTATGGTTGGAAGCAGTAACTGCAATACCAAAAATTTCTCAAACAAAACCACGAACTTTACAACGTCTCGTGTCAGTTATTTAGCCCTTCCTTCAAGTGTGAGCGGTGAGCCTGAGTGCAGTCAATCACACAAATGTCGGCCGAAGTCCAACCTCCATAATAATAATATAGCGATAGTCGACCGTCGCACCCAGCCAGCTGCAGGGAGACAAAGAGGTGGGTCTCGAGAGGAAGGGAGATCTGGCTCCCCAATAAGTTGCGGTGCCGTGAACGGGGCACGGGGAAGGAACACGGCAACGGAGAAGTATGGAGACGACAGAGGCCGTGGCGGGGGATGAGGCTGGCATCCCATGACCACACGGGCCAAGGGGCAGGCACTGGCTTCACGAGCTCTCCCCACCAAAGGAGGGAGGGCTTGAGAAGGGACAAGGTAACAGTGAAGGGACAAACTTAACATCAGGGATAACTAATGTGACCGAACGAACGTCTCCATGGCAGGGGTAAGACGCCCGAAGTCATGACCCGCACGGGACCAGAGAGTATTAAGAAATTAAAGGTCCAAAATGCTTGGGGAAGGGGTTTGCTTCTGATGATCAGAAGCCCCCTGCCATGTTTGCTCCATGTCGGAGTTCTTACGATTACTACTAGTGTTTAAAGTCTGGGGAGACACCAGAGCTGTACTAATCACTAATGCTAGTATTTGAAGGCTGTACTAATCACCCCTACAAGTTTTTAAAGGCTGGGATGATCCAAGAGTTGTGCTGATCCGAGAAACAGAATCCTGCCACTTCCAGGGATTGAATCTGGATCAAACATTTAGTCAAAAAGGGCACTAGCCCATACACCACAGCAGCTCCTTTCCTCCAGTTGACAACCAGAAACAAAGATGGTGAAACTTACTGCCAGGGTTCTTCGTGCTGGACTTCTCACTGACATCCTTACTGTCTCTGTTGTCTTTCCACTGGTCATACATGGCCGGAATCAGACAGCCCTTGAAGTCAAGGAAAGACATGCATACAATTGTACCTTTCATTCTGTACAGTGACCCTGCAGAGAAAAAAAACACACATTTTGTATAAAGTGATTGTGAATAATAAATGGCAAATCAGTTCCAGGAGTGTGAAAATTAGGCTTTCAGACTGTCACACTTATGAGGACTATTCCAAAATCAACTGCCAATTGGCTAATAAATATAAACTGGTTGCCATAGTGACAACGTTCATTGCTTGCATCATTCAGTAGTCTTTTAGATCATTACATATCAACCTACAGTCGCATTTGTTCAGTGGTTCACGAATTGCGAATGAATAAACATGGACACTGTTAGTGCCCTTCCCGCCAGCTGTGAATTTTGTGATGTGATTCGTTTTGTTTAAGTAGAAGGTCAAAATGTGGCCAAAGTTCATCGTTGATTGTGTCGTGTGTATGTGATATCGTTATGAGTGACAGTTCTGTGAATGCAGAGACGGAAGAGCAGACCAAACAGTGGATGCATACTTGTCTCCAAACAAGCCCAAACAATTCAAGAAAACATTTTCGCAACGAAAAATGATGGTTACAGTGTTCTGGGACTACAAGAGCATTTTGTTGAAGGAATTCATGCCACCAGGGACCACAATAATGTCAGGAGTTTATTGTGAAACAATGAAGAAGGTTTTTTGGTCAATCCAAAACAAAAAAGACATGGAATGCTCACAAGTAGGGCCTCATTATCCTTCACGACAACACACGACCCCCCCCCCCCCCCCTTTCTTCTGCTCGCACAAAGGATTTAGGATGTACTTGAGCAGTTTAAGTGAGACATTTTTACCCCCCCCCCCCCCAATCCCTTTTATGGGCTGGACTTGACACCAGGTGATTATCATCTGTTCAGCAAGATGACAGTCTGGCTGACTACCCAGCATGTTGACACCGCCGAGGAGCTCATGGATGGAGTCAACAACTGGCTAAGTACCCTGGCGGCGCCGTTCCTTGACGAGGAGTTACAAAAACTCGTGCCACGGTACGGCTCTGAATTTAGGTGGTGACTATGTTTAAAAGTAATGCAGTGATGTATGTAACTTTTGTATATATTTAGATGTTACTGTCAATGTGTGTAAATTTTTACCAGCCAATAGAAGGTTAATTTTGGAATAACCCTCGTATGAAGCATAGGCAAGGAACAAATGAAGAAACATAATTCAACACAGTAAATATGTTAGTTAGCTACATACCACTTGGAGAAACTATTACAGGCTGTGATAATCGCTGTTCACGTTGTAAAACTAGGGCAATCACAATGACGGATCCCAGGCTTGTGCCTACCCACAAACACGGGGATGTCTCACTGTCTGAAACAAAGCAAGATGACCTTTCTGCTTCATATTCTTTCTCTGTAACACTGATCCAACATTTATATACATAACAGAGAATACACAACAGACAAGGCATTGTGCAAATATATTAACTGATTCAGTGGCAAACAAAATGTAGGTTTAGACCAAACATGGTACACTTGAACAAGTATGTACATTTGCATTCACTGAGCACTGAAACTGTGGAAGATACATGAACAAAACATATAACATGATGACCTTGGTATGTAAACATTATAAAATATCACAAAGTAATGCAGCTGTACAAAACAGAATTACGAAAAATACCTTATCTTTACAACTGCAACCAAGTGTACTATCTCCTCCTGTTAATTGCTATATGTTTTTATCTGCTTTAGATATATTTACTTTCTCTAACTCATTACTAGCTATCTTTTTATATTTTTCTGCATCATTTTATTCTTCTCATCCCATTCTTATGCCTTAATGTAGTCGCTGTAAGGTCTTCTCTGTGATTATATGTTGTGTTTTGTGTATGTATTTGTTTGCTGATGAAGGCTAGTTGTCACAACGTCCTGTATTTTTCATAATTCTGTTCTGTAAAGCTGCATTACTTTGTGTTATTTTATATTGTTTACATTTACACAGCTTTACTGCAGTTCCACTAATGACCCTAGTATGGTGATATTGGGAGATATCACTCACTCACTCGCTCACTCGCTCGCTCGCGCGCGCGCACGCACGCACGCATGCACGCACGCGCGCACACACACACACACATATATATATATATATATATTATCCTTGGACATTGAATCAGTTAATGAGAATTAAATGACTTCTTGGGAAGCTGAGGTAGAGCAGTGGCTAGCTTAAGGCCAGTATGTGTCCTGCCATATGTGACGCAGGGAAAAGACAGTTCAGATGTGAATGAGAGGACAGGCACAAAGGTCACTGGTTGTCAGTTTAATGAAACTGTCGTTTGTTTTCACTAGAGAATGGACTCACAGTATCAATGTGGTCCATTAACTTGCTTACAAAAATAGTTAGTTGCATATCCTTTACATGATACAGAGTTTCTAGAAAAACTAGGAATGAAAAGAGAGTTGATGAAGGAAATTTAAAAAAGGCAAGTGAAATATTTTGGCCAAGTGAAAAGACATAATATGCTCATAAAAACCATACTGGAGGGTAAGGTTGAAGGCAAGCGTGCAATAGGCAGACAACGATACAAGTGGGAAGATAACATTAAGAGATGGGCGAACATCAATCTGACAGAATGTACAGTCAGGGCGAGAGACAGTGAGTGTTGGAGATCCATTGCAGCCAACCTTTACTGTGGAGACGGCACCTGATTGGTTGATAGAGGAGGTCACAGTAACCTTAGCATATTTTGGCTATTTGTGATTTCTTGTCAAGTTTACATTCAGTAGTTACCAAAATAGTCAGACATTAACAAGTAAAGGATCCGTTTACACCATTCAAGCATATTGAGTATATGGTGCTAGTCCAGTATTTGCATAGACCAGTCGGCACTAGTTAGTGATGTAGTCAATATTATGCTGACTGCCTTTCCACTTACAAAAAAAAAAAAAGATAGGGGTTTGAACACATGATCATGTCATGAGGTCCTGCCATCTAGGTATTTATATTTCTGCTTTCCCCTCATTCTTTTCCCATTAATTTTGCCAGTTGTCACTAAGTTTTCTAGTTTATTCCTCCTCAAGACATGCCCAAAAAATCTTGACTATGTCTAATTTCTCTAATCAATTTATGGTTTTCATTGTTTTCTTGGTTTGTCTGTCCTTCTATGGTATTCTTTGCAATTTCCCCAGAAACCACATTTCCACTGCCATTAGATGTTTCTCAATTTGTCTATTTACTGTCCATGCTTCACATGCATACAACAGTATAGGTTCTTTATATTCTGCATAAGACACAAGCGAGAGTCCTATGACCAGTGATTCTCCCACTTTGTAAGCTCTTTCTTTCTTAAGCATCGCTTTTTAAATGTGATTTTGTCCATGCTGATGGTATGTTTTCTCAAATTCATATTCTCAACATCACTTTGTAATTTCTTTGTGTAAAGTAAAAGAATTAAACACACTGACGAGCCATAAAGGTATATTGGGTTTGTGGACATATGTTCTGTAGCCAAGACAATATTGGTTTGTAAAAATATCACTTTAAATGAACACAGATACCTCCGTAAGTGATCCAGTCTACTCCCAAAGAGGGGGGGGGGGAGAGAGAGAGAGAGAGAGGGAGAGAGAGAGAGAGAGAGAGAGAGAGAGAGAGAGAGAGAGAAAGAGAAGAGAGAGAGAGAGAGAGAGAGAGACTCTCACCATACTGGATGAACTCCACAGTACCAGTGAGGATCTACATGGATCCTTCTTGCAGATCTTTGCCCTTGACCAAGAAGGTCTGATTCACTATGACAGTACTGGGGGAGGGGGCCAGACCAACCTTATATTATTTTGTACAAATGTATACAGTCCACACCAGGAAATGAATTGGATCTGCTCCAGTTAGAGGCATGAGAAAAAAACAACAACTAGACACTGATACAACTACAGTAATAAATTTACAAACAAGTCATGCAGCTGAGGGTATGGAGTAGTCAGAAAAACATACTGAATCCTCAGACAAAGAATCTCATTGAGATATGTTTCAGGACAGTTGTATTACAACAAGTGGCAGACTGGGTCTAAAAATACTGGCTGCCAGGAGTAAAAGATACCAGAAGGATATTAGCATCTTTAACATATTGTCTGATGTTTAAGGGGGCTCATTTCATCAGGATCTCATTAGGCAAGCTGACACCCTGGCTAGTCCACTTCTGATTACAAGAATTTCTTTTTGGTTTTCGTTTATTTAAATGTGCTGATGAAAGTTTTCTGGTAGTAACATTCATTTTGTCACTTGCAGTTGCGTTCTTGTAAAGCTGACCAATTGCATTGATTCTATTGATTTACTCATTGCATATATACAGCGTTACTGCAGTTCAACCCATTTATCATCAAATTAGAAGCGGATGTTGTACCTCTCAGCCATGTTGGCTTCATGAACCAATATGGTCATTATCTCACCAGCAGCCTTGACATTACAAGACTTCTGGTATCCATTTCATGAGACTAGGACACCCCATCCATTTATTTTTCAATGCCAAAATAAAAGGCTGTCAAGAAACTTCTCTTGACATCTTCCTCAATCTATATTCTATTAATCTGTCAGGTTGTTACAATATGTTCTAGCTCAGTGGTTCTCAACCGGTGGGGAATTCACCCCCCCCCCCCCCAAATTCTTTCAAGATTGCGTTAATACAAGAACCAATTACTTGATATTGTTTTTCCCCTCAATACTTTATAGTTCTGTACCTCTTGTCCTTCTGAAATTTATTTTATAACGTAAATAGACCTGCATATCACGTTTTATGTAGACATCTAGACTTGCTCTAGTTTGTGTTATGAAATTTAGTTTCCATTTTTACATATACTATGTAGGGGCTGGGGTTATAGGGAGGAAATATGAAAGGAGGGGGGGGGGGAAATGACATTCTGAACATATGGTGAAGGGGTGCATGGACCAAAAAAGGCTGAGAACCACTGATCTAGCTTTTCTCTTCCTATATGACCAACAGACTGTGGCTGCCTCTTTCTGATCATTTTGAATGCTGAAACAAGACAAGGTTTAAACTTACCTTGCTTGCATGTATATGAGTCTGCAAAAACTAGAGACTGGATTGCTTCCTTGCTAACGTTATCCAGGCTGGATATACTTGAGCTGCGAGAGCGGCAAAAGGTAACGTCTGTCTTGTCTGTTTCAAAAATAAATAATTGAAAGGGAACACAAGTGTGAATATGAAGAATGCACGTCTGCTTGGAAGAACTATTTCAGCCATGCTACTTCTTAAAATACTTTCTTACATGGGATATTCATTAATCAGTTTTATGATTATGCAAAACTTTACATATTTCTTTCTTTTAAAATGTAATGAAAGTTATTTCCAGTCTATACAAGGTAAATATGTTTTAGAAAAGAGGCATACTTTTAAAATTTACTTTTGAAATAAATAAATATCTTATATCTAAAATACCCAAAAAATAATTAAATGCATGAAATAGTAGTTATTTGATTATATCAATTCTGTTTATTTGAGAATTTCCTACTTAGGAAACATTTTTTAGTTAAATGAATATATCTATGCAAATTAATAAGCATTAATAAACACATTCTAGCAATTTAAAATATATTTGCATATTAATGTCATAATTAACAAATATGTAAAAGTCACAATAGAAATTAATACTATCAGTAAGCAAATTAAAATTAATATTTTTAATTTACACCCCAACTATTTAATAGTATGGACACATTTACTTTTTTATTTATCTACACACTACAAACATTATGTATTCATAAAAGAATAGTATTTCAATTACTTATTTCATTTACAATTTAAGATAAAAGAAATGTACAAGTTATCAATAAATGCGCATGTACTTTGAACTGCTATTGTAACTAACTATAATTATATAATTCTAAATGATAAGTAAATTAACAAGAGTAAACTACCTAGGTAACCATAACACTACAAAACACTAATATTAAATAGACAATTCTTTCTCTTTTATCATCTAACTTTCGTGCCTTCTTGACAACAAAGGAGTTGTGTTTATTTTATTGCAGAAGCCATAATGATTAATCTACATAGGCCAGTTTTGTGCAAACAGAAAGATATGATAGTCAGTTTAAAATTACAATGGTAGACAACTGACATTATTGTGTGAACATGTGTATATTTTAGCTTGAAGTATTTATCTACAGGGTGTATTTTTAATGACTGTGCAGTGTTTTAAAATATTGCTGGTCCAAGTTTTGTATTTACCTATTACGTTGCATGAATTTTACAGAGGGTGAATACAAAACTTGGACCAGCAATATTTTCAAACACTGCACAGTCATAAAAAATACACCATATATTTTATTTTACTTTATGTTGTATGAATTCTGCAGTATATACCTGACAAGATGCAGTAAAATATGCCAGGCAATAAATCGTGCAATCTATTGTTTGTGTCTTCATTATTCAAATATCATGTAACTCCCTAAAACTACACAGGTCTCTTATGAGAAAAACTTTCCAAAAATATATATCCTTAATGGTTAACAGATTGGCTATGAACCTTCTCGAAGACTGCATTTTGACTCTCAAGACCAATGCTCTGGTATTCAGGTCACCTGAGCTCTTGAGCTTGCTCCAGTGTGTAGAGACAGTTCCCCCTACCCAGTACCAAAGTATCATGTCCACGGGGAATGTGGTGTAGCACCTTTCTTCTCTTCTCCAAGCCCAGAAACTAGGGAGGTTGGCAAGACTGGTACCAGAACTTCATATCTGTGGTGAGGCATATTAGGATGTAACCAGGTCATCATTCAGCTCAGCACATACCGACTGACTGGCTGGGGCTAGACCTGGGTTGTCGTGTTTCTTCTATGTGTTTTAGGTATGCCCTTGTCAGTTACTTTTACAGTGAAAAAATTTTTAATGAATATTTTGTTCCTCAAATTCTTCTAGGAGACACAATAGCGAAGCTGCTAGATGCCGACCTGATGGTCTTAGGGTCGATCTGCATCTGTGCAGCTTCAAATGTTGAAAATCGACCTGTTCTCCCACGTCGGCACAGCCTAAAATGGGTACCAGAAAATGCATTGGGAAGTAAACATGGCTTGTATGATACCGACCATACCACCCACCTAATGCTGACTGGTTTATAAAAAGATGTGTCTAGCACCATTTGCCCAATTCACCTAAAGGTATGTAAAAGGGGCCTTTACTCCCACCAAATTCTACTTCTACCTGTTATCTCCCCATGCAACAATTCCTTTGTGGACTTGTTCACTGACTGGTTGATTTAGCAGCTAAAATGTTCTAATGTGGATGAGGTAGCCTGTTTCACACCAAACCTCTTTAGTCACCTTTTATGACATGGACGGTAGGTTACAATGTTACTATTCTTTGCTTCCTTTATAGAACACTAGTAAAACATGGGCGCTCACCAAGTGTAGCAGATATTAAAGGTAAAGAAAACAATGACAATCCACTCTGAATCTCAGTCATCGTTTTATGATGGACAAATTAATATTAAGATTCTCCCTACAGGGCATTATAGTTAAAACAACAAACAAACAAAACAACAAAAACAAAAAAGAATATATATCATTTATATGTTGATAAGACTGCAATTTACTGTGTCATTCATGGGAAAGTCATTACTTTTAAGAGAGGTTTTCCTATCTGACATGCAGAACCTTGCTTTATTGTTAAACTTCATGATGAAAAAATTAATATTAAGATTCTTCACTTTAGGGCAGCTAAAAGCTACGGAGTTCGTGCTTTGTGTGACGCTTTCTGCGCTGCGGAAAGAGACCGAGCCATATGGGATAAAACCCGGTGCAATGAAGTCGACCCTGTCGACTTTTAAGCGACTTTTTTTTAAGTTTTAAAAAAAGAATATATGGCATTTATATTTTGATAAGACTGCAATTTACTGCGTCATTCATTGGAAAGTTATTACTTATTACTTTTAGAAGAGTTTTTCCTATCTGACATGCAGAGCCTTGATTTATTGTTAAACTTGCGAGACCTTCAAGTCAAAAGGGGTGAAGCCTGACAAAGTGCTACGCAGGGAGCCAAAGAAGATTAGTCATTTAGCACATAACTGGTGTCATCAGTCGTTAAACACTGAGGGAGATACTAAAGAGGGGATCTGAATGGATCGTATGCAGTGAGGATAATTTGATGACTAACTTTATTATCTAACTTTATGGAGAAACTGTTTAACATTGTTGTGTGCAGATAAATGGTATCATTACAAAGCTACAGTTTCAGCAATGTTTCAGAAACTAAAGAGGTTCCAGGGCAAAAAAAAAAAGAGTTTGAAAACTGCTGATGCAACAAATTAAAAGCCAGACATGACATTGTATATGAGCAAGTGTAACAAGGTTTATCTGCAGCTCCACACCGTGGGCAGTAAATCTGATTTATTCCAGTGTACGCAAATACAGCTATCCTTTATGTTTACAGAAGTTGATGCAGAAACAACAGATAAACAATTAAATAATAATATTACATTTGCATGACATTTGTATAAGACAGTTTAAGTAAACTTGGCAGACGGTTCACCACATTCAATTAATCACCAACAGCAAGAAAAAAAACAGGGAACACAATGTTCACTAACATTGACAAAACAATGCAGAAATCAAAATTGAAAAATGCAGCACAAGATTGCTAAAACATTGTTTCATGTATTTACACAAGACGCTGAAAACAAGCAGGCGTCCACACCAGCCGATATGAATGTATTTACATGTCCGGATACAATTTTCAAGGAATGAAACAATTGGAAAACATGTTCCAAGATTTAAAAAAAGTTTCTATTGCTACTAAAATGACAGAGAAAAGACTCCAATGGACTAATCATGTGTTAAATTAAACTGCATGTCCAACTTACTTAAATAGTCGTAGGAAAATGAAAAACAAAGTAAAAAATGCACTAGATAGATAGTATTCAGATGTGGACAGGAAAAACCGTACCAGAAACTAGCAAGAGACAGACACACATGGGAATATATCATACACAGTGCAGTAGATCCTACTATTCCATCAACTTCCTAGGGAATGGAGGAAGGCAAGGCAATGCAAGACACATTAAAACAATGATGTGATTACAATCATCCCACACAATGATGTTGTTACAATGATTCCACTCAATGATGTCGTTACAATGATCCCACTCAATGATTTTCATCTATTTATAATGTAACAAATCAAAGCATATTGCAAAACAGTGTATTATTGATGGACCCCTGTAGGTGGCCAGAAGTGTTACGATGTTGGTCTTGTCTATCAACTGCCAAACTTGGAAACAAAAACTGCACAAGTTATCTTTCTGGAGAACTTATTGAAGTTTTCTCTCTTGTACCAAGTGCATATTTCTGGCTTTTGAGATTGCTTGTAGAATATCTTGGTTGTCATAAATCTATCTGGGTCTAGATCTCCTGCACTCTTTGAAACCATGTGACAGATGGCCCGTCTTCATTCACATAAGATGATGAAATCATTTTTATTTTAGACTTTATATATTCTTTTAACAAACAACTATTTATGATTTCTTTGCATCATGTGTCACGATAGATACAGCTTGATGCAAGAAACTGATTTGGCCATGTGCTAAAGCCGCCAACCCTGCGATCCAAAGGTTGTGGGTTTGTTTCCAGAATCCAAGATTCAGTTTTTTAACTGATTAAGTGCCATGGGATGATTCATTGTCTTAAGCGACTTCCTGTATCAGCTATGGGCTTACATATCACCAAAATATTGTCAGTGCCTTATAATACAACATGCCTGCTACCGTATTAACAACTTGTGAGTCATAATTATGACACACATCTATTTCCCATTTTCCAATATCCATTTTAGTTTTGTCCAAACCTACTTTTTTGTTCGGCACTGAATCAGTTAAAAGATCCATGGGAGTCATCGCTGGAGCTACAGAGTTTGTGCTCCATGCAATGCCTTCAGTAGGACACTATGTGAAAAAGAGACTATTACACTGGGATTTATCCCACATGGCTCAAAGTCAGTCCTCTTGTCATTACACTTTTAGGCCAGGCTCCGTGGCAAAGGGGTAACGGACGAAGTTTATAATCCAGCATACCAACGTTTGAAACACAACTGTGGGCGATTTGATAGCAGACCGCCTTACTTGGGTTTTTATGAAATGGTATGGGTGTCGGTCGTTCAGAAAGCAATGGCAAACTATTAAATGTAAACTTGCCAAGAATGTAAACTTGCCAAGAGATCACAACAGGAAAAAATGCTGGTGTTGACTGAGACGTCCTGTAAAGGATATGCAACTAACTTTAGTTATAAGCGACTATTATCTACCCTTATTACTTATTATGAGGTCAGTCCTCTAGCCTGTACACTGTAGTTACAGTTTAACTATTATCTACCCTTATTACTTTTTATGAGATCTCCGTGGTGAAGTGGCTAAGCCACTTGCCTTACATTCCAAAGGTCATGGGTTCATTTCCTAACTTCATCACTCGGTTCACGAATGCAATTTTCTCGGAGACTTCTGGGGTGGTCGCTGGAGCTATGGAGTTCATGCTCTGTACAAAGCTGATTGTGTATCCTTTTACATGACACAGTAATCAAGCTCTGTTTGGCTGTTCAGTAGTTTGCCATTGCTTTCTGAATGACCGGCACTAATACCATTGTATGAAAACCAATGCAAGGCAGTATGCTTCCAAATCACCTGCAGCCATGTTTCGAACGCAGTATGCGGGATTACGAATTGCATTCGTCACACCTTTGCCACAAACCCGGCGATTGTTCGCTACAATATAAATAAAGACTACCACATCAGTTTACTTACAGGTAACATAGCTAGACCACAGGGCATCAACATTACATAACCCACATTGTGACTGGCATACAAGCATCAGCTTGTGTTACAATACTGAACATTTATGTACCGATTTAAGGCCACAATCACTATAGATTGTGCTAGTAGTTTACAGTTAATTCCTTGGTAGAACAGTGCCCCTATAAGGTTGAAGTAGACATATAACATGGTTTCTATAGATCAGAAGTTGCAGTACCACACTAGGGTTGAAAAGAACCCTTTTATATTTATATTTAAGATATATTGGGCATATGATGACCTATAACTCTGCCTGCCTTTACTTCTCAAGAAGTTTTCTGATACTCAGTTTCAGTTGAATGAACCTGGGAGCCCATGACAATTTAAAGAATCTGCCCAGATGCAAATCTGAACCCATGACCAAAAAACTGATAGGCAAGCGTGCTAGCCACTGCACTACCATGACACCCCTATAGCAATAAACTAATAAGTAATGAATAATTTCAAATACCCAGGAAGGAGGAGCATGCATAAACACACCCTGTGTGCCAGAACACGACTGAAGTCAAGAAGTATCAGGGTTATGAGACACACTAATAACTATGGCACCATGCAATCCACCACAATGTGTCATGTCTAGACAACAGGTTGAACTTGATCCCATCACCAATGTACATATTTAAACAGACGGAACAGACAAGCAAGCATTTCTTGAAATACTATCAATGATTTGTCGATTGTGGACTGAACATATTGCCAACAGAGACACACATCCACATAAAGCTATTTGGGGATTTAAACAAGCTCTCAATTACAGCAACATACATACACACACACAAAAAAACAACCCAGATGACATGTAGATATGACTGGAACAAAAGAAAATGAGGAAGAGGCATAGGAGAAGGAGATGGGAAAGAAGAAATTGTGAGAGAAGAAAAAGAAGGGAAGGAGAAGGAGGAGGTCTAGGAGGATGATGAAGAAGAGAAAAATAGAAGAAATAAAAAGATTAAAAAGAGAAGCAGAAAGAAGAAGAAGAAGAAGAAGAAGAAGAAGAAGAAGAAGAAGAAGAAGAAGAAGAAAAGATGAAGATAAAGAGAAAGAGGATTAGAAGGAATAAAAAGAATACAAGGAAGAGAAGGATGGATGAGGATGAGAAGGAGGAGGATGAGGAAGAGGAGGAAGAAGAAAAAGAAGAGGAAGAAGAAGATGAGGATGAGAAGGAGAAGAAATTAGAAGAAGTCAAGGAAGAGAATGAGGAGTAAGAAGAAGAAGAGGAAGGAAAAGGAGAAGAAGAAGATATATTGTGTTGTGTTCTGTATTGGTAAGTACCAGCCAAATACAAGATCCCCAATATGTCTTCATGTCATGTAGACTTGTATTTCACATACTAGGAACATGTGGTTTTAGGCTATCTGTTCTGAGTAATGGTTTTGTCTCAACCTGTCCTGAGTAATGGTTCTGTCTCAATCTGTTCTGAGTAATGGTTTTGTACCAATCTGTCCTGAGTAATGGTTTTGCTGCAGTCTGTCCTGAGTAATGGTTTTGCTGCAATCTCTCCTGAGTAATGGTTTTGCTGATATATGTCCTGAGTAATGATATTTGTGGCATTCTGTCCTGAGTAATGGTTTTGTGCCAATCTGTCCTGAGTAATGATTTTGCCTCAATCTATCCTAAGTAATGGTTCTGTTTCAATCTGTCCTCAGTAATGCTTTTGCTGCAATCTATCATGAGTAATGATTTTGTCTCTGTCCTGAGTAATGATTTTGTCTCAATCTGTCCTGAGTAGTGGTTTTGCTGCAATCTGTAATGAGTAATGGTTTTGTCTCAATCTGTCCTGAGTAATGATTTTGTGCCAATCTGTCCTGAGTAATGATTTTATGCCAATCTGTCCTGAGTAATGATTTTGTGCCAATCTGTCCTGAATAATGGTTTTGTGCCAATCTGATCAGTTATCAGTTATCAGTTGGGGTATCTTCGTTGCACTCCGGACATGTCCATAGGTGCTCAGATCCTCCCCCCAGCATATGCATCAGCGTCCGGTGGCTAATAGTGCCAGTTCTGTTGACGAGGCGCTTTGTTTTCCCGATGTACCTCTCGCGTCTGGCTGTGCCGATTCTTACTCCCAGGTCTTTCATCCTGGACAGCGATGTGGAATCATTGACGTCAAAGTCCTCTGTTCTCGCCATATCTTTAAGGACGTTAATAACATCGGCACGATCCATGGGCTGGCCATCTACAGGGGGTGCAGAGCCAGCCAGTTTGTCAGCTCGTTCATTTCCCTCGACTCCCGCATGTCCCGGGACGAAGATGAAGGTGACTTTACGGACAACAGACTTCCGCAGCGATTCAGTCCACTGTCTACATACAGATCCAGCTTCGACCTTCTGAATCATGCTCATTGAATCACTTAGTACACACACGTTGGTATAATGCTGTGACTCCAGCCATATGAAAGCCTGTGTAACTGCCATCACCTCCATCGTCATGCTGCTCGTGGTCATAGAGTGGACACCACTGGATTCTTGAACGGTGCCAATCTGTCCTGAGTAATAGTTTTGTCTCAATCTGTCCTGAGTAATGATTTTGTGTCAATCTGTCCTGAGTAATGGTTTTGTCTCAGTCTGTCCTGAGCAATGGCTTTGTCTCAATCTGTCCTGAGTAATGGTTTTGTCTCAATGTGTCCTGAGTAATGGTTTTATCTCAATTTGTCCTGGGTAATGATTTTGCCTCAATCTGTCCACAGTAATGGTTTTGCTGCAATCTGTCCTCTTAATGATTTTGCCTCAATCTGTCCTGAGTAATAGTTTTGCTGCATTGTGTCCTGAGTAATGATTTTGTCTCAATCTGTCCTGAGTAATGATTTTGTGTCAATCTGTCCTGAGTAATGTTTTTGTGTCAAACTGTCCTGAGTAATGGTTTTGTGGCATTCTGTTCTAACTAATGAGTTTTGTCAGTTCATCAAAACGACAGTGATGCACATTATTTTTTCATATGTTTACAATATCATGTTTAAACCTCTGGGATTATATAATGTTTTTAATGTATTTATACATTATTTTATAAAATGAATATTTTAACAGCCATGTATCTTATTTGTATTTAGTAGTAGCTTGCAAGGTTGCATGCCTGCCAGCTCAGTGGCCATGTGTTCGAATCCCATCAGATTTACAAATTGACCTGAACTGCCAGATCAACCCAGCTTAAAATGAGTATCAAGAAAAGCTGTGGGAAGTAAAGATGGTTCAGTATTTACATCACCTTTGGAGTGCCAAATGGTCAATAAAAAGCTTCTCTATAAAATATGGCCCTACCACTGTATACCAATGTTTCATGTGCCATGAGAAAGGGTCCTTGATTTGCTTTTTACTTTATATCATCACCACAGTGCATTTTTATTCCTCACCTCATTTATTGTTTGGCATAAAGTGTTATTTTACACTTATTTAACCTGGTTAACAACCTACTTATTTAACCTGGAGTACAACGAAAGGAGACGAAGCCTTGCTACAAACCTTTGAGAACAAAGTTTTAAGACGCATCTTTGGACCCATTAGGGATACACAAAGTGGAGAGTGGAAAAGAAGAAGTAACAAAGACATTTATGATCTGTTTAAGTCCCCGCTAATCACTGGTATCATGAAGGCTAATAGACTACAATGGCTGGGGCATATAGAAAGAACAGAAGATAGTAGGGAAACAAAACTCACTTACACTCAGGAAATAAATGACCGTAGACCCCGAGGTAGACCAAGAAGACGGTGGAGAGATAATATATATACAGACCTACAAGCACTTGGAATCAATGACTGGCAAGAGAAGGTCAACCAGAGAGATGAATGGAGACGGATTGTATCTGCAGCAAAGAACCTCAATGGCTCGGAACGCTGAAGAAGAAGAATAAAGTGTTATTTGTTACCTTGACATGTTTCTACCAATGAAATAACATATGAGAGGAAAAAGAGAAGAATGGAAAAATGTCAGACGGGCCTGCGGACCCAATTCTTAACCCTTTGAAAATAAAGTTTGTTTGTTTTTTCGTTCATTTGTTCCATCATTTGTGCCATTTTGTGCCCACATTAAATACTGTTTAAAGTGAGCTGAAAGAAAATAGGTCTACCACAAATAGCCTTTAACAACAACACAGTTAGTCTTCAATCCAGAGAAGAAAAGAATATAAATACCACTACCAAGTACACGGCAAACTAACAAACAGCAATTACATAAGAGAACAATTTGTCCTCTTCTTCTTCTGCCTTTCATCTCTCGATGGAGCATAGGCCCTCAACAAACTCATGTCAAGCCCTTCGTAGACTTGTTCATGATTGGCTGGACTTTGCAGCTCAAGTTTTCTATTGGATGAGGCAGCCAATCCCATACCAACCCTCGTAGTTGCTTCTTATGACATGCATGGTAGGTTACAGTGTTACATTCTATGCTTTCTTTCCAAGTAACACACAAGGGAGTAAATGATTACAATCTGGTATTTATACAAATAATAGACAAATGATTATGTTTGTATAGTTGAAAAAAAACAAACAATAAAAACCAATGCAATTGTATTTATGAAAGAACCTTCAAGGGGTTATGTTGATGTTTCAAATAAAAATTGTCAGTCTCCAGGGCTAAGGGCTTACGAACATGATTTGTGATGATTGGCAGCAGACTGTGTCATGCTGTGTTTTAATGTGTTGGTATGGGAGCCGGTCGTTCAGAAAGCAATGACAAACTACTGAACGTAAACTTGCCAAGACATCAACAACAGTAGTAAAATACTGGTGTTGACAGTGATGTCCTTTAAATAAGATATGCAAAAAAAAAAATATATATATATATAAAAATTAATTTGATGTATCATATAGAAATTATTTCTAAAATTGCATCTTCTGAAAGCTACTGCACACAGTGCAAGACAAATACCCAGTATGTGCATTATTTCAGTAGAAGTATGATAGATGAATCGTGACTGTGTGAAAAGAGTGATAAGACAGCAGTGGCAGAAAAGATTTTTTTCTGTAATAGAATAACAACATTCTTGGAATATGATAATAAGTGAAGAAAATTATTCAACGATCATATCTATTGTATTTTTAATTAACAAACATATGTGAGAACAAATGGAAGAAGCTGAATTATTTACTTTACAGATCTTTCACATATTTTATATTTATAAGCTTCTCCAATCAAAATGATAAAAACAGCTTCTTGTTTTTGGTAACTTAAGATATCTACTGCAGCGATAAACCTATATAAAGATTTGTTATGCAATCTTCAGATCTGTGCTAGAAGTAGTTAAATTGTATTCATAGAAACTGTTTGTTGGATGTAAGGTTACAAATATTAAAGCAAACTATAAATAAACATGCAGTAAACATAACACAAAAAAATAACACTTACAAATAATAACGCCTTTTCAAAGATGTGGGTAAAATTGAAAATATCACAGTAAAAGCAATTTCCAATGGAATATTTCATGTTATGGAAACAATATCAAGGACACAGGATTCTTGGTTAGAAAACAACACCAAGCTTTTTTGTATGGTGCTCAAAGAGTATATAGAAGTTGTGCAGCAAATGGGATATGGTGAACAATTATCACAAGAAGACACCACAAGAGGAGATAAGCTAAGGAGAAAGGGAAAGATAACACACGAAGAATGCTTCACAGAACAGTGCAAAAGTTGAAACTGCACCTCCAGTGAAGAATGGCTCATCCACAGATGCTACAGTGCGGATGCGCTGCAGCTTACGGCCACACTGAGACTTGGGGTGACGATAATCAGCAGACAGTTGCTTCCTGGTGATTTTTATTGCAGAAACAGGAGGGCTCAGGCAGTCGCCATTTATCTATAACCGAGGCATAGGTAAAAGGCCGTGGCAAATAAGAGGAAATTCTTTAACATTTATTAAGGTATTTCAACAGGTATGTTACTAAACAACTTTTGAATGTACCAAAAGTTATTTAATCAATGGTTTTCTGCAGAAGTCTTTAAAATGGCTACTGATAGATATTAAATAAGAAAAGAAACCTGGGGGAAGAAAATATTTAATCATAAAATATGTGCTAAACACCAAACTTGATCATGTCTATGACATGGAAGTGAAACTTATCTGAATAGTCATCCTGCAATTACCATAAGTTTGGCATTGTATCCAGCTAACCAACTACTCAGCGTGAAGGACAAACGTATGTCTTTAGATAGCAGACAGATTATGTGTTTGATATACCTAAACTGGCTACCCTAGAGTCATCTTTCTTTATAATAATATTTAACAAAAGCCAGCATACTAAAGGTGGCTGGTACCTCTGTATTTCACATTTTTTAAAACTAACTTCAAATGGCTGAAGATGTTCCTGTTTGAATTTAAAATGCTCTGATGCATGATAATCAAATTAAAAGAATGAAGATATTTAAGAGAGAAACAAACTAATAGAATACTTACCAATGCACAATGGAAAATAAGTAATCCTATGGCAGAAATAGGAAAAAAAAAACGGCCAACAATCCTTAGCTATGTCAGGGGAAGTTAACTCTTGAATGAATTGTAATATCCTGTAAGTTTTATGAAAACAGACATGGAAGACGACAGAGAGACAATTCTAAATAATTTGCCATTATGGCACTGAAAAATGACAAGCTAATTAAAAATCATAGCAGGAAAACATTAGTGGATAGACATTACAGACTTGGTAACTGAAACTAATCAGCATGGCAGTTTCAGAAGAAGTTAAATCAATGCTATTTCCACAATGAAAGATAGCTGCAATGAATCTTCAGCATTCTCTCTCAGTAGCACATGGCAGACTGTTGTTTGTCCATATATTCATGTTATCTTCCTACTTGTATCATTGCCAACCTCTTGCTTTTCTATCTTTGATTTTTTACTTTAGTATAAAGTTTATAACAGTATAGTGTCTTTTAATGTAGCAATATATTTTACTTGTCTCTTTTTAATTTTTTTCCCCATCAGTTTTCATTCTCAGCTTCTCAAGGACATCTATTTTGTCTTTTATTCCCATGAAAACCAACCTATTCTTTTTTGTACATCTATATTCTAGTGCTGTTATTTATGTTCTAAGTGACTGTTTATTATCCCTGCTTCTGCACTATATAGTATTTTAATACTATAGTAAACTTGCATAACGGCCAACAATACATATCTTTCTCATTACAAATTAACTGTTCTTTGACCATTCCTATTCTCTTTTTAACATTTCTGCCATCATGTGTTATTACATGTCCAAGGTAGGAGAAACTTGTTGCTTGTTCTAGTACCTCTCCTTTTACTCTGATATTCTTTACTGGCCTATGCTTTAAACTGCTAATTATCATAGTTTCAATGTTTAAAATATTAATGTCCACATTAAACAGAATTATAAGAAGAAGATTAGAGCAAAAGATAAATAGTTGCATTTAAGAACCAATGCACATTTTCAAAAGAGAAAATATTAACAATGACTACTACTGGATTGCTATGCAGTGGAAACAAAAAGAAACTACATATAAAATGCTCCAAAGTAACAGTATAGAACTGCTGCTATCTATAGCATAGTAGACATACACACAGCCAGGTAAAAACATAACTGATACAGATAAGCAGTATTATTCCCAGTACTAAGTTGTTAGAACACTAATAAGATTAAGCTGTTCTGCTTGCTAAAACAGTAAGTAATAAGATGAATACTGTTCTGCCTGCAAAACAGTAATAAGATGAAAGCTGTTCTGCCTGCTAGAGCTATAAGATGAAAGCTGTTCTGCCTGCTAGAGCTATAAGATGAAAGCTGTTCTGCCTGCTAGAACTATAAGATGAAAGCTGTTCTGCCTGCTATAGCTATAAGATGAAAGCTGTTTTGCCTGCTAGAGCTATAAGATGAAAGCTGTTCTGCCTGCTAGAACTATAAGATTAAAGCTGTTCTGCCTGCTAGAGCTATAAGATGAAAGCTGTTCTGCCTGCTACAGCTATAAGATGAAAGCTGTTCTGCCTGCTACAGCTATAAGATGAAAGCTGTTCTGTCTGCTAGAGCTATAAGATGAAAGCTGTTCTGCCTGCTAGAGCTATAAGATGAAAGCTGTTCTGCCTGCTAGAGCTATAAGATGAAAGCTGTTCTGCCTGCTAGAGCTATAAGATGAAAGCTGTTCTGCCTGCTAGAGCTATAAGATGAAAGCTGTTCTGCCTGCTAGAGCTATAAGATGAAAGCTGTTCTGCCTGCTAGAGCTATAAGATGAAAGCTGTTCTGCCTGCTAGAGCTATAAGATGAAAGCTGTTCTGTCTGCTAGAGCTATAAGATGAAAGCTGTTCTGCCTGCAAAACAGTAATAAGATGAAAGCTGTTCAGCCTGCTAGAGCTATAAGATGAAAGCTGTTCTGCCTGCTAGAGCTACAAGATGAAAGCTGTTCAGCCTGCTAGAGCTATAAGATGAAAGCTGTTCAGCCTGCTAGAGCTATAAGATGAAAGCTGTTCAGCCTGCTAGAGCTATAAGATGAAAGCTGTTCTGTCTGCTAGAGCTATAAGATGAAAGCTGTTCAGCCTGCTAGAGCTATAAGATGAAAGCTGTTCAGCCTGCTAGAGCTATAAGATGAAAGCTGTTCTGTCTGCTAGAGCTATAAGATGAAAGCTGTTCTGCCTGCAAAACAGTAATAAGATGAAAGCTGTTCAGCCTGCTAGAGCTATAAGATGAAAGCTGTTCAGCCTGCTAGAACTATAAGATGAAAGCTGTTCTGTCTGCTAGAGCTATAAGATGAAAGCTGTTCTGTCTGCTAGAGCTATAAGATGAAAGCTGTTCTGCCTGCTAGAGCTATAAGATGAAAGCTGTTCTGTCTGCTAGAGCTATAAGATGAAAGCTGTTCTGCCTGCAAAACAGTAATAAGATGAAAGCTGTTCAGCCTGCTAGAGCTATAAGATGAAAGCTGTTCAGCCTGCTAGAGCTATAAGATGAAAGCTGTTCTGCCTGCTAGAGCTATAAGATGAAAGCTGTTCTGCCTGCTAGAGCTATAAGATGAAAGCTGTTCTGCCTGCTAGAGCTATAAGATGAAAGCTGTTCTGTCTGCTAGAGCTATAAGATGAAAGCTGTTCTGCCTGCTAGAACTATAAGATGAAAGCTGTTCTGCCTGCTAGAACTATAAGATGAAAGCTGTTCAGCCTGCTAGAACTATAAGATGAAAGCTGTTCTGCCTGCTAGAGCTATAAGATGAAAGCTGTTCTGCCTGCTAGAGCTATAAGATGAAAGCTGTTCTGCCTGCTAGAGCTATAAGATGAAAGCTGTTCTGTCTGCTAGAGCTATAAGATGAAAGCTGTTCTGTCTGCTAGAACTATAAGATGAAAGCTGTTCTGTCTGCTAGAGCTATAAGATGAAAGCTGTTCTGCCTGCTAGAGCTATAAGATGAAAGCTGTTCTGCCTGCTAGAACAATGCCATAAAATTAAAACTAATAGTACTAAGGCGGTGCCTGCTCACACTACCAGTAAGGCAAACAGAAGACATAAGGCAATTAATCTATAATAGCACTAACCATTGACTGAAACACAAGTTTTATAAAGTAAACTTGATTGGGCTATATAAAACTGAGAATAAATGAAATAAAAATCAATTAAATACACACATTGTAAAAGTATATGTGGGTATTCAGGCAATGGGGCAAAAACTTAAATAAATGGTGTTTTATTTGAAAGGTTCACACTTGGTTTAACTGTTGAGAAATAACAATAGTGTTGTTGACGAGAAAGTAATTACACACAATAGCATTACTGAAGAATATGTGAGATTATATGATTATTGGTTGATTCCAATATGTGATTACTGGTTTATACTGATTGTTACAACAAAGTACAAAACATATTTACAGGTTATTATTGAGAATTATCCCATAAGGTTGCTTTGTTATCAGAGAATGTGTGACAGCAAGAAAGAGGGAGGAAAAGGGAAATGGAGAGAGAGAGGAAGCCTGTACTAACCAACTTAACCTGTGTAATTATGAAAAGGCTTTGTATTATTTGTTCACAAGAAATAAGCTGAATAATCAACATAAAAACACTAGCAGTGCACAACATAGGTTGCATGTCTCTAATGATGAACTGTAACATTCATGCCTTGGTACCCATGATGTCAAGTTCACATCCTCATATAAGAAAAAAGTGATGATGCATAGAGCTCACCCTGAAAAAAAATGCATAGTTACAAACATAAAGACAAGCTATCATACAATGAGGAAAAAGAAGATAAAAATACATTTATGAAGATAATAAATAACAACAATTATCATGCTCTGTGCATGAACTGTGAAGAAGGAAGCCTTTCCATGCTGAAAGGAAGAAGGAAATAAAATTCAAAATCTGTAAATGTAAACAAGAACCATGAACATCTGCCTTGAGTTTGAAACATTCAGCTGTTCTGAGGCACAAAGAAAGAAAACCTGTTCTCTATATAAAAGTGGACACATATCTGACAAAGGAAATCTCGTCTGGCAATAAAAGAAACTGAACAGAGGATAGTTAAAAAGTGGAACAACCAATATAAACACATGCAACTTGTGGTTGATTAAATGGATGCTGATAAGAAGCACAAAGTGAGTCCATGTGAAAATGTGAACTCTCCTTCTTCTACCTACCAAAGGATTTTCTTGATTGCATTACTTCGGACAAGTACATCTTGCGTAAACTGTGTTTACGAGCCGTGTCATCACTCAAGTCCAGAACATCTATTGTAATTTTGTGTTGCCGATCTTGTGGTTGCTGGCAGATTTTATCAACAGTTGCAGCTCCCATATCCTTGTCTTCATCTTCATTTGAATGTTTTCGAGAACCAAATGACTTGAACTTCAAACTGACCCGTCTGAAGAAATTTGTATTATCTTCTGGGCTTTTAACTCCTACAGGACCTCTAACAATGATGTCTTCATCATCTTCTTTTTCCTGAAACTTTGAGAACAATTCCTTGCCCTCCATTGCATTACAGTTTGAACTTGTCAGTAAACATTTTTCTTGTTTCTCTCTGCCTTTAGCATCCAGCAATGTAATCTCCCTCTCCATTTCTATTTCATGCCCAATGTGTCTTTTTTTCTTCTTCGATATTCTGCGCATTTGATTAATAAGCCAGTTTTTGCTCTGATTCTCAACTTGATGATGTGTTACTTTTAAGGCAGTGGTTTTATCCGACAAAGATATCTGACTATCTGATGAAGATTTTCTCAGAAGGTCTCCATGTTTTCGTTCTGATGTTTTACTCTTTATTACTTTTGTGGTGACTGATATCATTTTCCCATCATTTTCCTTCTTTCCAGATGACAGTAACAAACAGGAACTTTCCCCACAGCTGTCCTGTGTTTCCGCAATATCTCCTGTACTAATACTTTTTGGCTTCAAGCATGCAGTAGGATGTAGAAGGTCTAAATTTCCTGAAAGGTCAGATCTGAAAAATGTATCACTTCTTCCACTTATTTCATTAATTTCACTAGCTGACCTTGGCAACAGAATCACTGGGGTAAATGGTGATGATGGAGGAGATGTCGCATCCTCCTGCTGGGTCAAGCTGTTGGTGTCTTGAGTGTAAGAGGTGCTGCATTCACTGCTGACACAAGGAGGCATATCAAGTGCTTGTTGATGAACCAGCGATCTCTGTGGCTTGTATCTGTGTTTGCTTTGTGGAGAAGCTTTAGTGGTACAAGATACAATAAGCTGATTATCTGTTTTATGTTTGTATTTTGCTCTGGATTTATCCTTTTCAAACAGATTAAGAGGTCTTGAAGATTTCACTAAATCTGGACTCTGAGAGGTTGTAGATGCAATGGGCGCCATTACATTCATAGATGACACATGTGGGATCATGTTTGAAGACTCTACAGACACAGCATCAACTAGATGATGATTCTCTTTCAGAAGCTGAGGTTCTGCATCAAAGTCTATAAAAGAATCTGGATCGGGTGGGATCTCTGGCTGTCCTGGTGAGAACATGTTAGCTGTCAGTTCTGGCTGGTAAACCTTCAGTGCTTGAGCCATCATGCCACCTACATTGGGGAAAATGGCTTGACAGCCTGGGCCACTGTTTGGCGTCATTGGGGAAGTAGGCGAAGAGTCCCCACTTTTGTTATTTCCATGACTGAGAATCTGGTAGAAACCTGACTGAAACCAACAAGGAGCAAATACACAGATAATCATTTGTCACTGCACACGCATAGATATCCAACACTGGACAAAACAACAACCACAACAACAGCTGTTAACCACATTTTTTCATTAGTAGCACATGTTTGACATTAATCAAATATCAGCACTCATCATGCAAATGATGGTTGCTAAATACCTAATCTGTACATATACATAAACATATACACTGAAATAAAACTGACGATAAAATGAAAGTGTAATGCATACAAAACTGATATAGTTTCACACAAAGAATAAATATACACTGTTCAAGAAGATGATTACTATATTATACAACTGAAACATACATTAATTCTTTTATGTGTTTACATAGCAGCATATAAACTACTGCACAATCTGAAGTTTACATTTAATCAAGGGAACACTTAATGAATGTGCAAAATGTCTACATAAACATGGAAATAAACTGTTTAAGTATTGGTAAATGCAAGTATAAAGACACAGCTACCATTGCATGATATTACAAGCTCAGTCATATCATGTACATTTTACAGTGTTTAGAATTTCCCATTTGGCAAAATAATTCAATAACATAATCAGTCTATATAATCTTTTATTATTTTCCTCCAGAATGGTAATAATGTGTAGTGACTTGGATCAAATATTCATGTCCTTGACACAAACTTCAATCACACCACTGTTATATTTCTGCAACTGTGCCAGCCAATTCAACAGATGAGAACTGAAGGTACTAACAATCTTAACAGATTCAGTGCCATACAAAAAGTAGTTTTGGACCAAACAAAAATGGATGACGGAAAATAGGAAGTCGGGGTGTGTCACAGTTATGACTTCAAAGTTGTTAATATGGTAGCAGACATGTTGTATTATATATTAAAGTAAAGGATGTTGATTTGGGAAAACTACTGTAATAGTAGTTACTGAAGGGGCTGAGTGGTCTCGAGGTATGGTGTCTGCCTCGAGTGCTGTAGGTCCCGGGTTCAGGCCCCGGTGAGGACCAGGATTTATTTTAAAAATCCACCTGGACTTCCAGTAATTTCCCCTGGTCTCTGGGTAGTGAGATCGGACGCCCGTGTGTATTGTTGCGCACGTAAAAAATCCCTTGGCAGTTGAAAATCGAAAAAGAGTAGCCTAACGGCGCTGCCCGGGCAAAATTTCGAGTTAAAAAATCTACCCAAAGCATTTCAGGATCCTCGCCGATGCAACGGAGTTCGTGCATTGAGCTGAATTTCTCCAGACTCAGGTTTGAGTTAGGAGGAGAACGGAGCACTTATGGGTTAAACCGTGTGCCGTGCTGTTGATCCAATGACTAAAAACGACTAAACTGTAATAGTATTTTAACTGAGACATCATTTTGCAATGAAACATTTTGGTGATATATAAGCCCATGGTAGATACAGGAAATTGCTGAAGATGATTAATCATCCCATGGCACTTAAACATTTAAGTGAAATTTATTTGCCACAAATTATAAGTTTCTGACATTTAGTTCATGGATAATCATTTTATTTTCCACAAATTATAAGTTTCTGACATTTAGTTCACAGATAATTGTCTTATTTTCCACAAATTATAATTTTCTGACATTTAGTTCATGGACCTCATTCCATCTCATCATGTTCCTCTTATACCTTGCAGTGTCGAAGATGAAGTATAAACAGCAGGAGAGTGCCCGCTTATGGGCTTCTTGTATTGATATTCCCATGGACTGTTATTCCCTGCGTCCATCGTTTATGTGGTCGGCCTCTTCCTCTGCTTCCCTCTGGTCTGTACATCATTACTTTTTGTGGTATACTGTTAGTTGGTAACCTACTTGCATGGCCAAACCATTTGACTTGCTGCCTTCCAATAAAATCTAGTGTAGCTATAACCCCCACTTTAGTCCTGATTTCTTCATTTCTGATCTTATCTTTTCTTGATACATTGAGTATTCTTCTCAGGAATCTCATTTCTGTTGTTGTGATTTTTCTTTTCTCTTTTTCAGTCATTGTCCAGGTTTGGCATTGGTAACATAGCGTTGGTAGGAAGATTGTGTTGTAAAGTGCGTTCTTAGTAGTTATTGATACATGTTTGTTTTTTAGTATTGGTGCCATTTGTCCAATGAGTTGGTTTGCCTTATTGCATCTATTTTCGATCTCGTCTTCTGATTTGCTATTTGATGATATTATACTTCCTAGGTACTTGAAACTCTTTACTTGTTTCAAAAGATGTTCATTTAGGTGAATCGTTGCTGCTTTTTCTTCTTTAGTTACAGTCATTACCTCTGTTTTACTTGTGCTAATTTTTATGTTATGTTCCCTACACATTTAATTTAGACCATTCATGCAGTCTTGTAATTCAGCTTCTGATTTTGCTATTAGTGCTTGGTCGTCCACAAACAGGAGTTCTCTAATGGTTAGATTTGCAGATGGTTCTTCTTCTGTGTTCTCATCATGCGGTGTTCTTGTGGTCGCTGTTTGGCTGGTTTCTTTACATATGTTGTCTATATATGTTATGAACAAGAGAAGGGACAGGACACAACCTTGTCATACTCCAGATCTTATGGTGAAGGGTTCTGAGTGTCCTCCAGTTGCTCTCACTATGCATTCACCGTTATTATATAAGCTTATATATAGATTTGTTAGATGTATACTCACTCCATATTGTTTAGGGATTTCCCGCAGTTTGTTTCTATCTACTCTATCAAATGCCTTTTCTTGGTTGACAAAGGCTAAGTAGAGTGTTTCATTGAATTAAATTGATTTTTCTATAAGTTGTCTAAGTTTGTTTCATTGAATTCGATTGATTTTTCTATAAGGTGTCCTAGTTCATGGATAATCGTCTTATTTTAAACAAATTATAATTTTTTTGACATGTAGTTCATGGATAATCATTTTATTTTTCACAAATTATAATTTTCTGACATTTGGTTCATGAATAATCGTTTTATTTTCCAAAATGTACATACACCAGACGCACAGAAACATTTTGCTTTTTATGTTTTGCGTAATATGTTAGTGATTCAAGAAACAGATAAAATCCGTAAACTGACTGAGAAATTAGACATAGGTAGCCAAGATTGTTTGGGTATGTTATGCAGAGAAATAATCTTAAAACTTAATGACAACTGGTAAACTTGATGAAAAAAAAAGTATACTGAAGACAAGAGATAAATACCTGGATTAGTTGGCCATATGGAATGAACAGGACAAGAGCACAGACATGATCCGGACTAGTAATCGTGTGAGGTTACAAACTATGACTACCACGCTTATCGGCAAGGCACAAGATGATCAGTAACATTTGGCCACTAATGTGATTTAACAAAGCCTCTTTACTCTACAGCTCTGTACTTTAATCTTCTGACATACTGTCCTCGTACATCATCACAGCCTACAAGATGCAGTTACATTCCACACATTCCCATACAGTGTTATGTGGTGTTGTCCTATCAAGTATGATGATGACCATTCATTCATCCAGTGAGGCATGAAAGGTTTTGAGTTGTGAGTTCTAAGATGGCTGATAAGGCCTATTTTGGCTCAGTGTTCTTTGACAATGTGGATAAAGAACGCTTGACATTCCAGGAGGAGGGACTCCTGTGGTGTTTTTTTTTCCCAGTCTTTTTCTTTCACAGCTCTGTTTGCTTCACAAGTGACTGTATCCTTGTGTAATGATTACACCATGAATTTAGGTCTTTGGCAGCAGTCTCCCTTATGTCGTGTTGTAATACACATGTGTATTTGTACAACAGCACCTCATTAAACATATGTCCAAAACTATAATTGTTCTTCTTAAAATGAAGTCATATCATCTCACCTGATCAACAGATGGGGACATGGAGTCTTCTGAACCTTGTGCTAGCCCTTCTCCTGATGGTTTCTTGGCGTGTGGTGACTTCGAGGCTCGCTGATACGGGTCCATAGAGCCTGAAATATAGAATGTCTGAGATGCAGTTTCATACTATAAATTACTGAGCTCAAAAACACCTTACTAAGTCACTGCGGCATAGTTAGTGTGTAACAATGGTCTGTGTTCACTGCCTGTAGTGGCAGGAATTCTTTCTCAAGCGTGTGACTCTGAAATAAGCCCTGGCCCATAAAATTGGCACCAGGTGTCGTTCAGAACTTGCTGGAAATTGTCTGGTGAGGAGAGGTTGTGAGGTAGTAATGTTGATGATATACTGTATGTCAAGGCTGGCCACATTACACTCTTACAGCAACAACTGCCATGGATTACTTTTACCATTTTTAGAATACTGAAGTTTTTTTCTGTTCTATTTCAATATATGTCAAATATCTTGGAGGCTAATAAACTTGTTGGATTTTTACAAAAAATAAAACAAGGATAATTTACTTTCCTCTATTTCTATGTTAATAAATCAAATGTCTAGTCTTGTCAGAAATGATAACAAACTATGTGGATCCACATGTAAAATATGCATACTAAAAATCTCTTGGCAGTAAAATATGATTTGTGGGTCTCAGTATTACTATAATAGTTTCTAAATATTTATGAAACAATGAACAGTGTGGATCTGCACATTTAAAATTTGGCCAGCAAATGCATATGAAATACAGATAATGAAATACAAATATGTGTGTATACAAATTTCAATAAACATTGCTTGCAATGTCTAAGTAGATTATTTAAATACTACATTTATCAAAATTTTTACAATTATAAAGATAGTATATCAGCAATTGTTTGCTGTTTTGCTGCAAGGCAGTGAATCTTCGAATGTAAATGAACAAATTAGGAATAACTTGGAAGCAACAGAGATGTGGTTCCTAAGACGAATGTTGCAAATTCCTTAGACTGCTAGAGTATCTAACGATGAATGCCTGAAAGAGGCTAATGAAACTAGATATTATATACAACAATAAGAAAGAGACAAACAGCTTTCTTTTGTCATGTGACGAGATGAGAGGCATTGGAGAACATTGTGACGACTGGACATATCAAGGGGAAGAGAACCAAGAGAAATGATGCCGGATGGATTGAGATGGTGGCATGGAGCGACATCAGCAGCAGAGTTAATCCAGAACACCAAAGACTGAGATATGTGGAGAGACATGAATGCCTATGCCAGCATACATGGCACTAGATTATAATGATGATTATGTTATCAGCAATTAATAAACAACCCAACCTTGACAGTCACTAAAAACATTGACAATAATCAGGCTCAAAGAAAATAAAGATATCAATTTGAATAACGAAGACACAAACAATAGATTGCATGATTTATTGCCTGGCATATTTCGCTGCATCTTGTCAGGTACATACCGCAGAAATCACACAACATAAACTAGAGCAATAAGATAAATCCTTCAAGCTGAAATATACAACACACATATTCACACAGTAATTTAAAATGTAAATTGTCTACCAGGCAATGGCAAACTACTGTACGTAAACTTGCCCAGGAATTACAAACAGCCAAAAATGCTGGAGTTGACTGCTGCATCTGTAAAGGATATACAACTAACTTTTTAACCAGGCAATAAATTGTGCAATCTATTATCTGTGTCTTCATTATTCAAATTCACTACAGGAAAATGTTATGAATTTCTGAAAGATACAAATGACAATGGCTGTGCAACAATCAACCTACCATATAAATCCGGTGTTCCCAGGTTTAGTAGGCAAGCTTTCTGTAAATAGTCTACTATTGCCAGTCCAGATTCATTGCCAAATGCCATGCTGCAAAACAGTAACTTAGATTCACGTATAAGTAAAACAATTAATACAATTAAAAAGCCAAAAAAAGGAATTATAATAAAAGTAAATATATTTCCTACATCATCATTAAGTGTTTCAGCCTTTAGGCTAGCTGTGAATATTCCTGATCAATCAGCTTCATAATTGTTTTGTTCCATTTATAAAGACTTTGGTTGAAATGTTCGCCTGTGTCTGTGTGTGTTTGGCTGAAATGGTTGCCTGTGTCTGCATGTTTGCCCGTGTTTGCATGTGTATAAGTTTCCCAGTCATATTTTGTGTTTTTATTCAGATGCCTGTAAAAGGTTGGCAGCAGCTTTAAAGGATCATCACAATCATCGTCAAGTGCCTAGCCAGCTGGCATAGGCATTCATGACTCTCCACAGATCCCAGCCTTTGGTGTTCTGGATTAACTCTGTTGATGATATTCCTCCATGTCACCATCTCAGTCCATCCAGCATAATTTCTCTTGGCCTGTCCCTCTTTTTCCAGTAGAAAGTGTAATTGAGCACAAAACATTAGGCCTAATCATTGATAGAAACCTAACCTTGAATTCCCACGTTCAAGCACTCATTAAACAAACAGCGAAAAGTCTACCAACTCGCCAAAATTAAAAACTTCCTTGATGAGGAAACTATTCTATACTTCTCATATACAGACACACTTTGACTACTGCTCTACAATCTGGGACGGTTGTTCTAATTCAAACACCAAGCGACTTTACTCACTCCAGAAACGGACCATGAGTCTAATTTATAGCAAACATTTATCTGACAATCCTAGCCTATATAAACGCCTTCAGTTACTACCATTCCGCAAACGCCTGCTTTTCAATAAAGCTGAACTAATTCACAAAATCCTGCATCGGAATGCCCCAAATTACCTTTGGCCATTGTTTAAATATAATGCTAGACACAGTAAACGTTTAAATATACTACACATTCCGAAGCCTAGGATTGACTTATACAAAACAAGCTTAACGTACTCTGCAGCTCAGCTGTGGAACAATCTTCCACAAGAAATCAAAGACATCACCAATCCCTATTCATATAATCGCAAATTATTTGAACACTATCTCAATACAGATTACCTTCCCCCTTAATAATAGAGATAATAATAATAACAAAACCCTAGTATAACAGCCAGTCCCCTTTTTGTAGGCCAGTATATTCCACATGGCTAATAACAAGTGTCAGACCATTATCTAATATTACTGTCGTGTAGTTTTGATGTTCGCATTTTGCCCATGCCTTTATAATGCATATCTTTTATATTGTTGCTGTTCTTTGTTAGCCTTGAATGATGTGTGAATGAAATAATGTATGAAAGCGAGTGATAGAAGGGCAGAATGTTAGATGGGCCTGCGTGCCCAATTCTTAACCCTTTGAAAATAAAGTTTGTTCGTTCATTCTTTCGTTCGTTCCCTTTGATTTTTCCAGTCATCACAATGTTCTCCAATGCTTCTCTTCTTATCACATGACCAAAGAAAGCTGTTTGACTCATTCTTATTGTTTAATATAATGTTCTAGTTTCATTGGCCTCTTTCAGACAGTCATTATTAGTTACTCTGGCAGTCTAAGGAATTCACAGCATTAATCTCAGAACCACATCACCGTTGTTTCCAAGTTCTTCCTAATTTGTCTTTTTGAGGATACCATTTTTAATTCCATGTAGGTCTGCATGGATAGCTCTGAACATGTCTGTTTTATGATTGTTTTCCTTGGTTTATCCCTTCCCCTTTTCTCCAGTATTTTGCCATCTAAAATGCTTTTTGGTGTTTCTTCTGATCTCAGCACATCACCAAGCTATAACAGACTTCGTTTTTTTATATCTCCACGACATCTTCTTCATTCTTTAATATTCTCCAGAACTTGTTCATTTGTCAATTTTCTAACCCTGCTGGTGCTGATAATTTTTCAATAACACCACATCTCACATGCCTCTGTAAGCTTTTTAGTATGATTCACTCCATTACCCATATTTCAGAGACATAATGTGTCTGGAAATATTTACATACAGAGGATTCTTTTCCATAGATCAATTAGTATAATCTTTCATGTTAGCATCTCTTGTTTGTCTCTTAATGCTGTTGTTGCCATCACAAATCAAATTCCAATACCTGACTCACATCAATCATCTTTTGGTACAGTTTGACCCAGACAGGTGCATTAATTGTTCTGTTTCATTCTTTTTTTGAGCTGCAACAGTTCTGTGGTCATAGCTACTGTTTTTGTCTTCTGTCTATTTACTTTCATGTCGTATAGTCTTGTTGTTTTATTTATTTTGTTTCATAGCTTCTTTAGCTACTTTTGTTCTTTCTCCTTTTATGGAAGACCTGATCATCTGCACATTTTAATGTACTAATTCACTCACAGTTTATATTAACTCTCTAATACATCCTTAAAGTGCTTTTGTCAACATCATTTCTGAGTATGCATTAAAAAGTCTTGGAGACAACAAACATCTCTGTTACATTCCTCTTCTAATTGGTGTCGGTTTTATGTTTCCCTGTTAAACTGATATAGCTGCTTCTTGTTTAATGTACAGATGTTAGATCAATCTAAGAATAGGTTTTCTTATCCTTAATTGTACTAAAATATTAAAAAGTGTGTTTCAGGACATCCAGTCAAAAGTTTTTCACAGTAAATGAAGTTGGCAAATACAGTTCTTCCCTGTGCAATCACTCGTTCTGTTAATGATCTTATTGTTCTATTTGAATTATTTGCATAAGCAATACAAATATTATCAAAATATTTCAATTGTATAGTATGTGCAATACATTATATTTTACACACTAATATGTCACTGATTTTGTTTAAAATAATAGTACTATGTCATGCCTGTAAATCAATGAGACAATTCCAAAATGTTATTACTAAAAAATACCAGATGAGTTATTGGATTAAACCTGTGAAAACCCGAAAATTCTATACATAATATTTATAGTAATTTGTCTTAACTTTCTAAAGAATAGACAGAATTTGTTGATTGTAATTTATGATGATAATGCCATGACCCTAATGACGTCATGGCATAGTTAAGCCATAACCCAGGGTAGAGATGAGAGGTTATGGCCGTGTTCAGCAAGTGAACACTGAAACGTGAAAAGTGGGTACTTTTCACACAACGTGAAAGTTGGGACTCACTTCCCAAGTCACAGCAAGTGGGGTCCAGACACGGCAGTCTAGGTTATGGTTTCGCGGAGTGCGGACCACAGAATGACAATGAGTTATGGCCAACACTGAGCCACTCTTTTAGATAGTGCACGTGTAGATTTTTGTAATGTAGAATTATTGTCAAATACCTGATTTGTGCATTGGTGATGTCTACTTTAGTCTGTGTAGAATAATATACACCTAAAACTACAACTGGTGTTTGAGTTGACTACTGTTTGAGTCCACTACTGTTCGAGTTATAACTAGTACTGTTGTGCGTTGGTGAAACGTGTGCAGAACATTAGTTAACCATCAGCAAAGTTAAGTGCTGAGAAAAGACCATGGTGCCGACTGGAGAAGAAGGGAAGAATTAGTCATATCCCTTGTTGGACACGAGCAGAAGAAGAATGTAGTTACAAAAGCCAGCATAAATCGGCCAACCCATAGCTTCAGTAGCATCATGGCAGATAAAATGCACATAAATACTTATGAGCCATAATGAATGTACACAATTTACAAACACAAATATAGCTTTAAAAAGAAATAACACCTCATCTGAAACAAAGTAAATAAAAATTGAATTGTGATGACAAACTTACAGTCCATAAGATGAGTTGAGAGACATGACAGTGATGTTTCCCTGAGACTCTCCCTCAGGACCACACAAAATACAGACTAGCTCAGGAATAAAACCTGGGCCCCAGCGATGGCTGCCACTTCTAGCCTTCACAGATGTTACTGTTTCTGGCTGAAAAAATAATAACAATTTTAGAAAAAATCCAAGAATATACAGCGCTTAATATTAATGTTAAAAATAATAATACTGGCATCTTGCCATCTTGATAGACGATAGTTTGTTACATTTTGCTTTAAAAAAAAAGGAATAAAAACTATAACCCATGGTGGATATCAGGGATGGAGTTATACCTCTCATGACACAAAGCCTGGGCTGAATTGTGGAGACCTTGTGATGCACATGCAGCATGACCCCTCTCTCGGCCTGCCTAGTTTACTCCAGAGGAAAAGTCACACCAATACATCTGGAACAAGACAAGCTGCAGAAGCTGCTGAATCAGCAAAACAATGCTCTAACTGTCAGCCTGTTGGAGATTCGATATTAGATCAGTTGCCAACCATGACTTAGGGCCAGGCATGCCTTGCCATGACCTTTAGTCTTTAGGCTGCATTTCCTTGCACTAAGATAAGGCACCCTCCCAATAGTCCTCCTCCACCTGAAGCTGATGATACAATGTAGGATGATAGTATTGTTTATTGTTATATGGTAGCTCAGTCATTTCTAAGACTTGACATATATAAAAAGAATAATAACAACGGGTAAAACAAATATGACAACATATATATATAGGTATATATATTTTTCAATGGAGATAAATTACAGAAAGGGAGCAGTTTTGAATGTCTAGGTTCACTGCTGTTGGACGATAAAAATGTGCTGACAGAAATTAAAACAAGAACAAACATTGCTCTGCAAAAACTAAAGCAATTCACACCTTCATGGACTGGAACAGACAGAGTCAGAGTACAAGAGCATGTATATTTTCTATGGCAAATCCGTACAATCCCAGACATAAATAACAAAGCTGAGGAAACTTCCACTTTTTAAAAAAACAAAATCACTGGATAACTTCAACAACCAACATCCCAGTTCATAACAGATTCCTGTCTTCGCTGACACATCTTCAGGAGAAGCAGTAACAGTAGTGAAAGGAGGAGCTAAGTTTCAATTATAAATTACAAAGCAGAACAGTCTATTGCTATTGGAGAACTCTTAACAAACTACATGGCAGAGCTAAAGGTTATGTAAATACTGGGTGAACAAGACTCAAACATAGTCTTCTTATGCAACTGCATATTTATTCTCCAAATTGATTAAAATGAGCCCAAAGGTCTCCCAACAAGAATACAGAAAACCCGAGAGAGCTATCCATAAACAAAAGTGTCACTGTAGTACTGCAGGAAATAGGGCAGTAGACAGACTGGCATAAATAGCCTCCCTGCTGGAATGGTTTGCCAAATGTCTCACTGATCTCACATCGAACCAGTCAGTCCAGAAGTTGCCTTCCAGTTGAAGTGGTTTGCCCAGTCTCACATCGAACCATTCAGTCCAGAAGTGCTCATACTTATATCCTCTTCTCAGTATCTTCCTCAGTATATTGTGGTTGACAACACCAGTTCTGTGTTGGTTGATTATTCATCTTTGGCCTCCTGCATAGCGTTCTTGTCTGGCTTCATTCTTTTTGACTCGATGTTGATCAAAGCAAAGATAATTATCAATTGAATGTACAGCAAGCCATCAATTTTAGGCACCACACAGGATACTGTAGACTACTAGTTGATCCCCACAAAAATGGTAGACATGCAACCTGACCAAGGCGCATGCTAAAATAGGAGGTGCAAGACTCTGGTGCACTTTATGCGAATTTATCCTCTCTTTGGTGACTTTGAGAACTCAAACTTGGCTCCAAGTGGAGGGGAAATTTTGTGGCATTGGAAATATGCTGATATCTGAATTCACTGAACCAAGATCTCATTTTGTTTAGACGACGGGAATAGGGAACTGATTGGAGAGAAAAAGATGAATAAATTTATAGGATTGAAAAATGCAGTCCAATTTATACAGTAATAATATTTACCATGCATATTACTCTACTGCATGAGGTTCTTACAAATATCTATGAGATAAAAAAAATAAGACGTATTTCTGTCATACTTTACATTTCATCAGATATTTGTCACTACTTGGTGTATATGATTGTGATGTTTTTTTTTTGGTGCTCACTCGCTTTGAACTTAACCCTTTCGCGGCTATAGACGAGTTAAGTCGTATCGCGGTACGATGCTGTTGACGAGTTGACTCGCCTCCCGTAATCTGTCCCCCCGGTGCTATGGACGAGCTAACCAGTTTATACCATCTATATAAGAAGGCTATAGCCGTTTTCAAGCGTTTATGAATGGGGCACAAAGGTTACCTATTTTTAGATCCAAATGACCTATTTCACAGGCTCAACAGGCGTTAGTGTGCTGATAATGTGTTGTTGAGACAGCTTCACCAGCAATAAGCCTGTTTTGTTCGTTTTAATTTATACGGTGTACGGGTTTTATAATACCCCCGCGTTTGTGATAGAGTTTGTGAAACGGGCATACCCTTTTTGTAGATAATTGGTACACCAGTCCTAATTTGTTTATGTGGCTTCACGATCATGCAACTAATGCATGTGGCACGGTCAGAAAGAATAGACAGAATTTTCCTAAAATGGAAGAAAAATTATTAAAAAAAGGAATATGCTATAGGTCTACAAGCTGTTTATTAGCCCTGAAATGGTGCGACAAAAGAGAAGTTTGGATGCTGTCTACATGTCACAATTCAGACATTGTACCAACAGAGAAAAAAGATTGGAAAACCGGAGAAAATACACAAAAGCCAAAGTGCATTGTTGACTACAATAAAAATATGGGCGCGGTTGATCGGACTGACATGCTTCTCAGTTCTATTGAGTCAATTAGGAAAACTGTAAAGTGGTACAAGAAATTGTTTTTTCATGTTCTAGATCTGTCTATTTTAAATGCATATTCCATGTACAAATTGGTAACGGGGAATAATATTCCTCTTGCTGATTTTCATTTATCTTTAATTCGTGAAATTCTACAAAAATATTCTACGGAGAGAAGAAAGAGTGGAGGGGGACGAAGGAGCGAAGATCTGCCACTACGATTGGTACATCGTCATTTCCCATCTACAATAGAGTCCACAACGTCACAGAAGAAGGGGCCAACAAGAAAGTGTGTGGTGTGCTCTAAAAATAAAAAACAACGGGAATCAAGATATATGTGCAAGGATTGTGATGTACCTCTCTGTGTCGTACCTTGCTTCGGGGTCTTCCACAAACAACTAAATTATTAACTTTCCTTTGGTCTTTTCTTGTCATTCCATTCCTTGTTTTGCGTATGTTCCGTTACACTATCAATCCATCTTGTTATTGAATCTTATCTTTTGAATTTTAAAATAATGTGAATAGTTTATTTTTCTCTGTTATTGCTTCTGTAACATCGTCATTCCACCATATTGTTACATTTTATTTTTTTAATTTTTCTATCTTTTACCTAATATCTTAATATTAATACATTATTATTTATACATAATTAAAATAACTTTAAACTAAACATTTTTAAAACATGAATAAGCTATTTTGTTGTTTTATCTCTTTGTAAAAGTGTTTGTTCAAACAATGGTGCCAACCTACCCAGTTTAGGAGTGCTTAAATTTTCCGGTGTTACAAAAATGGTCAACACCGCCGTGACATTTCCAGTTTCTTAGAGGTCAAGAAAGTATTTAGCACAGGCGGGGCAGTCGGCGGAGAAAGTATTTAGCACCGGGCGGGACGCTACTCAGAATTACGTAGCATTAAAAGGGTTAAGCGTAGTCCATATACACTATTTTATAGTAGTGATTTTTGAATTCATCATGACATCTGGGAGTCTGCTGCCAAAGACCAAATTCATGGCGTACATCATAAGCAAGGGTGCAGTTACTTGTGAAGAAAATGTTTTAATAAAATTGTTTTTGTCTGTTTTATCTGCCAAATCCTGTCTTCATATGCTTGGGAGGCATACCCTAGTTCACGGATTGGCTTGACACCAAATTGGTTACCCACGCCTGGTTTAGCCAGCGTGCTGACTTGCACTGTGAATTTTGACAGAAGAAAAGTAACTTAATATTTGTAAACTTTAAATCTCTCCCTCCCTCTGTAAAACCCCCATCTCTGTCTCTCTCATTTGACTTATGTAACTAAACTAATTTATATATAGGCAACCAACTTTGGTATTGTCTGAGGCAGTGGAAGAATGGGAGCCCAAACTGCTGCTGTTTTGTCCCAACATCTTTGCACATGGTTTTGAAAAATCAAATTCAGGAGAATCCAGATCATCGTGCACTTCATAAACTATGGCGAACTCCAAAGACTGAAAACATAAAACAAACACAGCTGAACATACTGTGCCTCAAAGATAAACACTGACATGATAAAATACTAACAAACTTGTTCTGATAAAGAATATAATAAACTTGATGTTCCTGCAGTCTGGTAAAAGACACCAGTTCTGTGTTGTTTGACTATTTTCTTTGGCTCCCTTATAGTGCTATTCACCCCATATGACTTGGTGTTCCTGCAGTCTTTGGCTCTCTGTGTGGTGCTATTCACCCCGTCTGACTTGGTGTTCCTGCAGTCTAGTCAAAGTTGCAGAATTGCATCCATCCCTTGAGCCATTATTTGCCCTGGTTACCTGAGAACAATCAGGATGTCAACCTGGTCCAGTAAACGTCTGCTCCCCACAGTGGCCAAGCCCGCAAGCTTATCTTTTCATTTGCTTCTTACACCAATGTGCCCTGGCACAAAACTAAATCTGGTGTTTCTGGAAGTGATCATGCTCAGATATCTACAGAAGCTGGACACTCAACGAGGTAACTTTCAACAATTTCGTAAGAATGTTGATACAGAGGACACTGGAGTGTTTTGTGGCTGAATTCTGTACTCTTGTATGTATATATGTTGTGTCTTTCTTAAGAGATGGTTTTATTAAGAAAGTTTCTGGTTCATTGAGGTGGCAGAGTAGGGGGTATCTTCTGTCAAAGGAGAAGTAAGGTGCTGCCTTCCCTCTGCTAGACAATGGGATACCCTTTGGGCAAGGTGAGATTTATCCCCCACACAGGGTTACGGGAAACAATGTCAGCAGGTGGGGGATTCAGCCTGACAACAGCTGACAGGTAGCGGTCAAAGGTAAGAATGGCTAGCTACCTCACAAATTGTGGAATATACTGTTGAGCATGATTAATTCAGACTTGGGGTTTACAAAAATTTATAGCAGGCTCACTACATTGTGACAGCTTGGTTCTTATTCTACAGCAGTGGAATTAAAATGTAAAGACACACCAGCAACGATACAGATGTCCTAATGAAAACAATGAACATATAGTGACTTCTTCATCTGTCTTTCATCTCCCAATGCAGTATAGGCTCTCAAACAATTCATGCCAAGCCCTTTGTAGGCCTGTTCATGGTTGGTTGGGTTTTGCAGTTACGTTTTCTATGGGATGAGGTGGCCAGTCTCATGCCAACCCCCCTAAGTTGTCTCTTATGACATCCATGGCAGGTCAAGGTTTTACTATCCTTTGCTTCCCTTATGAGCCCTGGTAACGCATGATTGACACAGTGACTTGCATAGTAGGGAATAAGAAAGCACAATAACCTTTGTTTTACTACAAAAACTGTTCCAGGTATGAGGTGCTTGGTACCGACCAGATTTAAAATACATAGTCATTTGTCTACCATTGCCAAAGCTAGCTGCATGTTGTTTTACAGAACGTCACAATAAACCCCAGCATTACTAGCTGTTTGTGATTTTCTAGGCAATGTTATGTTCAGCAGTTTCCCACTGCTTTCTGAACAGCTAACACTAATACAATTGTGAATATAAACAGAGAGCTATCTGCTTCCAAATTGTTTGCTGCTGTATTACAATCCTGTATATTATGATTGATAAAATCCATTCACAATACCTAGGCCACAGATGCTGACCAATACCAAAGAGGATCATATTATCATATGTCAGTCACAGTCTTGCTTTGGAGGTGACTAAATAAATCTATCTGGAGATTGATTGATTGATTGATTGATTTAGGAATCAACATCACAGCATTCGGGCCATTCCCATAAGTGCTCCGTCCCCCATCCCCAGTAGCCAGCGAAGAGTTCCAACACTAATAGTACCAGTAGCAATCTGTCACTACCTGGTGATCTTTGATGACTGGAGATTTCTGTTGCAGTGATGGCAGAAAAGTGACGATTGCTGATCAGTCAACTTGGGTTTTGAATTTTATACAGGATGCATTTGATAAGCTTCCTTGAGTTTCACTGATTTGCATACAGAATATGTATGGACAGTTTCTTTGATTTGCATTCAGGCCATATTAGAATCGATTCCATGTTTTCTATGCTGGATGCTTTTGTATTGCTTCCTTGATTTGCAAACATAAATCTGTGGATAGTTTCTTTGATTTGCATACATAAACCTGTGGATATATTTTCCTTGATTTGCACACAGAAACCTGTGGATATCTTCCTTGATATGCATACAGAAACCTGTGGATATCTTCCTTGATTTGCATACAGAAACTTCAGGATACTTTCCTTGATTTGCATACAGAAACTTGTTGATAGTTCCCTTTATGTGCATACTGAAAACCTATGAATAGTTTCTTTTGTTTGCATACAGAAATTTGTGGATATCTTTCTTGATTTGCATACTGAATACTTATGGATAGTTTCCATTGTTTGAAAACAGGATGCCTTTGAATAATGTCCTTGATATACAACTGCTAAAAGGATTCTGCACAAGCTGAGATCTTACTACGCTAGGCAGAGTGATCAGCAATGCCATTCTCCCAGTTTTTAAAGACATTACGAGCCTTTATTGACACTTTCAGTTTTTTCTTATCTGTTTTGTTTTGTTTTATGCTTTACTTCATACAAACTCATTTCCCTTATTTCAAGTTCACAACAGAAGAATTTCTTTACTAATTACTCAATTGGCCTTCAATCATGAACACTTAAAACTATCAGACTTAAATACTGTCTTCTTGCCATTTAACAGTTAATGGTTACATAACTGAAAGCTTTGGGAATCATTTACTTACAACTGTTTCAACAGATGTTTCTTGCTTTGAGAACCTGAAAAGTACACAATGCGTGGGCCCTGCCACACACAAGATGCGACTCTCTAGGCACAAGTAGATCATCTGAATAGCAAATGGATCCTCGTCTTTATCTTGCGATGATTTCTTGGGTTTTTCAAACACTTTTGCTGTTTTTAGTTTATACAAGAACTGTAGTGTCACTGTGGAGTATAAGGTTATAGGTTGTCAGTTTATGTGATTACAGAATGAGAAGCAGGCACATTAGAAGAATCACAGAACAATATCATGCATAGAGCATAAAGAGTGGCAGAAAATAAAAATAATGTGATTTGATCTTAAGTAAATTAAATCTAACTAACTGTCCCTGGTTGCAGACAACATACAAATCATCATTATCATGATAATGAGCCATGATGATAAGCTTGGGCGATCATGTTTTGCCATCTCATACAAACACCAGAAACGTGGATCAGCTCTGTGTTCTTGTCTCAACCTTGCCACATTGCCAGGCCATCCAGATACTTACTTCTCTGTCTTCCCCTTGCTCTTTTCCCCTCAATCTTGCCAGTTGTCCCCAAGTTCTCCTATTTATTTCTTCTCATAATGTCCCAAATATTTTTGATGTCTACATCTAATTCCTCTAATCAGTTTATAGTTTTCATTTGCTTCTTGTAGGACTTGCCCATTGGTTTTTCTGTCTAGTTTTAAAGTTATTTGCTTTGTAAAAACAGAAACTGGTATGTTTTGTGTGGAATGGCTTGCATCACTGGAAAAGATGGAGGCCAAGAGCATATCATCGATTTTCTATTATGCTAATAGATATATTATGACAAGACTGATGTAGTGAAGGATCTCTTTGATCAAATGGAAAGTGCATCAATGCAAACAAAGGGATTGGACAAAATTCGGTGTATAGGGGTAAATGCCGCTGAACATTCAATCAGCAAGGGAACTCTTCAATGGCTGCTGACAAGGAGACGGAGCATGAATGGGAATGTCCTGAGTGCAATGATGTTGATTCTAGATTTCATATTCATATTTTTTTGGGTTGCATATCCCTTGCAGGACGTTGCAGTCAACACCAACATTTTTCAGCTGCTGTTGATGTACTAGGCAAATTTTACGTTCAGTAGTTTGCCATTGCTTTCTCAATGACCCATACCAACACGTTATAACACAACGTGACACAGTCTGCTGCACAAATTGGTTGTGGCTGTGTTTTGAACGCCTGGTAAGCAGCTCATGAACCGCATTCGCAAGCCTTTGGCTACGGACACGGATATTTATATTGCTCAAGGAAAACAATGATGTTGATTCTACATTTCATATTCATATTGCTCAAGGAAAACAATTATGTTGATTCTAGATGTCCTATTCATATTGCTCAAAGAAAACTATGATGTTGATTCTAGATGTCATATTCATAATGCTCAAGGAAAACAATGATGTTGATTCTAGATGTCATATTCATAATGCTCAAGGAAAACAATGATGTTGATTCTAGATGTCATATTCATAATACTCAAGGAAAACTATGATGTTGATTCTAGATGTCATATTCATAATGCTCAAGGAAAACAATGGCGTTGATTCTAGATGTCATATTCATAATGCTCAAGGAAAACAATGATGTTGATTCTAGATGTCCTATTCATATTGCTCAAGGAAAACAATGATGTTGATTCTAGATGTCATATTCATAATGCACTAGAAAAACTATGTTGATTCTAGATGTCATATTCATATCGCTCAAGGAAAACTATGATGTTGATTCTAGATGTCATATTCATATTGCTCAAGGAAAACTATGATGTTGATTCTAGATTTCATATCCATATTGCTCGTGTCATGGGATGATTAATCGTCTTAAGGGATTTCCTGTATCAGCCATGGGCTTATATATCACCAAAATGTCACTGCAAAATGTCCCAATTAAAATGTCAACATAGTTTTCTCCAAGCAAAGTCCTTTAATTTGATATATAATACAACATGACTGCTACCATATTAACAACTTTAAGGTCATAACTGTGACAACCTTACTTCCCATTTCCTGCCATCCATTTTTGTTTGGTCCAACCCTACTTTTTTGTTTGGAACTGAATCTATTAATGGCCTAAACAACACACCAGCACGAGAGAAAACTGAAAGTCTTCACAATACTTAAAATTAACATAAAGAATTGTCTTCCGTCTGCCAGTCAAGAAAAGACAGCCACATTTATATAATTACAGAATTGTTCCTTAGGTAAAAAAATAAGATCGTAAACTCATTCAATGTAAAATTTATAATAAATTGACAATTTGAAAGATAATTTTAATGGATAATTTCAAGGGGTAAATAATTTTAATTACTTACTTATTTTAAAATACAGACACTTTTAATATAATTTTTGTAGTGGGCACAAGCACAGAATAAGTTAATGAAAGATTGCACATGCAAATCAGATTGGGTTAAACATCTAGATAGGCATACTGTAAACATTAACAATATGTTTGCCCAGGCAGTGGCTTTCATAGATTATTCTGTGCATTTTTCAACTGCCAAATGATTAATTACGGGCACACATGGCCTTCTATTCTACACCAATATCCAAGAAGTCTAGGTATACTACCCAGAGACTAGGAGGGATTATTAAATCATTACGTCCTGGGAAGGTGAACCGATCAACAAATGCCTCCAGAAGTTAGATATGTAGGTCAAAAGATGAAAATATCGCAGCTCTGCTATAAACAGGCACAACGCAATTATGTCCAAAAAATATTCTGGATGAACATAGAAGAAGAAGAAGAAGAAGAAGAAGAAGAAGAAGAAGAAGAAGAAGAAGAAGAGAAGAAGAAGAAGAAGAAGAAGAAGAAGAAGAAGAAGAAGAAGAAGAAGAAGAAACCATTACATTTCTCTGAAAGTGTTGTCCTCAGAAGTATATAAATATGATACTTTTCAAGTTCATGTCTGCATATTTAGGTCTCTCCAACCAACAGCATCAATCTATCAATTAATCAATCAGGTGTCGTCTCCGCAATGAAGGCTGGCTACAATGGATCTCCAACACTGTCTGTCTCTCGCCTTGACTGTACATTCTGTCAGGCAGAAGTTCGTCCATCTCTTGATGTTATCCTCCCACTTGTATCGTTGTCTACCTCTTACTCGCTTGCCCTCAACCTTGCCTTCCAGTATGGTTTTTATAAGAGTATCATGTCTTTTAATGTTGCCAAAATATTTCACTTGTCTCCTCTTTATTTATTTCATCAACTCTCTCTTCATTCGCAGTTTTTTCTAGGACCTCTGCATTTGATTGTTTTTGTGAAATATGACCTATTCGTCTGTATATCCACACCTCCAGGGCTTCAATGCGACTTTCTAGTTGCTTGTTCAATGTCCAGGATTCCGCGCCATACAGTAGCATCGAATATACGTAGCATTTGACAATTCTCATTTTTAATGCATTATTAATCTCTCTAGATGTTAATACTGATTTCATGCTGTTGAAAGCATTTTTGGCCATTCCTATTCTCTTTTTGATTTCCATTTCACTTCTGCCATCATCTGTTATTATATATCCAAGATAAGAGAAACTTGTTACTTGTTCCAGTATTTGTTCTTGTTCTAGTTGTTCTACCCACAGCATAGAGTTCAGCTAAAGCCAGTTCTAGTGGACTTACCGGAAGAGGCATCCCAAAATTTTAATGACCCATCTGCATGCCTGAAATATAACATGAGAAAAACGACACTATTAAATCAGAAAAGACACTTTTTATTAAATACTCTACACTTTCCACATTTCTGCAATGTGCAGAATATCACAGTTTAAACATCAGAATGTACAATACTTCTTGTTCCACATTATGGTTTGAAAGGTGACTTTATCACACATATTTCATTAACACTTTATCTCTTTGCATACGAGTATAACCATCTATAAACATAACTTCTATTTCACAATTTGAAATATCTCACTGAGTGAACATTTCCTATTTGCAAACATATCCTTTGATTAATCAACGGTGAGTGGCTGGCTGAGTGGCTTAGAATGCGAGGTTCTCTTTTGGGAGATCTGAGTTTGAATCCTCAGTAAGATATGGATTTTTTTTCTGTCGGGGACAAAAAGAAACCCTAACCTGCACAGTTTGTGGCGACTGCACTAATCAGGCAGCCCTAATTCCTCGGGCATGAAGACCCCCCACCTGTGTCCTACACCGCAAGGTACTATAGGCAGTAGATGACAGTTATTTAATAGTGAAATGTTGACTTCGATTACTCAATAGTGAAATTTTGACATCAATCAGAACCAGTTGATTTATACTTAATTCTCCTCTAGAATTTTGTCTCAACATTTAATGTGCATACTCTAATATATTTCATTTAATAATCATTTACCTCTGAAGTTTGAGTGGATTCACCTGAAGGCAAAGGACACTGATAACAAGGAAAACTAATTCACATGCAGAATTAAATCAAGTGCTAATAGAAGTAGCATGTATGGATTACACTTGAGTTAAATGAGAGCGCGTGCATAAAAAGACCAAAACAAAATTATTATTAAATTAAAATCAAATAGCTCGCACAATCCAATATATTTTTTTATCTTGAATACCACTTTAGATATGATTTAAGCTTTTCGTCAATAGAATACTTTTAGTACACTTTGATTTCTTATAAACAGGCTTTAAGATAATATGCACAATTCCCTGTTGTTATTAAAACATGTCCTGTCTGTATTGCTGCTGAGTCATAACTGATAAAAACTGACAATTCTTCTTCTTTAGATATCAACGTTTGTAATGCATCTATTCCTGCAGGGGCCATGAACAGATGGTTTGTTTGAGTTTGTCTCAAAGAGTCACTCCCATGGGCCAGATTTCTTCTTTCTCTCTGTTCGGCAAAATTAAGGCAGTCTTGTTAGATATGCTCTGGGGTTTGTTAGACTGTGTACAGCAGCATTTCTCTTGTTTTCTCTGAAAAATCAGAGTTTGTTCTTAAACTGACACATTTTTTGCAGCTATCTTTTCATTCTGTTATTATTTTAAATGCAGTCTACCATTTGTTTTTATTTCTCATGTTAGAAAATACTCTAGCCTCATCTAAACTAATCTCAAATCTCAACTGCTCATAAACAATACTAAATGGCCTTCACCTTCAATCAGTCCCAACATAAAATGTGATAAACATAACCTACCCTGTGATAATTATCTCTGGATAACTTGTGCCTCGTGCTCCCCATGACCCGCCCTTGATAGGCCACGGCTGGAAATAGAAAAAGTACTCAAAGTGAATGTCAATGTCTGACATGATTTCAGCCAGTAAATAATGTATTGCAGCAGCCAGTAAATAATGTATTGCAGTGGAAACAAGCAACGCATATACAAGTTTTACTCATACAAGAATGATGTCATAAAAAACAATGTGTAACATAATGGGAAGACATAAAAAGAGCAAATTTAGATTTTAGGGAGAGAAAGAAAAATGTATAGGTTTAGGAAATAATGTTTAGGGATAAAATGGTTCCAATGTAAGATGTCCATCACTAACTCAAGTTAACCTGCTAGGATTCAATTACAGACAGTATACATTTTTATAAAAGAAAAGTAATGGTATACTCGCCTCTAATAATAGGGAGTCAGTTTATTCATGGAGTAGTGAATCAAACATTTAGACTCATCAGATAAAGGTGAAAACTAGGTTGACCCTTGTGTATATTGCACATGTTAAAAATCTGTTGGCAGAAAACCGAAACGAGGTGGAAAAATAGCTCATTACCCAGGCTAAGTGTTACAATTAGAACAGCTACCCACATAAGAATACTTACAGCAGCTTTGATTCTAGTATATACACATTTTGATCACAGCTGGTGCTATGGAAGGGGACTGAAGCACCGACGGAAGTATCCAAGTGCAATGAAAGTGATCCATTAGTATTCAATGAAAATTATAAGGAATCTGAGGATGTTATACTCTCTCCACACTTACTTTCAGGTAGTGGATGTGTTGCCCACTGTGTTTGGATAAGACAAACGAGAGGTGCTGTGTGTATGCCACAGATTCTGTAGCACTTGAAAACTAGTAAGGCAACAGCTACATTTAGCTTCAGACAAATGTAAAGGATCCTTTACATGTCTTGGGGCATACTGGTTATATATATTCATGGGGATTCAAGCACTTGTCCACCAGGCAAGCTACCTCCTATTGTGCTACCACAATTGCCATTTGGCTTTTGTCTAGATTTGTAAAGTTAGAAAAGGTAGCCACAGTTGAATATTTTTAGCATGCACATCCTATACACAGATGAGAAAGGCAAGTGGGAGAGCCAACGCTTTAATTTCCCAAGAATACTTTAGTAGGCAGCCAAAAAATAATCTAGACATATGATGCTGTAATATGTGAAGAATATCTTATTCCGATTTTTTGGACTGAATAAACTGAAATGGGGAGCGGCAAAAGCACAGTGTTTTGCCAGCTGGCCTGTGAACCCGGTGGCTGTGTGTTTGAATACCCATCGAGACAGACTTTCTAACAACTGACCTGAGCTCCCAGATCAACTCAGCCTGAAATAGGTACCAGGAAATGTCTTGGGAGGTAAAGACAGTTGATATCAAATGAAAAAAAATGATTAAGTTGTCTGCCTTGTGCTCTTAAAGTTGCGGGTTCATTCCCCGGACTGTCATTTAGATCATGAGTGCAATTTTCACAGAGACTCCTAGGGTCCATTGATGGAGTTACAAAGTTTGATCTTAGCAAGATGCTCTTGGCAAGCAGCTTGCTGTTCTGAAGAGAGAGACTGAGCCAGATGGAGTAAAACTCAGCACAATGAAATAAACCCTGTCAACTTGAGTACCCACTGATTGTGGAATGATCCAGAGAAATATGAGGCCAGCACTATATGCCCAATAAGCCTCAAGGTGTGTAAGAGTCCTTGACATTGAAATAACAACACCATGTACAAGGGGGAAGTAAAACAACAACTGTAGGTCAGCATGGCTGGATGGATAAGAACGCATGTTCTTAAACATCCGGTGTGCGGATGCTCAGGTAAGGGATTCAACTTCTACAGCAGACAGTTGGACTAAAATGTTGACCTATCGTCCCTGACTTAAATTACAAGTACCTCTGAAGTCAGAGTGGGTTCGCTGATGGTGAGGGACACTGTTATTAGGTAAAGCTAATCCACATACACAATTCAGTCCAGCACTACTAGAAGTGCCTGCCTCCTGGTCTAGGAGTTAGCGACTTTCTCCGTAATCCTGTATATTCTCGTGAGTAACGTTATGACAGCGAGAACTTACGGGGTATGTGAGCCAGTTGCTCAGAAAGCAATGGCAAACTACTGAGTGTAATCTTGCCAAGAAATCAACAATCACTTCATATGTCCGATATACAACGATGTCCTGTAAAGGATACGCAAACATTTTGTTTTACTCTAGAAGTAGCGTGCATGGACAATGCTTCAAAGCAAACAACGAGTTCAAAGCAAACGAGCGCCAAAAAAGAAACAAAAACTGTCTGGGTCTGAAGGAGTTAACAGTCGAACTTGGGCAGACTGGTTAAAAGTAATAACTGCATGGAAATGAAAGAATGCTACAAACTGACAGTGTTTTGTCATGTAAGAAGTGACTGGTCAATGTGTCATTTACTAATAATAAATCCAATAAATAAATTTGTCTGGAAGCAGTTTCATGCTATGGATCTGAGTTAGCATCATCACATTTTATATTAACATCCTTAAACAGATGTCGAGAACAGAGGACTTTGACGTCAGTGAATCCACATCGCTGTCCAGGAAGAAAGACTTGGGTGTAAGAATCAGCACGGCCAGACGCAAGAGGTACATTGGGAAAACGAGGTGCCTCGTCAACCAACACAGAACTGGCACTATTAGCCACTGGACGCTGATGCATATGCTGGGGGGAGGATCTGAGCACCTACGGACCTGTCCGGAGTGCAATGAAGATACCCTAATTGATAACTGATAACATTTTGTAGGCATGAAAGCACTTGCAGAATAAGTGGTCAATCTTTCCCTCACTTTAGCAGGCAAAGAGGCCAGGATTAGAACCCACCTCCAACCATGCTCATGATATTACCTGACTTCACTATCAACTCTGCTAGCATGCCAGCTAATGCATCAGTTGCTTGGTAGAAAATGAGTTAATATAAAGGTACACTATGATACTGTCTATCCACTTGGTTCATATCTATATACTGCATAACACTTTAGTTTCGTGTGAAAGAGGAATAAAGAGAATAAAGTGAACAAGAATATAACATATATGAACAAGAACATAAAAAGAGTGAATTTATGCAGTCATCAGAGCCTCCTTCAGTCAACAGCTGACTCTGGCTTGATGCCCTCAGTGAGCTGAAAGCATCCAGCCACATAACTTCGTGATACTTTCAGTCGGTTCTTTTCTCCTATACTTTTTGAAATAGTCTCCTTTCACTGCTGCCAGCATGATTCCTTACAGTCCATCTCAATGTGCAATGATTAGAAGCCATGTCCTCCAATGTTGTTTCGTCTATACCCAACAGTTTCATGACTTGCTTGCACAATTCTTTGAATTCTGTGGACATTCAGTTTATCTAATATCGTTTGCCAGCTGCCTTTAGAGGATATCCTTTGCAATATATTTATCTGACATGCACTGAACATGCCCAAGCCTTCACATTCTGCATGGTCTAAGCAGTGTGTATGTGGCTGTTTGGCCAGTGTTTGTGAGAGCACTTCAGCATGTGTTCCTCTGTTCTTCGAAGAGATGCTGAAGATGGTATGCAGACATTATAGGCAACAAATAAAAGAGCCTTTCACACACCTTGAGGTGCTAGCCCCACATTTGTATAGACCAATCAACACTCAATGGGTCATGTAGTCACATGCTGGCCACCTTTACTTCTCAGGACATCTTCTGGGTACCAATTTTTGGCTGAGTAGAGCCCAGGTCAAATAAATTTTGCCTCAAATGGGATTCAAACACATGACCACCTGACCAGCAAGCAAATGTGTTAGCCAGTGCACTACCACAGCTCTTAGGCAGCACAGTTGATACACAGTAAGTAATTACTCTTCCTTGCACTACCGCAGCTCTTAGGCAGCACAGTTGATACACAATAAGTAATTACTCTTCCTTGCACTACCACAGCTCTTAGACAGCACAGTTGGTACATCAAAAGTAATTACTCTTCCTTGCACTACCACAGCTCTTAGGCAGCACAGTTGATACACAGTAAGTAATTACTCTTACTTGCACTACCACAGCTCTTACACAGCAGTTGATACACAATAAGTAATTACTCTTCCTTGCACCACCACAGCTCTTAGACAGCACAGTTGATACACAATAAGTAATTACTCTTCCTTGCACTACCACAGCTCTTAGACAGCACAGTTGATACACAGTAAGTAATTACTCTTACTTGCACTACCACAGCTCTTACACAGCAGTTGATACACAGTAAGTAATTACTCTTCCTTGCACTACCACAGCTCTTAGACATAGTAAGTAATTACTCTTCCTTGCACTACCACAGCTCTTAGACATAGTAAGTAATTACTCTTCCTTGCACTACCACAGCTCTTAGACAGCACAGTTGATACACAGTAAGTAATTACTCTTCCTTGCACTACCACAGCTCTTAGACAGCACAGTTAGTACATCAAAAGTAATTACTCTTCCTTGCACTACCACAGCTCTTAGACAGCACAGTTGATACACAGTAAGTAATTACTCTTCCTTACACTACCACAGCTCTTAGACATAGTAAGTAATTACTCTTCCTTGCACTACCACAGCTCTTAGACATAGTAAGTAATTACTCTTCCTTGCACTACCACAGCTCTTAGACAGCACAGTTGATACAGAGTAAGTAATTACTCTTCCTTGCACTACTACAGATCTTAGACAGCACAGTTGGTACATCAAAAGTAATTACTCTTCCTTGCACTACCACAGCTCTTAGACAGCACAGTTGATACACAGTAAGTAATTACTCTTCCTTGCACTACCACAGCTCTTAGACAGCACAGTTGATACACAGTAAGTAATTACTCTTCCTTGCACTACCACAGCTCTTAGACATAGTAAGTAATTACTCTTCCTTGCACTACCACAGCTCTTAGACATAGTAAGTAATTACTCTTCCTTGCACTACCACAGCTCTTAGACAGCACAGTTGGTACACAGTAAGTAATTACTCTTCCTTGCACTACCACAGCTCTTACACAGCAGTTGATACACAGTAAGTAATTACTCTTCCTTGCACTACCACAGCTCTTAGACATAGTAAGTAATTACTCTTCCTTGCACTACCACAGCTCTTAGACACAGTAAGTAATTACTCTTCCTTGCACTACCACAGCTCTTAGACATAGTAAGTAATTACTCTTCCTTGCACTACCACAGCTCTTAGACATAGTAAGTAATTACTCTTCCTTGCACTACCACAGCTCTTAGACAGCACATTTGGTACATAAAAAGTAATTACTCTTCCTTGCACTACCACAACTCTAAGACAGCACAGTTGATACACAGTAAGTAATTACTCTTCCTTGCACTACCACAGCTTTTAGACAGTGTAGATGATACACAGTAAGTAATTACTCTTTCTTGCACTACCACAGCTCTTAGACAGCACAGTTGATACACAGTAAGTAATTACTCTTCCTTGCACTACCACAGCTCTTAAACAGCACAGTTGATACACAGTAAGTAATTACTCTTCCTTACACTACCACAGCTCTTACACAGCACAGTTGGTACACAGTAAGTAATTACTCTTCCTTGCACTACCACAGCTCTTAGACATAGTAAGTAATTACTCTTCCTTGCACTACCACAGCTCTTAGACATAGTAAGTAATTACTCTTCCTTGCACTATCACAGCTCTTAGACAGCACAGTTGATACACAGTAAGTAATTACTCTTCCTTGCACTACCACAGCTCTTAGGCAGCACAGTTGGTACACAGTAAGTAATTACTCTTCCTTGCACTACCACAGCTCTTAGACATAGTAAGTAATTACTCTTCCTTGCACTACCACAGCTCTTAGACATAGTAAGTAATTACTCTTCCTTGCACTACCACAGCTCTTAGACAGCACAGTTGATACACAGTAAGTAATTACTCTTCCTTGCACTACCACAGCTCTTAGACAGCACAGTTGGTACACAGTAAGTAATTACTCTTCCTTGCACTACCACAGCTCTTAGACAGCACAGTTGGTACACAGTAAGTAATTACTCTTCCTTGCACTACCACAAGCTCTTAGACAGCACAGTTGATACATAAAAAGTAATTACTCTTCCTTGCACTACCACAGCTCTTAGACAGTGTAGATGATACATAGTAAGTAACTTATCTTCCTTGGCACAATTGATCCAGAGCTCACAAGTCACATGCTGTTAACTGAAGCGTGTTGTATAAGTCATGACGTAAGCAACAAAAACCATGGAGATATTTAATGAAACAAAAACACTCACTTTTTCACTAAACCCTGCCTTCTTTTGGTTCTTGCCCGTGGAGTAAAGAGCTGGTATGATGTCCATGGGACAGTTGGCATAGTACTGGCAGGCAGTTACTGGCGACTCATGCAGGTCCATTGGGTATGGATTTTCAAAACAAGGATAACTGAGAATGAAAACATCATCACACATTTAACGCTTAGTATACAGCTGGGGGAGCTCTTTCTCACATTGGTTGTGAACTCTGAGACCAGCACTTTTACAGCATTTCAATAATAAGTAGGTGAAGTCCATGTACATGACATATTGGGGGTATGTAATCATGTCCATGCTTACCATGACTGGATGGCAAATGAGAGGAAATGTTGTCAGTATTTTCCATAACTTTATGATAAATTAGAGGAAATGTTGTCAGCATTTTCCATAACTTTATGATAAATTAGAGGAAATGTTATCAGTATTTTCATAAGTTTATGATGAATGAGAGGTAATGTTGTCAATATTTTCTATAACTTTATGATAAATGAGAGGAAATGTCAGTATTTTCATAAATTTATGACAAATAGGAGGTAATGTTGTCAGTATTTTCTGTGACTTTATTATAAATGAAAGGTAATGTTGTCTGTATTTGCCATGACTTATGATACTTACATTACTTCTCACTGCTATACAGACTTCGGAACCAACAACAATATATCCTGGCCTACCACAGGGATCACCATTATCTCCGGTACTGTTCAACGCCTACACAGTGAGAATCACCAGTGAGCAGATTACTGGACCTGGCAGGACATTGTCATATGCCGATGATGTTTTAGTGTATCGTCAGGGTAAGGATAGAGAGGAGGTTGCTGTGGAACTACAAACCGAACTCAATCGCATAAGTACTTGGTGTGATGAAGCTGGGGCAATGGTCAACCCAACAAAGGCAACAGTGACTTGGTTCTCGTTGAATAATCATATTGTCAACAATCCAACACCAACTGTAATGCTGTGTTCAGAGACGGTGGAAAGAACGCAGGCAACTGAATTACCTGGGGATACGGTATGATCGAAGCCTTGCTTATAATGTGCACATAGACCAGGTGATAACAAAGGCCAAGCGGGGTTTGGCAGCGATGCGGGTGATGGCGGCAGCAAACTGTGAGCAGCGCCATCTAGTCTTCTGTACGAGGGGTTGGTCATGTCTGTTTTGGAGTATGCAATGGCAATCCTGACTCTCAGCCATAAGCAGATAGAAAGGATGGAAAGGATACAGAATGAAGCTATGCGCATTATTCTTGGATGTACAAGAGATACAGCATGCAGGGCGATGCGCTACCTTCTTGATTTTCCAACCATTGAAGAGAGAATACAAGTTTGCAGGGCACGCGCCTACCTCAGAATTAACGCAAACACACAACATCCACTGCATAGTGAAATTAGGAAGGTGAAGGGCAGCAGGTTAAAAAGAGGACGGTCGTGGATGGGTCAAGCCGAAGACATTCTTCAACAGGTGTGTTCACTTGAGGACTTAGAACCTGGCGAGGAGTGGGTGCAAGTGCCAACAGACTTCTGCACATCCTTTTCAGTTTGCATCCAACTAGATAGAAAATGCAGACAAGAAAATCCGGCTGCTGTTGAGGCTGAAGTACAAGCGTTGATTTTCGAGAATTCGCTAGACGGTGACGCGGTCATCTACACAGATGGGTCGGTCATCTGACATGTGAGAAGCTCATGGGCCTTTACAGCTCGGGCCGGAGGGAGAATTGTGAAGGAGGACTCTGGTGCTTTCACTGAAACCACAAGTAGCCTGACCATGGAAGTCATGGCAGTAAGTAAAGCAATAACATGGCTCGAGACACAGACATTCACTAGGGCTTGTTTCCTTAGCGACTCAATGAACATGATCAAGAGGATAGAGGAGGGGTCGATCCGAAGAGAATGGTTGCTGCCTCTGAAGCGGTCTCGGCTGGCAAAGATTAGTTTCATCTTCGTGCCAGGACATGCGGGAGTACAAGGAAATGAGCAGGCTAACAAGCTCGCAGGTGAGGCTACTGTGGAGGGCGGACGCGCCATGGACCAGGCTGACATTCTGAATGCTCTACGAGAAGTGAGACTTTTGCGAGAACCAAGTGATGACTGTGAATCTACAACAATGGCCAGACTGCGAGAGCAGCAAATTAAAAGAGGGATGGCCAAACAAGAACACTACGCAGGACGCCAAAGAAGATTGATAAACTAACACAGAACTGGCGTCGTTAGCCACTACACGCTGCGGGATTTGCTGAGGAGGGGATCCGAGCACTTATGGACTGAATGGTTCGATGTGCAACGAGGATGATCTGTCGACTAACTAACTAACTAACTAACTAACTAGCTATACAGTATTACTTCTCATTACCATACAGTATTACTTCTCAATTGCCAACCAGTCTTGGAAAATACTGACAACTTTACCTTTCATTTATCATAAAGTCATGGAAAATACTGACAACATTACCTTTAATTTATCATAAAGTCCTGAAAAATACTGATGTTACCGTTTATTTGTGATTCAGTCATGGAAAATACATTACCTCTCATGTTACCCTAAATCCAAATTTTAGTTGCATGTTCTTCACAGGACGTAGCAGTCAACCCCAGAATTTTGGCTGTTCGTGATTCTTGGGCAAGTTTTACATTCAGTAGTTTGCCATTGCTTTCAGAACGACCAGCAGCTATACCTTTTTCGAAAAAACCAGCACCGCTGTGTTTCGAACCCGGGTATACAGGATTATGAATCACATTCATAACACCTTCGCCACGGAGTCCAGTCTCATGTGTCATAAGTCATGGAAAATACAGACAACATTAACTTTCATTTATCACAGAGTCATGGGAAATATTGACAACAGTACTTCTCATTTATCATAAAGTTATGGAAAATACTGACAACATTTCCTCTCATGTATCATAAAGTTATGGAAATGAGAAGTAATGTCAGTATTTTCCAATGAGAAATAATGTCAGTATTTTCCATAATTTTTTTGGTAAATGAGAGGTAATGCTGTCAGTATTTTTTCATGACGGGATGGCAAATGAGGTGTAATCATCATCATCATTATCATCAAGTGCCATGCCAGATGGCGTGGGCGCACATGACTTTCCACAGATCTCAGTCTTTTGGTTTTTTGGATCAGCTCCGCTGATGACATTCCTTCATGCCACCGTCTCAATCCATCCAGCATCATTTTTCATGGTCTACCTCTCCCTCTCTTCCCCATCGATCTTTCCATGATGTTCTCCAATGCCTCTCTTCTCATCACATGACCAAAGAAAGCTGTTTGTATCTTTCTTATTGTTGCATATAAAGTTCTAGTTTCATTAGCTTTCTTCAGGCAGTCATTGTTAGTTACTTTAGCTGTCCAAGGAATTCGCAACAATTTTCTTAGGAACCACATCTCTGTTGCTTCCAAGTTTTTCCTAATTTGTTCGTTTACATTCCAAGATTCACTGAAATACAGCAATACAGGTTCTACATAGCATTTTAGCACTCACTTTCTCACATTCAATGTAATACTATCTGCATTTTCCACAACTGGATGGCAACAGAGAAATAATACTGTCAGCGTATTCCATAACTGAATGGCTAATAAGATGTAATACTGTCAGTATTTACCATGACTGGATGGCAAATGAAAGGTACAGGTGTCAGTATTGAGTCCAGCAAATTGTACTTGCCATCCTTCTGGTACATATGCTTAACTGGCTCAGCTGTAAAGTTGATGTCTTCACATACTCTAGACCAGGGGTGGCCAACACGAGGCCTGCGGGCCGCATGCGGTCTGCCGGAAGTCATGTTGCGGCCCGCGGAGTGGGAAAAGATGATGTGGTCGAAGCTGTAGCATGCTTGCTTGTTTACTTTAATTAACACTAAAAAAAAAAAAAATTAGGTGTGTGGCCCGGCAGGAAATATTATTTCTGAAATTTGGCCCGCCTGCTGAAAAGGATGGCCACCCCTGCTCTAGACTATACATACTGAGATGAAGTGGCTAGTTCCCTTCTGCAGTACCTTTTCTTTTAAGATAATTTGCAGAAAATTCTTAAATTATCCAGTAACCATTTTACGAGGCTTGTTCTAGTTAGAAAAATTAATCCTGCCAATGGTGGGGATTGAACAAGGACTACCTCTTGGTATACTAACCAGTATGCTACTGCTGCTTTTATCCGTTAACAGTGACTAAGATAATATCATGTATAATGAGTAGATAACTACAAATAACAGTCTTCAGGTTCCACACAGGACACCCTCTTCTTTTATTTTCTCCATTTAACTCAGTGAAATGTGTGTGGGGAGGGGGGGATGTAACGATCTTTTATGTGCTCTTTATAATGCTCTTTGTAAGGTGGTATTCATTTCTCTAAGGTTGTCTTGATACCATCACTTCATCTTTTATGTGGTCTTTCTCTAGCTTTGCATCCATTACATTTCTTTAATGTGGCTCTTTCTTGCTGATGGTACAAGGGCATTCATGTGAGGTGGCCAAACCATTTAATCTGTTGTTCTTTTATAAACTGCATGACTAGTTTCAGACCTATTCTTCCTCTAATTTCCTCATTCCTAAAACTATCTCTCAAAGTTACTCCCGCAGCTCTTTTAAGGCATCTCATCTCTATCATAGGACATAACAGGCTGAAATACCATGCATTTAATAAAGTAAACATAAAAGTTACTGATGAATATAATTATGGAATTAGTAAAATGATCACTAAGCATTAGCTGCAAGAGTGCCCACCATATGCAGAACACAGAAAATTATTTTGGTCAACATCCCAACCACTTGAGGACAAACACTATGGAGATAAAAACAAGCTCAAGTTAACCGCTGATTTAAAAAAACAAAAATTCATAGATTCAGATTGAGATCTGAAGGAGTAAGAAGAAACAAGAAGAAGAAGATGTAGCAGAAGGAGGAGAAGAGTTTACTTTTCACAAAAACATACCCAGATGTGTCGAGATCGATAACAACAAGATCATTTTCCAATAGCACCACAATGGCATAGGGGTCTTGAAGATCTGAAAATATGCATCAGAATTCAGCAATATGCAAACAGTAAGTTAAAGAATAACGAGAGTCACCAGGGTAAAGCCATCTGCCTCACGCTACAATGGTTGTGGGTTCGATTCTGTGCTGCGTCCTTTGGTTCACGAGTGCATTTATCTCAGAGACTCCTGGGGGGGGGGGGGGGGGGTCATCGCTGGAGCTACAGAGTTTGTGCTGTGTGCAACATTTTTGGCCGGCCACCCTGCAGAAAGACACTGAGTCATATGGGATAAAACCTGATGCAATGAAGTTGATCCTCTCGACTTTAAAGCTTTAACTTTACAAAGAACAAACAGTGTTATGATTTTAGAAAAGACAACTAAATATTATTGTTCAGTGTGTGTTTTTTTCTATTCACTGATAATCAGCTTCAGTTTAAGAAGATTTTGCAGCAGACATAGAAGGGGAGAAAATAACTAACATGAAAGAAAAAGCAAGCACTTTGACATATGAAATCAAGAACCAACATCAATGAACTCGGAACATTTCCACATGTGATCTGTCCCCTTCTTCAGTAGCCAATGTTGGGTTTCCATTCTATGGTATCAGTGGTGCAGTCTGACTGAACGTCCACCTGTTTTTTCATCTATCAGTTGATTGCCTTCCAAACCCTCTGCCCATCCATGTCCAAATCAGTTACTCCAGATGTGGGTCTGTTAGTGTTAATATAGCTATATATATAAAAGACAATGTTTGTTTGTTTGTTTGTCCATTATGCGTTCCCGAACGGTCCATCCGATTGAGATGAAATTTTGTACAGATGTTGTTCTCACTACCGCGGAGCCAACTGACATAGTTTGTGAGCTTAAAATCAACAATTTTTTTATCAAGCATGAAAGAAAAAGGCATTAAGAGCTTTAGAAACAGGCCCGCCTGTGGCCGCCATCTTGCTCCAAGGGAACTCACTCTCTGATTAAACCAGAAATTAGTTATAAACAGTAATGTTTCTTTGTGTGTGTTCTTTATGCGTTCCTGAATGGTCCATCCGATTGAGGTTAAATTTTGTACAGATGTTGTTCTCACTCCCGCGGATCCAACTGAAATACGAGCAATGAGAACGGAAAAGGGAGCATCAGAAACAGACGAGCAATGGGAACGGGAGCAGGGGCCAAACACATACTCTGTGCGTTTAGAGAAATGTATTTGAATTCAATGAGATGCTCCCTGCCAGGGGCTGAGCGAAGACGGGCTGGGTCATCTAGTATATATATATATATATATATTACATTGGCACCTTGCCGTCTTGACAGACGATAGTGTGTGCTCTAAAAAGGCATAATAAGTTTTAACTATGGCGGTAGCGAGTGTGACTGATAAGGCCAATTTGCGCTGTAAATGTCCGTTCACAGTGGGTGCATGTGAACACGTGGTCATTTCCACCATCATGCACCATCTTACGTCTCAAACGCTTGGTGTGTGACTTTTCTGCAATAATTTTCTCCTTTGACTTTATTCCATTTCTGATATTTGCTCTCCATGCAACACGTTCAGCGGCGACTTGCTCCCAATGTGCATTATCAATGCCTGTATCAATCATGTCCCGCTTACACACATCTTTGTATCGTAGTAGAGGCCGACCCTGAGATCTCTTACCCATCTGTAATTCACCAAAAAAGATATCCTTTGGTATTCTACCATCATCCATCCTCCTAAGATGTCCTATCCATCTAAGTCTACGAAGACTGAGCATGGAATAAACTGTCACACAACCTGATCTTTCCAATACTTCAGTATTTGTGATTTTGTCTTGCCACTTAATACCAAGAATTCTTCGCAGACACCGCATATGAAAGCTGTTTAAATTGTTCTCTTGGTGTGAGTAAGTTGTCCAGGTTTCACTGCCATAGAGAAGAGTACTAAGGACACAGGCTTGATAGACAAGGACTTTTGCTTTGGCAGTAAGCTTCCTGTTCTCCCAGACTCTTTTTCTTAACCTGTTCATTGTTGTTGCTGCCTTACCAATCCGGATGTTGATTTCCTGATCTAGGGATAATTTGCTATTTACCACTGATCCTAGATATGTAAAATGGTCTACTATCTCTAGTTTGGCGTCGTCAATAAAGATTGATGGTACCCCATGTGCACCTTGTGACATAATCTGTGTCTTCTTTTTGCTAATTGTTAAACCAAACTCAGAACAAGCATTGGAGAATGCAGATAGTAGACATTGCAATTCTTCCTCAGAGTGGGTCGTAACTGCAGCATCATCTGCAAAAAGCAACTCTCTGATCAGTACCCTCCTAATTTTGGTCTTAGCCTTCAATCTCTGAGCATTGTAGAGGCCGCCATCTGAGCGTGAGTGAATGTATATACCACCATCCTGATCACGAAATGCATATTTCAGTAGAAGTGAAAAGTATATTCCAAAGAGGGTGGGAGCTAGTACACAACCTTGCTTAACTCCACTCTTGATTTCAAATTCTTCAGAAGTTGCACCATCAAACTTGATTATACCCTTCATGCCTGTGTGGAACGATTCCACAATGGACAGAAGAGTTGGTGGGCAGCCAATCTTCTTTAGTGCCTTGAACAGACCCTCACGACTGACCAAATCAAATGCCTTTGTGAGGTCGATGAAGGCAATAAACAGTGGTTGATTCTGTTCACGGCATTTTTCTTGCATTTGTCGCAATGAGAATATCATATCAGTGGTAGACCGGTTCTGTCGAAAGCCACACTGTGATTCGGGGTAGACTTGATCTCCTAGGACTTGAAGTCTGCGCAGAACAATTCTGGCAAATACTTTTCCAACAATACACAGAAGTGAGATACCCCTATAGTTGTTACAGTCGCTCCGATCACCCTTGTTCTTGTACAGCTAAGACCAGGGATGGAGTTATTGCCTCTCCATAGCACAAAGCCTGGGCTAAAATATAGAGATCATGTGTTGCCCATGCAGCATGATCCCTCTCTCGGCCTGCCTAGTTTACTCCAGAGGAAAGGTAACACCCCTACATCTGGAACAAGACAAGCTGCAGAAGCTGCCGGATCAGCAAAGCAATGCTCTAACTGTCCGCCTGTCGGAGCTTCGATCCTAGACCAGTCGCCAACCAAGGCTTAGGGCCTGGTCTGCCCTGCCATGACATTTTGTCTTTAGCTTGCATTTCCTCGCACCAGGGTAAGGCTTGTACCCTCCCAATTGCGCTCTTCCGCCCGAAGCCGTTGGCACAATGTGGGGTGTCGGGTTTGGTAAGCGCCGCCCAACGTTCAGCGCTAACAGAAACCAGGTAGTACCGTCTACTGTTATACGGTAGCTCAGTCATATCTGACTAAGACCTGACCTGATATATATATATACCCCTTGTATAAAACATGTACATTCTTATACATATGTTGTTGTTGCAAAAAAGGTAAACCGGCGTTTCATATCATTAATTCCAGCATGAAAATGGTAGTGAAGGCTGTATTGGTGATATTTATGGGACCAACATAGTTAAATGTGACTATTAACATTACATAAATAAAAACATTACATTGACCTTGAAATGTAATCCAAGGATAAAATAAAATCTTCCATATAAATTAACCCACTGCATGATTATTGGCTACTCCATACTCATATACTTGTCTTAACTCTCTGTCCTAGATTTTAATTAATTCAAATAGATGTGTGCCTGGGTCAATATGTGCTAAAATAATAACTATCTGAGACTAATAGCTGTAAATGTCTAAGGCAGGAGATTAATTAATAACTAGGACATAGTGTGATAAAATAACAGAAACAACTGTCTCATGCAGAAAGAGATAACTATTTCATTTGAACAAGTTGACGCAATAGTTCCAACAAGTTAGCTTATGATACATGGATGTGAGTCTTGGATAATGATCACAGCCAACACAATCAGCTTCAAATATGAAACATACTGTGTCTGAATGAGGTTGTAAATATAACAAACCAGGATGAGGTAGAAAAAATTAAATAATGCTGCAATGTCTACAAATAGAGTTCCTGAAAACATGAGTATAGCAATTCCAGTTATAAGAGCATACACATGTGGAGAATACAAGCAATTACTAACCATTGACCCAGGGTGTATCACAGAGGCTAATGAAATCTATTATAGTATGCTCCATTTCTAAAACAGTTGTGTTTTTTCCCGCCATGACGGTCAGGCATGGTGTCTTTCCACCTTTGTCAAAAGACATCCCACCTGAGAAAATGATCATTGGTTCCCTGATAGACAGAAACAAACATTCAATTACACAATCAACAAATTGACAACCCAATAGAGACAGAAACAAACATTCAATTACACAATCAACAAATTGACAACCCAATAGAGACAGAAACAAACATTCAATTACACAATCAACAAATTGACAACCCAATAGAGACAGAAACAAACATTCAACTACACAATCAACAAATTGACAACCCAATAGAGACAGAAACAAACATTCAATTACACAATCAACAAATTGACAACCCAATAGAGACAGAAACAAACATTCAATTACACAATCAACAAATTGACAACCCAATAGAGACAGAAACAAACATTCAATTACACAATCAACAAATTGACAACCCAACAGAGACAGAAACAAACATTCAATTACACAATCAACAAATTGACAACCCAATAGAGTCAGAAACAAACATTCAATTACACAATCAACAAATTGACAACCCAATAGAGACAGAAACAAACATTCAATTACACAATCAACAAATTGACAACCCAATAGAGACAGAAACAAACATTCAATTACACAATCAACAAATTGACAACCCAATAGAGACAGAAACAAACATTCAATTACACAATCAATAAATTGACAACCCAATAGAGACAGAAACAAACATTCAATTACACAATCAACAAATTTACAACCCAATAGAGACAGAAACAAACATTCAATTACACAATCAACAAATTTACAACCCAATTTCATAAACATCCCTTGGATATATAATATTGCTTGGATTGCTAGTTATTATTTAATTAATTCATTTAAAAGCAATTTCAATGTAGTTGAGTTGTGATAAGAACTGAGATCACTGCACTCAGGACATTCCCATATGTGCTCCGTCCCCTCGTTCATCAGCCAGCCAAGAGTCACACTACTAATCGTTCCAACCGCTATCTGAATGAAAGTTCTCCTGGGCTTCCCACTCAGTTTTGAGATTTTTCCAGATCCCCCGCAATCTCATTCTTTTCACATATGGGTTCTCAATCTGTTCCCTCACCTTCTCCACCCGGTCCCACCGGCGCACAACCACCTACCCCTTGGCCATAAGTAATCTACCACCAAGGGGTGCATTCCCTGCCAGCTTATCAGCCTATTCATTCCACCACACTCCCGAAAAGCCATGGCAAAACCTCCATACAATTCTCACAATCTGTGACTTCTAAAGCGAGGTGAGCCATTCCACACAAAACATTCCTTTCTCCACCTTACTAAACATACTCTTTGAGCCTATAATGAATAAAATGCGTGTTGCAGTGATCTCCTCTAACCAACGGAATGCCGCTGTGACTGCTTCCACCTCCATTCTCATGCTGGAGGTCATTGTAGTTAACAATGAGGAAGATAATTTGGAGATAAACTTTACATGTGAAAAATGTTGCATGTCTCTTGCAAGATGCTGCCATTAACACCAACCGTTGACTTCAGGTTGATTTATTAGATAATTTTACATTCAGTCATTTGCTATTGCTTTCTTAATAAGAAGTCAGTGTTTAAGTCCAAGAGACTGGTGTCTGGAACGAATCCACTATCCCTCCGTTAGTGCACAGGAGTCTTGTTTTGGGTGCTGCTCGCTTTGAACTCAAGCATAATCCACACACATAATACTACTTCCAGTGCACTGGACATTTTTTTTTCACGTGGATTAGCTTTCCCTATTATTAGTGTCCCTCACCATCAGGCGAACCCACTCTGACTTCTGAAGTACTTTTAATTTATGTCTCCAAGTCAAGAACGAGAGGTCAACATTTTAGTCCAACTGACCAGTGTAGGGGTGGAACCCAATACCTGGCCATCAGCACACTGGAAGTTCAGGAGTGAGCGCTATGTTCCATTTGGTCTGATGAACTCCCACAGGAGGTTTAATTAGGTCAAACCCTGTGGTCACGCTGACCTCTAAACTTTACATATGAGAAGATAAATTATTGTACAACAGGACAGACTTCTGTCCTCATTCATGCTGATAAGAATACTGGCAATGAAGTGTTTGTTTACAGAAAGTTTTCGACTAACCAACCAAAGTTCAACATGCATATTTTAGGTCTGGGTTTGAGGCTCCTCTTTTATATGTACTATAAAAATCATGGGTAGGTGTTCTAAGTTTGAAATGTTGCCAGGGTAACAGCCACATTAGCGTAGGGCTTACAAATTCCAATTTACGAGGAATTTTTAAATTGAGCAACATGAATACCCTATAAGTTGGCCTTGTCTGATATGATTAGCTTTCTATTTCACTACCAAGGGATTAAGAGAGTATATATCACTGATCAAATTACTGAGTTCCAATCTCACAACAATGCTGAGGATTTTTACGAGAACCATTGGTTTCTAATTATATCATACATCCCTATCATTTGTGGGTAGTGAAATCACATACCTTGCCTGCTTAGATAAGGGTGAAAAGCAGAAGTTCTGCATGTTAAAAAATATCACATAGTAGTGGTAAATTGCAAAGAGTCAGCCTACAGCCCTGACAAAATTGTTAGAAAGAAATCCTAGCAACAGGTAGAAGAACCCGTTACCTTTAAGGTGCTTAACCAGGTGTGCTGCATGCTCCTTGAAAGAGGAACGAGGAGGAAAGAGAGTACTATTAGGGTCTTCTGAAAGAATTGTCTTGAGAATAATGTCTTCAAATGGATTCAAATCCACAACTGTTAGTTACAACTTTATGTTAGGCAATTCCTCCGAGCCATGATGCCTAGAGCAAAGTTTTGGGTCACACTGGGGTTTCCAACAGGATCATCTCCTAAGAATAATTCCTCAGATAGGTTTGGACCAAGAATTGTTTTACTTAGATCTAGGCAGACGTCACAACTTTATACTAGGCAGACCCTCTGTCTTGATTTCTTTATCAGAGTGATTGTAAGAAGTGGAGGTTTCCTATACACTCACTGGCACCTTGTTGTCTTGACAGATGATAGTTTGTTACATTGTGCTTTTAACAAGGCATAATAACCACAACCCATGGTGGTAGTGAATGTTATACCTGTCTAGGCACAAAGCTTTGGCTGAATTGTAGAGATCATATGTTGCCCATGCAACATGATCCCTATCTCGGCCTGCCTAGTTTACTCCAGGTAACACCAATACATATGGAACAAGACAAGCTGCAGAAGCTGCCAGATCAACAAAGGAACGCTTTGATCCTAGACCAGTTGCCGACCAAGGTTTAGGGCCTGGTTGTCCAACCATGATGTATAATCTTTAGGCTGCATTTCCTCGCACTAGGATAAGGCTTGTACCCTCCCAATTACAATCGTTTGCCCGAAGCTGTTTGTACAGTATGGGGTGTCTGGTTTGGTGAACTCTGCTCAACATTCGACACTAACAAAAAGCAGGTAGTAGCATCTACTGTCATACGCTAGCTCAGTCTTATCTGATAAGACCTGACGACTAGAGTATGTCAGCTAAATGATATTTTCTTTGTTTCTTTATTTGAAACCTTATGATTTCCAGATATTTAATCTTATTTCCTAATATTTTCATTGAAATACGAGGGGAAGTCAATAAGTCACAAATGGCTGTAGAAAAATAACTAAATATGATAACAACTTGAAACCAGTTTATTTTTATATATACATTGTCCCTTTATTTCTCAACATAATTTCCCCAACATTGATGCATTTATCCCATCGTTTTATCAGTCCTCTCAAACCGGCTGCATAGAACTGCATGCTCTGTTTTCTAAACCATGTTTTCACTTCACATTCAATTTCGGCGTCATTCGCGAAATGTCTCCAGCCAAGGGGGCTTTCAGTGGACCAAAAAGGTTGAAATAACTAGGGGCTAAGTCGGGGCTGTAAAGTGGATGTTCCAGAACTTCCTACCTTAGCTGGTTAATTTTCTCCTGAGTTAATCGAGCCGTATGTGATCTGGCATTGTCATGAATAAACAACGCTCCTCTAGTCAGCAGTCATGGACGTTTTCTTCAAATTGCATCATGAAGCATCAATAGAACTTCACAGTATGATTCAGAATTCACATTGTCACCTTTCTTCTTGAAATTCGTTAAAAGCACTCCTTGACAATCCTAGAACACTGTCAGCATAACCTTCACTGCTGATGGCATAACCTTGAATTTTTGGACACAAGGCGAAGAAGGATGTTTCCATTGCATTGAATCACGCTGTGATTTGTGCTGGTAGTCAGCATAAATAGGAAGCATTTCCTTATAAATGTCCTTTGCAGGCAGTCCTTTTGCCCATAAAAAATGCACAACAGCACATTGCTCTTTGGTTGTACACTCTGTAAGTACACTCACCATTTTGTTTATGCGCTGTGCATGAGACACCTAGCGCCACCTGGCGAACGGGAATATAAAGTTTCGATGTTGTTGTTACCTAATGACACCTGTAGAAAACACCAACTACATTTACCTGCCATCCCACAGAACTGTGTGACTTACTTATTGACTGGCCCTCTTAGAATGAGAATCAAATGTTAATCTCTGGTGTTTATAGGAAAAGATGGCATTCTGTGCTTGACCGAATGATTTATAAGAAATACATTTTTTAATGTTCTATTTACACAGATTGTTTTGCATCAGTTGTAGAAATAGTAAGTAGGTAAAAATAAAGGGCCCTATTTACATGAATTATGGCAAATTGGGCATTTGGCGCCAGACCTATATTTTTATAGGGATGACTAAATTAAATAATGTTTCCATATTCTAGAAAATAATACAGGTTTGTAGCTTTATCTAATTAAAAAATAAAACATATAGATATAAACCGTCTATTTATTACCCCTGTCTGATATGAATGTGGGATAACAATGTCATGGGATAACAAATACTCCACATTCAAACAATCAGTGACTATGTCTCAAGTATTACAGCCAAAGTATAATTCATTTATTCACTGCACATAATATATAACTCCACTGTATGCAACTGATGAGGTATAGCAAGATATGCCAGGCAATAAACCATGTCATGATTGGTGCTACCTTTCCTCTGGAGTAAACTAGGCAGGCCAAGAAAGGGATCATACTGCAAAGACAACATATGGTCTCTACATTTCAACCCAGGCTTCAAACTATCGTCTGTCAAGATGGTTAAGTGCCAGTCAGTCAAATCACGTAACCTTGTGCTTGTGGCTTCTTGGTTTAAACACATATGACATATTTCTAAAGGTAGTCTACGCTTCAGAACCCTAAGTAGTTTACTAAATTGTACAAAACTGTAATAAAAATATTCACAATACTTAAGCCAGATCACTCCTACCCAGTGCGGGTTGATCTCCATTCTACTTTGGCTATAGGTTTGCAAACCTCTACTGTGTCTTCAGCTCCCGACTTTGCTGTAACAAACAATTTTATTGGCATTTCTGAAATCTGCTATTGATATTTACAAAGAAATGAAATAAAAATTCTTATTCTTATTACCATTCACTGGCTTTGAACTCATGCACAGTCTATCACGTTATTACTACTAATGGACTGGACTGATGTTTGGATGTGGATTCATTATTACCAGTAATAAAGAATATATACTGGAACCAAGTAGCAGCAATTACAATGGAAAATAAAGAGGGTAGTTACGAACAGATAAAGCTAGGAGTACGACAGGGGTTGTCTTGTCACCAGATCTCTTCTCCCTATATAGCGAAGTAATAATAAGAGATATCAAAGAGAAGCCAGAAATACTAATCGGAGGATATAATATAATATAAACAATATACGCTATGCAGATGACACAGTATTGGTTGCGGATAATGCAACAAACCTACAACAATTATTGGACATTGAAGTATCAGAGAATGCACAGAAAGGACTCTCCTTGAATATCAAGAAAACAGTAACAATGGTGATATCAAAGAAAATGGGGACACCAAAATGTGACATAGAAACCGACGGGGAAATTCTCAACCAAGTGGATAATTTTAAATACCTAGGGGCACTTATAACATCAGATGGAGATTAAGAGCAGAATAGGGCAGGCAAAAGCCGCATTTCAGAAAATGAAGAGTATCTTATGCAATAAGTCGCTATCAATGAATGTAAGAAAGAGAGTGCTAAAATGCTATATAGAACCAGTTTTGCTGTATGGCAGTGAATCTTGGAATGTAAATGAACAAATTAGGAAGAACTTAGAAACAACAGAGATGTGGTTTTTAAGACGAATGTTGCGAATTCCTTGGACTGCCAGAGTAACTAACAACTGATTGCCTGAAAGAGGCTAATGAAACTAGAACACTATATACAACAATAAGAAAGAGACAAACAGCTTTCTTTGGTCATGTGATGAGAAGAGAGGCATTGGAGAACATCGTGACAACTGGAAAGATCGAGGGGAAGAGAGGCAGAGGCAGACCAAGAGAAATGATGCTGGACGGATTGAGACGGTGGCATGGAGGAATATCATCAGCAGAGTTGATCCAGAACACCAAAGACCGAGATCTGTGGAGAGCCATGAACGCCTACGCCAGCCGACATGGCACTTGATGATGATGATTACCAGTGTTCCTTGCCATCAGGTGACTTCTGAGGTAATAAAAAAAATTATTAAATATCTTCTCTTCCTCTAGTTATGCCCTTCAAAGGTCAGTTGTGTCCAACTTCTGCATGCATTTGTAGATGGTTTGTTTCTACTAGACAGATTCCATACAAGGTTACAGGCTCCATCAACCCATGGGTAGGTTTCCTTTCCTATCAATTTTGCCAGGCCAGCCACCTGATGACCTACTCTTTGCAATGTCCAGCTGCCATGGGATTTTTAACATACACAACTTGCACACTGGACCTCCAGTTTTTTCCACTTATATGAAAAGGCTAGATATCCAATCTCACTATCTGTGAGATTACAGGGAATATGTGATATTAGAAACCAGAGGTGTTTGGAAACATTACAAGCCCTAGACTGGGATTGAACCCTGCACCTTCTGAGCCTGAAGTGGGCACCATAACCTCTCAGCCACAGTTACAAGATAAAAAAAAAACACATGACCACTTCTTTATTTGAAATCCACATGCTTTGTTTTAACGATTTTGCTGAGTTCCATCACATTATTGATGTGGGGAAAAAAAACAACAAACAAATGAGCTGCATATGTCAAAGGCAAACTTAAACAAATATATATAAAAATAATACAAAAGAAATTAATCAAAGTTCTCATATGTATTCAATACATTTAATTAACACCTCTAATTGGAGTCCAATTGTTTTTAACCAGTTTACCAAGTTCCAGTCTCACATTCATTAGCAAACAAGGCAATGCTACTGTTCACGTCAATAACAAACTAATCTGGTAATGTCAACACTATCCGCAGGCTCCAACAAGGTATGTTTGTGTTTCACACTGTCTTTAATATCAACAAGCATACAAGAGGACTTGCCTCTTCATAGTGAATTTTCTTTACTTTTAACAATGGAGTGAGCACGGTCAGATAAGGTTCAATGCCAGCTCTTGATGTTCGCTATGGGAGGGAAAGACTGGCCACCTATTCCTCCGTGCACTCAGGCCTACAAAGTGTGATGGTCTTAGCACTTCACATACCCACAACTTACATAATGTGATGGTCTTAGCACTTCACATACCCACAGCCTACACAGCGTGATGGTCTGAGCACTTCACATACCCTCAACTTACATAATGTGATGGTCTTAGCACTTCACATACCCACAGCCTGCACAGTGCGATGGTCTGAGCACTTCACATACCCACAACTTGCATAATGTGATGGTCTTAGCACTTCACATACCCACAACCTACATAATGTGATGGTCTTAGCACTTCACATACCCACAACCTACATAATGTGATGGTCTTAGCACTTCACATACCCACAGCGCGATGATCTGAGCACTTCACATACCCACAACCTATATAATGTGATGGTCTTAGCACTTAACATACCCACAATCTACACAGTGCGATGATCTGAACACTTCACATACCCACAGCCTACACAGTGCGATGATCTGAACACTCACATACCCACAACCTACACAGTGCAATGATCTGAATACTTCACATACCCACAGCCTACACAGTGCAATGATCTGAACACTTCACATACCCACAACCTACAAAATGTGATGGTCCTAACACTTCAGATACCCACAATGTACAAAATGTGATAGTTCCAACACTTCACATACCCATAACCTACAGAATGTGATGGTCCCAACACTTCACATACCCACAACCTACATAATGTAATGGTCCCAACACGTCACATACCCACAACCTACATAATGTAATGGTCCTAGTACTTCACATACCCACAACCTACACAATGTAATGGTCCTAACACGTCACATACCCACAACTTACATAATGTAATGGTCCCAACACGTCACATACCCACAACCTACATAATGTAATGGTCCTAGTACTTCACATACCCACAACCTACACAATGTAATGGTCCTAACACATCACATACCCACAACCTACACAATGTGATGGTCCCAACACTTCACATACCCACAACCTACAAAATGTGATGGTCCTAACACTTCAGATACTCACAATGTACAAAATGTGATGGTCCCAACACTTCACATACCCACAACCTACACAATGTGATGGTCCCAACACTTCACATACCCACAACCTACATAATGTAATGGTCCCAACACGTCACATACCCACAACCTACATAATGTAATGGTCCTAGTACTTCACATACCCACAACCTACACAATGTGATGGTTCCAACACTTCACATACCCATAACATACAAAATGTGATGGTCCCAACACTTCACATACCCACAACCTACAAAATGTGATGGTCCCAACACTTCACATACCCACAACCTACAAAATGTGATGGTCCCAACACTTCACATACCACAACCTACAAAATGTGATGGTCCCAACACTTCACATACCCACAACCTACACAATGTGATGGTCCTAACACTTCACACAGTCCCTTACTACAGGATTTGTTTATTGTTTCATAGACACATATGCAACAACACTTTTGTACAACCAACTGCACACATGCATGGATGCCCTCATGAAGTGCCTTGCCAATAGGCTTGGGCACTCATGTTTCTCCACATCTTGCGATCTTCAACAGCATGTATCAAATTGTATGTTGACGCCCCTATGTTACATGATACCAGGTTGACAAGAATCTTTTCTCACTGTCTTCATCTATTTTTCCATTTGTTCCAACAATTTCTCATTTTCCTCTTCTCATAATGTGGTTGCCAAGAATCGTTTCTCACTGTCTTCATCTATTTTTCCATTTGTTACAACAATTTCTCATTTTCCTCTTCTCATAATGTGGTTGTCAAGAATCTTTTCTCACTGTCTTCATCTATTTTTCCATTTGTTCCAACAATTTCTCATTTTCCTCTTCTCATAATGTGGTTGTCAAGAATCGTTTCTCACTGTCTTCATCTATTTTTCCATTTGTTCCAACAATTTCTCATTTTCCTCTTCTCATAATGTGGTTGTCAAGAATCGTTTCTCACTGTCTTCATCTATTTTTCCATTTGTTACAACAATTTCTCATTTTCCTCTTCTCATAATGTGGTTGTCAAGAATCGTTTCTCACTGTCTTCATCTATTTTTCCATTTGTTACAACAATTTCTCATTTTCCTCTTCTCATAATGTGGTTGCCAAGAATCATAACTACCTCTTTCTGATGCTTGTGTTTCTCACTGTCTTCATCTATTTTTCCATTTGTTACAACAATTTCTCATTTTCCTCTTCTCATAATGTGGTGGCCAAAGCACCATGACTACCACTTTCTGATGCTTGTGATAAGTTGTCTTATCAAACTTACAGAGGTCAGATGTTTGTGGAGGAAAATTATCACCTGTGCGGCTTAACATGGCACATGATAATGATGACTGTACATATGGTGCGCTGGTGGGTATACAATGAGTTAAGAAATAAGTGCTGGGACAGAAAGTGTTCATGTAATAATTGCTTAGGGTGATAATCATTATCATCATGTGCCATGCCAATAAGCATGGGTGGTCATGTTTCGCCATCTTACACAATCACCAGTTGTGGATTAGCTGTGTTCTTGTCTCTACCATGCCAGGTGGTCAAGCCATCCATATATTTACTTCTCTGCCTTCCCCTTGATCTTTTCCCCTCAATCTTGCCAGTTTTCTGTTCTCTAGTTTATGTCTTCTCTAAAGTGCCCAAAACATTTTGACACTCTGCGTGTAATTTCTCTAATCAGTTTACAGTTTTTATTTACTTCTTGTAGGACTTGCCCATTTATTTTTCTGTCTGTCCATGGTATTCTTTGCATTTTCCCCAGAAACCACATTTCCACTGCCATCAGATGTTTTTCAGCTTGTATGCTCATTGTCCATGTTTCATTTCCACACAAAAGTAAATTACAAAACATGATTATCTTGGCATCTGTAAAGAAGAGTCCCCCACGACGCTTGACGGCAGAAGTGGAAGATGATGATGATGATGATGTAAAGAAGAGTGAAAATAATGGACCAAAATAATCCTAACTCCAAGTTAAAATCATCTCCATCCACCTGAGACTAGAAAGGTACATTTACATGTTACATCATATACAAACATATATGGATACGGCATATTACCATGAGGTACAAGAACTGAGATTGGTCTCTGGGGTGTCCTGACATTCCAAGTTGACAAATTGCCATCAGAATGACTGCACATAAACTGTTTTCCTTCATTGTGCCATGATATAGACCTCAAGGCCTGCAATGTCAACAGTTGTTTAATATTTTGCAAAGTATTAGAATATTTAGCATTATATCCATCAATCCAATCCTTCATCCAAATGACATATCTTGGCATTAATTTATAACCATATTCCTCATCTTATTTTTCTTTAGCTACATTGCTGTTATGTTCATACCTTACAAATCATTGTCTTTTCCACTGCTGTTCCTTAGAAGGAACAAGGTTTGACCTCAGCATAGATCTGAAGATTTTCCCAAACACCACTAGTATAGAATAATATCATATGTCCTCCTGTTCTATTGGATGTGAGATAAGATACTTAACCATCTTAGATAAGCCCATAAAAACAGGAGGTCACATGTTGATCATGCATCAAAGTACACTTGTTCCTGCAGCAAGGCACTATCATAAATTGGAGGTGACAGGTTCAAATCCTGGTCAGTAACTATAGCTTTCAACTTTTATGTTGCCTAGTGCATCCTCTAATCTCTACTTCCTTCTTCTTCTTCTTCTTCTTCTTCTACGAGCGCCAAACAATACTATGTGTATTTATTTATGAACTGTCTTAGTGGTCTCAAAGAGTTCCCCAACTGATTTCCTGTGTAACACATGTTCAAGCTGTGCACATTAAAAATGCCATGGCAGTTGGAAACCTCACAAAGTACACCACACAACATCTTGACAGATGATAGTTTATTGCACTGTGCTTCAAACAAGGCATAATAACTACAATCCATGGTGGAAGTGAATGTGACAATCTGGGCAGTAAATGTTGAACAAGACCACTGCCCCAGCAAAATTGTTAGGAAAGACAACCTACCCTCAGGTTGATAGAGCCCGTTATCTTGCATGGAATCTGTCTAGAGCAGAGGTTCCCAAATCACGGCCCGTGGGCCACATGTGGCCCGCCAGCTGTTAGAAAGTGGCACACAAGGCCTTGTTGTTTAATATAATATATTATAATAAGTTTTTAAACAAATGCATTCAGAGCGCCCAGTCAGCGTGCGGTAATTTACTCTGCTCGTGGTTGTTATGCTTAGATACCATCGAATGCGCCTGTTCAGTTCACAACAAAACATTATGAAGTTCCAATATCACAGCCTTGTCGACCAATCAGAGTGCACAAGGCGCCATGGTGCCGTCTGTTACAACTGTTTAGCAGAGTCGGTATTATTGTGTTGAAATTAGATTTTTTCAAATAAATATTTACCGTTAAAGCCTATAAACAAGAGTGTGGAAAATCTAACATCAAACAATGGTAAAAAGCGAAAATATTAAGATGTTGCTTGTCGTGAATTCAACGAAGATTGGACGGAGAAATTTATGTTTATGTTATGCCTAGCCGTAGTGGTAAACCAGTTTGCATAATCTGCGGAATGTTTTGTGTTACTGTTACAAACAAGTTTAATCTGGAACTACACTTCACGACCACACATTCAAACATAAATTCTCAATATCCGATCAATTCGGAGTTAAGAAAAGATTTCATAGAGAAAGTTCTCTGACCAGGCAGCAGTCATTTTTAATCAAGGACTAACGAACGGAGCAAGAGTGCTGTTGTTGCGTCCTACGAAGTCGCTCTTCTGTTGGCTCACAAAAATAAGCCGTTCACCGATGCAGAAAAAAATAATCAAGCCTTCCCTTAAAATTGCTGCTAGAATGATTGGCGATAAAAAGTGTGAAACAAAATTTGATCAGATTCCTTTGTCTAATAATACTATGACCAGGTGAGCTGAAGAATTAGCCAAGTAGCAGCACATATCAAAAATTGTAATTTTTTTTTCATTGGCAGTGGATGAATCCACTGACATTTCTGTCACAGCTCAGGTAGCAGTTTTTGTTCGAGCAATAAACGATAATTTTGAAGTCACTGAAGAACTTCTAGGTCTTGAATCAATGCATGCAACCCCAAAGGGACTGATCTGTTTGAAACTGTGAAGTTGTGTGTAGAGAAAAACAACGTAGAATGGACCAAATTGGACAGTGTATGCACCGACGGTTTTCCAGGTTTGACGGATAAAAAGTATGGATGTCTAACATTATTGGAACAGTTTATTGGCAGCACTATATAGTATATTAACATATCATTGTATCATTCACCAAGAAGCTCTGTGTCAAAAAAATTTTAATCTGAAACATGTCATGGATGTTCTTCTGAGGTGTGTGAACATAATTCGAAGTCAGGCGCTGAAGAGGCGTTAGTACATATAGTTTCTATCTGACCTGAACGAGGAATACTGTGAGCTACTGTTACACTGTGATGTCAGATGGCTATCTAAAGGGAAATTTTTGTCATGTTTCTGGTCACTGAAAAATAGTGCCTATCTGTTTCTGTCTGGAAAATAAAACTGCATTGCATACAGAACGGGAATGTCTGCTGAACGATGACTGGCTCAATGACCTGGCATTTTTGGTAGCCATCACGTCTCATTTAAACTCTTTAAATGCGAGGATCCAGGGAAAAAAAAACTATTCACAAATTTGTGCGATGGCATTTCTTCATTTAAAATGAGACTACGACTATTTATCGGACAGCTGATTGAAGGGACTTTAGAGGTGTTTCCAACTTGCGGTGGAAAGAAATATGACTTTTTAAAGTAAAAATTGAAAGTCTTCTGGATATCTTTCAGTCGAGATTTCAAGAGTTCACAACAGAGGAGGATAATGTTGCCCTCTTCATAAATCCATTCGTATTTCCTGATGCCAAGCTCTGCCAATTACCGCAAAACCTTCAGCACGAAGTAATTGATGTGAAATGCAATTCTGCACTGAGATGTAAATTTCTGGAGCTGCCTGCTTCACCTTCAGCTGATCATATGATTTCATTCTGGCAACTATTGCCTGTTGAACAATTTGAACACTTGTGTTCATTCCACCAGAGATACATTTGTCGTTTTGGTTTGACGTGTAGATGCGAGCAATCATTTTCCGCAATGACCGTTTAAAAACACAAGCAACGCTCCAGACTCAAAGACAGTATTCTAGCTGCGCTTATGATTTTGGGCACGAAAGATTTGTGCCCAGACATTGATAAACTGGCATCTGAACTTAAGTAAATGGTTATGAATAACAGTTACAATTGTAAATTAATTACATTAATAGCGATTTTTGAAATTGATTAAAAATTTATTGTTAAATGAAATTTTGATTGTAAACCAAAAAATGACTTCTGAGTAGTACTGTCTGCCTTTAAAGTTTTATAATTTTGTTGACCAAAGTTAAGAAAGGTAAGAATGATATTGCATGACTTTTATAATTTTATAAAGTTGTGGCCCGCTTAACTACCGAAAATAGTAGATATGGCCCTCTGCTTGAAAAGCTTGGGAACCACTGGTCTAGAGGAAGCAAACCTTACACAAATACAAGCCGAAGTCGGCTAGGAGTGACACAATCCCCTCTAAAGATAAATGAAGATTTGTCATCCTGTCAAAAAGTTAGTTGAGTATCCTTTACAGGACATAGCGGTCAACCCCATGATTGTTAGACATGTCGTGATTCCTGGGCAAGTTTACATTGTAAACCCATGTAAAGGGTCACTGTCACGGAACATGGATATCTCCATGAATGCTCCAGTCTCCTCCCACAGGTCACATCAGGAGAACCACAACACAGTGCATGAACTCCAAAGCACTGGTGAAGACTCAAATGTTACAGGTTTAAAAATGGGGTTACAGGATAGAGGATTTACTTAACTGCACCAGGTTTCCCCCCGACTCGACCTCTCTCCACAGAATGGCAAGCTGCCTGTCAAGAGCATCGCATAAAGTACAAGCTCTGTAGCTCTATTGATAACCTCAACGGGTCTCCAGAACAACTGTGCTCGTAGTCTGAATAACACAGTCTGAAAATGAACTCATGACCTTCATAGCACAAGGCAGACACCTTGACCCCTTTGCCACAGAAACCCTTCGAGGATTCAAATGTATATACACTAAAATGATGACTTTATTGGGGGTCAGTGAAACTGACTGTTTCATTAATATATACCACCTTCACAAAGACCCATCCACAGTTACACAACAGTGCATGTCAGTTACTCACCTCCTGTGAGCTGTACCTATATTCAGCAGATTTAGTCCTCAGGTCCCACAGAACAATAGCTCCAGATTCAAAGCCTATGAGAAGCTATTTAGCCATGAAATGAGAATAGAAAGAAAACTTTCATATACATCATCTACTAGTAGATATAAGAAATAAACAAAATGGAACATGAAGCAGAGACATTAAAAGAGAGGATCACCGACCATTGCCACCATCATTACCAACACTACTAATAAAGCTACTATTACTATTACACTATTACTACCACCACTACCATCCCTACCACCACTACTAATAAAGCTACTACTATGACACTACTACTACCACCACTACCACCACTGCAAGCATCACCACTCCAACCACTATATCTGTCGCTACCACTATTACTATTACTACCACTACTACTACTGCTACCACTACCACTACAGCTGCTGTTGTTACTATTACTACAACTACTCCAATAACTACTTCTATAATACTACCATTATTACAAACAATAGTATCTCTGGATCCCCCAGAAATGTAGTGACCAGAAACCACAAAGTGACAAGACCTCTAGCCATCATTAGTCCACTCCCATAACAATAGACTAACTCTGTCATCAAAATCTGTGCCCAGCCCAATGAATGTGTGCCTTACTAAATGACAAATCAATTCAAACATCCATCAACCACAAGTTCTTATAAATGACAAACTTGACTCCAGTGTCCATCAATTATGTGTCCTATAAAATGACGAATCTGTGCCATGAGCAAAAATATTGCAGCATCTGTCAATTTCTCAAAATCGGAAGAAATATTATGACTGTCCCAAACTTGCTTCACTAAATGCCCCAAGACATCTAAGTGGCAAGAAATGTCTTGTTAGCCACAGAACTTATGCACATTTCTGAGGTGAAAAATCTGCCCCAACCACACTGCCAAAATATGTCTGCAACAAGTCCACCTTCTATGAAAACAATTGGAAAATGCTATTTTCCATATTTTTCCAGGGTTGAAGCTCTGTCTGGAATGCACTGCTTGCTCTTCAAGAACAATGCAGAAATAATTCACCAACACTCTGATATAAGAAGCAAATAGCATATAGTGCTCCATGTGCTGTAAGTAAATAAACAAGGATCAAACTGCTCTTTGTGGAAAACTCATTGAAGTAGCCAAGAGTCAACAGAATGTACCTCATTGGCCCCAAAAGGCTGTGATAAACAGGAAGCCCAATATTGAGAAATTATGCTAAGTAGTCATGTCTAGGATGTAGCCATTCCTTGGGCGAGTCCTTGGTGTCAAATTTTTTTAATGGGTGTCAAGTGCATTAAAGGACACCTCTATGTATGGTGGAGAATACCCATGTAATGTTCCTGCCTTTCTTTGAGGGCTGAATTAACTGCATGTAACTTTTCTGGATAGACTGATAGTGATGCATCCCTGGTTAAAGGAATGGATGTGGATGATGAAACACTGAGACTGGAATATTCTACAAAACTACTATAGCAGGTTTACCAGTCAAAATATGCCAGGAAAAAGTTGAATGCATTGGCTAAAGAACACAGATATTAGAGATCTGTTGTAAACAGATGCATTGCAAATAAAGTATACATTAAAAAGAATACAATGACTGCAGCATAAGAATAAGATGCTCATCACCATCAACATTACTACAAGCTCTTAAAATCATTAAATATTTATTGCACATGCTTTGTAGCTGGGTTGTAAGGGTTAAAAAAAAAACACTGGGGCAAGACATCAAGAAATAATGTTCCAAGTGGGTGAGCTCACTCCCCCACTTAGTTAGTTGTATATCCTTTACAGGACGTAGCAGTCAACTCCAGCATTTGTTTTTTGGCTCTTTGTGATTCCTGAGCAAGTTCACATTCAGTAGTTTGCCAGAGCTTTCTGAATATTTGTAGCCACAAAGCCGAAGAATCTAAATTATAGAGGCTTAAACATGTGTACAAGGGCAATTACTCTGATCATCAGAAACCATCTTTAATGTATGGTCCAGTGGTGAATTTTTCTACTGCTGGGCTCTTTGTCATACTACCAATAAAAATACCGACTTACTTTACTAGGATCAGATGGATTATCACTCAAGTGCACCACTTGGCCAGGATGGCTTTTTCTAGACCTAAAGAAAAAATAAAAATAATGTGTAAACTTGTAATAGGCAACATCTACGTTAATTTTTTTTAAAAAATCCAATATCTTACATTTGTTGAATTTCAGGAAATGTCACTATCATGAAAGCTAAAGTTAATTTAGAAACAGAATGATATTAATATGCAGAACTAAGCTAGAAAAAATTTCACAAAAATAATACATTTATCATGTTTTCTGATTGATTGATTAGTCAGAATCAAAGCTGGAGCACCCAAAACACGCCCATTTATTCTCTGTCTTTCTTGGTAGATATCACAGTGCAGAAATGTAGATTTTTCTTTCAGTGTCTGACTGAAAATACACTTACATTAGCTATATGTGCAATCAATCGTGCTACAGTCACAAGATGTTAAATGTCTAAGATGTATTGATTCACTAAAATCTATTTCAGCAAATATCAACTTGTCATGGGTATTACTTAACCAGTATCTGTCCTCGATTCTCTGTGACAGAAATTACAATAACCATACCGTTCCATTGTCTTGTAACTTGTCAATATTGGTGTTAAGGATGTCAAGAGTGTTGAGCGTGTGACATCATGATGCAGATGAACATGGTGAGGTCTTAAGGACGTTTTGACATGCACCAAAGAGAAGCAGCGTTCTGTTATCCGTTTTTTGATCAGTGAAGGGGTGAAACCTATAGAAATTAATTGACGAATAATGGTCCAATATGTTGATGTATGCCTGTCAGTCCAGCTAGTGTGTGAGTGGAGTAGGAAGTTTCTAAATGGAGTGACTTCAGTGACAGACTGTTCATGACCGGATCAGGTAAGCTGAGTTGTGACCCCAGAGTCAATTTTTGTACAGGAATCCAAGCAATTTATCGATACTGGAGGACTTGCATTGAATGCAGTGATGACTAAATCGATAAATTATACATCTGTTCTTTAATTTTTCAGAATATATTCATCACAAAAAAGAAAATAACATGTAAGGTTTTAATTTGAAGCCTCTCGTACAATGCTGATGACATATGTCAGACTTATGCTAGATGTTGTAGCAGCATATGTCAGACTCTTGCTAGATGTTGTAGCAGCTTATGTCAGACTCTTGCTAGATGTTGTAGCAGCTTATGTCAGACTCATGCTAGACGTTGTAGCAGCTTATGTCAGACTCATGCTAGATGTTGTAGCAGCTTATGTCAGACTCATGCTAGATGTTGTAGCAGCTTATGTCAGACTCATGCTAGATGTTGTAGCAGCTTATGTCAGACTCATGCTAGATGTTGTAGCAGCTTATGTCAGACTCATGCTAGATGTTGTAGCAGCTTATGTCAGACTCATGCTAGATGTTGTAGCAGCTTATGTCAGACTCATGCTAGATGTTGTAGCAGCTTATGTCAGACTCATGCTAGATGTTGTAGCAGCTTATGTCAGACTCTTGCTAGATGTTGTAGCAGCTTATGTCAGACTCTTGCTAGATGTTGTAGCAGCATATGTCAGAGTCATGCTAGATGTTGTAGCAGCTTATGTCAGAGTCATGCTAGATGTTGTAGCAGCTTATATCAGACTCATGCTAGATGTTGTAGCAGCTTATGTCAGACTCATGCTAGATGTTGTAGTAGCTTATGTCAGACTCATGCTAGATGTTGTAGCAGCATATGTCAGACTCATGCTAGATGTTGTAGCAGCTTATGTCAGACTCATGCTAGATGTTGTAGCAGCTTATGTCAGACTCTTGCTAGATGTTGTAGCAGCTTATGTCAGACTCATGCTAGATGTTGTAGCAGCTTATGTCAGATTCATGCTAGATGTTGTAGCAGCATATGTCAGACTCATGCTAGATGTTGTAGCAGCATATGTCAGACTCATGCTAGATGTTGTAGCAGCATATGTCAGACTCATGCTAGATGTTGTAGCAGCTTATGTCAGACTCATGCTAGATGTTGTAGCAGCATATGTCAGACTCATGCTAGATGTTGTAGCAGCTTATGTCAGACTCATGCTAGATGTTGTAGCAGCTTATGTCAGACTCTTGCTAGATGTTGTAGCAGCTTATGTCAGACTCTTGCTAGATGTTGTAGCAGCTTATGTCAGACTCATGCTAGATGTTGTAGCAGCTTATGTCAGACTCATGCTAGATGTTGTAGAAGCTTATGTCAGACTCATGCTAGATGTTGTAGCAGCTTATGTCAGACTCTAGCTAGATGTTGTAGCAGCATATGTCAGACTCATGCTAGATGTTGTAGCAGCTTATATCAGACTGTCCTCGTTTAACCAGTGCCTATTTGTCTGGGAGCCTTATGTAGCAGAGTGGCTGACGCTCGCTTGGTGATCTAGTGGGCCAAATTAAGGAGGCATTTCAAAACTGACCTGGGCTCCCAAAATGGGTACAAGGAAATGTCTTGGGCAGTGAATGCAGCCAACATGAGACTGACCACATCCCCCAGCAAGTACACACTGGTCTATACAAATATGAGTAGCACCACATCCAATGCACCTTAAGGTGTATGATAGGGCCTTTTGCTGACTGATTAACTTACCATTTGTCTTTCTTATAAAACCTCAGAAAGAGTTAAAATTTATATCAGCTGACTACATTAGAAATATTTAACTACTTGAGTTGATTGATGAAAACATTCACTATACATTTTTAGTATAAAGTAACATGTTTATGAACAATAAACCAAAAAAAAATAAAAATAACAAAGGCATAATCCCGAAACATAAATTTAAAAAAAACAAAACAAACGAGAAAAGTAATCACATGCAATTCAATAGCCTTGTTCCAGTTGATAATATAAACCAGAGCAGGTGACATCATTAACATAATATTAACATGCACAAATGTGGAACAAAAATTAACATACAACTCAACAGCCTTGTTCCAGATGATAATATAACCATAACAGGTGATATTATTAACATAATAGTAACAACATATACAAGCGTGAAAAAAAAATCACTTACAACTCAATAGCCTTGTTCCAGTTGATAATATAACCAGAGCAGGTGAATGTCTCAATATTCACAACATGTACGTTGCCTCGCACTGTGCCCACATACAGCCACTTGCTTTCAAAAGGAAGATGACACTTTGAGATTCTGTGGAAAGACAATGATGTTCATGTGTTACTCCTACTCACTTAGTTGCCTTGGTGGTAGAGTGGTTACAGTGCTTGCTAACCAAGGCAGTGGTCTCGATTCTATTCCGAGTTGTGGTATGAAATATTTCCAACCAGTGCAGCTAACAAGTTGATTCAAACTGGTAAAACAGTTACTTGAACATGTTCTATAAATGCCTGCCGGCTCCGTGGTGAAGAGGTTACGGAGACAGTTCATAATCCCACATACCACGTTCGGAACACAGCTGCGGGTGATTTGGCAGCAGACCACCTTGCATTGGTTTTTTATAAAATGGTATGGGTGCCGGTCATTCAGAAAGCAATGGTAAGCTACTGAACGTAAATTTGCCCAGGAATCATGAACAGCCAAAAAAAATGCTGGGGTTGACAGCTACATCCTGTAAAGGATATGCAACTAATTAACTATAAAGTGGCAAAGTGGTTACTCCGCCTATCTCTTTATTGATCAATATGTTTTCCATCTTGCAAAAAATTATCTTTACCGGGCTAAATCATTTGGTTCACACATGCAATTTTCTCTGAGACTTCTGAGGGTTGTTGCTGTAGCTAAAGAGTTCATGCTTTGAGAGAAGCTTTCAGCAGACCACCCTATGGAATGAGACCGAGCCATATGGGATACAACACGGTGTAATGAAGTCAATCCACTTGTCTTTTAAACTCTTGTAAAATGCATACAAGAAATGCCTGTGTTTGACTGGTGTTCATAAGAGAGGGAAAGAATAATAACAACCTATCATGAATGTTGTAAGAGGTATCTAATGAGAGTTGGCATGGGAAAGAGTAGCCATCCTGTAGACAATATAAAATAACGTAAAGTAATGCAGCTTTACCGAACACAATTACGGAAAACAATGGATGTTGTGGCGATTAGCCTTCATCAGCAAACAAATACACAAAACACAGCATATAAACACGGAGAGGTCACAACAGTGACTACATCAAGGCATAATAACTGAATGAGAAGAATGGAAAGATGAAAAAAAAATGAGAACAATGAAAATAAAATGAAAACATGAACAAATTGTGCTACTTATCTCAGAATTCCAGGCTGTAAAACTGTTACTGTGGATTAATGTAGCCACTGTAATGTCTTCTCTATGATTATATGTTATGTTTTGTGTATTTGTTTGCTGATGAAGGTAAATCGCTGCACTGTTTTCTGTAACTGTGTTAGTGTGAAGCTGCATTACTCTAAGTTATAAGGTTTACATTTCCACAGCTTTCCCTCAGTTCCACTAATTTTACTTATATTGTAGAAAACTAGCTGCAATTTCAACCAACCGTTAACAAGTCTAAAGAGAGGGAAAGGAAAATCACTCAGCCAACCAAGATAAAGGAGGTCTTTTAAAGGAGTATGCTGTGATGCGGATAAAGATTTAAGGAGATTGGAATGACAGCTTACCTCTCTTAACCTAGGAAAATTTCCAGAGCTGGCACATGGAATGTTAAAACCATGCCAGAATTGGGAAATTCAACACAAGTGGTAGAGGAAATGAAATGTTATAAGATTAGCATTTTGGGATCATGCAAAATAAGATGGAAGGAAGCAGGCAAAAAGCTTTGAATGCTTCCCGGAGAAGGGCAGATAAAAGGCATTATTTAGATTACCTAGCAGGAAAGGCAGAAGTAGCAGTAGTGAAAGAAAGCCCTCAGAGAACTTTACAGCATCACAAGGAAAAGAGAAGGAAAATATAAGCAACCAAGTGGACTGATAAAAACTAGTAATGGGAAAGTTCTAAGATCAAAGATTAAATGAAAAAATGGGTCGAATTAGTTAGTTAGTTAGTTAGTTAGTTAGTTAGTTAGTTAGTTAGTTAGTTAGTTAGTCGCGGTTCCAACTTCACTGCAATGGGCCGTTCCCTTTATGCTTTTTCTTGTGCCAGTGAATATCACACAAAATGCTCCTCACGGCCCTATATGAAAAGTGAAATAGACAGGAGTCTCGACAAGCCAACAGCCTGCACAGGTACACTGTGCATAATGCTGCCGTCAGAATGCCGACACAAAAGTCCTCCACAGAAAATACAGTTCATTGTCTATGGAAGTGGCGGTCACTAGAAAACCAACAGCCACACTTTACTGATCATTGCTGCATTAAAAGTCGAGAGGATCAACTTCATTGCCCCGGGATTTATCCCATATGATTAGGCAGGGCGGCCCGTTGAAAGCAACGCATGAAGCATGACCATCATAGCTCCAGCAACAACCCCCAGGAGTCTCCGAGAAAAATGCACTCGTGAACCGAAAAGGCAATCCAGTCAATTCCAAGCAACAGGCCGACCACCATCATTCCGAACATGCAGTTCACGCTACAACAACCGCGGACAGATGTAAAAATATTCCAAATTAAATTCACAGCTCACAGTGTCGCGCCACACACTCAACTCAGTAGCAGATGGGTCGAATATGATGAACAATTTCTGAAAAGAATATTTACAATATGTGTGTGTGTGTGTGTGTGTGAGAGAGAGAGAGAGAGAGAGAGAGAGAGAGCACGAGAGAGGGAGAGAGAGAGAGAGAGAGAGAGAAAGAGAGAGAGAGAGAGAGAGAGGGGGGGGGGAAGGCACTGTACAATTCCACAGAGGATCATTAATTTAACAAAGGTAACATATAAATACCCGGACACTTACTAAACAAGCTGAACTGCGCATAAATGCCTTTGAAAGTAACTGTTATAGACAGGTTCTAAGAATATCTTGGATACAGAAAAGAACAAATGCATCCATATGACAAGATCTGAATACGGAAGAAGGCTGGCTACTATAGATGATAAAACAAAGAATATGGAACTAATCTGGTCACTTGAAACGTCATGAAAGTTTTGAGAGAACAATAACGGAGGGGTATATGCCCGGGAAGAGAGGAAGAGGAAAACCAAAGAGAAGATGGGTGTAGGATGTGGCAGATGATCTCCAGATGGGTGTATCGGACATAGGACATCTTGCGTATGACCAAGAAGTTTTCCAGAAGGTTGTTATGGGAGCGAGCTTCTGCAAAGGACATGATACTGAATGAATGAACACATAAATACATGAAATGCAGATTTGTTCAAAAGGCAAAACTAACAGATATGTTTGATTGCATGGATGATCCTCTCCAGAACACTAGGAACCTAGATCTATGGAGAGACATGTAAGCCTATTAGTTAGTTAGTTAGTCGCAGTTCCAACTTCACAGCACCGGGTCGTCCCCATTATGCTCCGTTCCTGTGCCAGTGAATATCACACAAAACGCTCCCCACTGCCCAATGTGAAAAGTGGAAAAGACAGGAGTCTCGACAAACAACAGCCCGCACAGATACACTGTGCATAATGCCACCGCCAGAATGTCAACACACCAGTCCCCCATGAAACACCCAATTCATCTCTGATGGAATCGGCAGTCATTTTCCTATCTGGATGTTTCCTAGATGTTCACCCACACAGTCCACGAAAATACAGTTCATCACCGACGGCAGTGGCAGTCAACCAGAAGCCCAGCAGCCACGCATTTCTGCATAAGGCAAAAACCGGTCAACTCTGGGACATAGCCACCAGCCATCGCTCCAAACATGCAGTCACGTTCCAAAAAAAAACTTGGGCAGATTCAAAAGCACTTCACACGAAACTCACAGCTCACAGTGTCGCGCCACGCACTCACTCAGTAGCAGGGCGACGGAACCATCAAGCCTCCTTAGTCGCCTCTTACGACATGCGTGGTAGGCTACAGTGTTGCTATTCTTTGCTTCCCTTATGGGCCCTGGCAACACACGGGAGATGTAAGCCTATGTCACTTGTCAAGGTCCATAATGATGATAATGAGGATCACAGTGTCTAATCTTTATAATAGAATGTTACAAGTTACCTAGCATATTATGCTTCTTATTCTTTCCTCTTTTGTATGGGAGTGTAGCAGCATTTGCCACTCTCCTTTTTCAAACAGTGTCCACTTATCTTTGAGAGCACCTCTCTTTGTTATGCAGCTCGCTAACTCAAACTGACATGCATTTGTGTTAGGTTTACTTCCTCCAGACATATTCCATCCATGACAACAGTCTCTGTCTACCCAAGAGTAGATCTTTCAAAATAATTGTGCCATGTCAACAGTCTCTATCTACCCAAGAGTAGATCTTTCAAAATAATTGTGCCATGCCAAAGTCTCTATCTACCCAAGAGTAGATCTTTCAAAATAACTGTGCCATGCCAACAGTCTCCATCTACCCAAAAATAGATCTTTCAAAATAACTGTGCCATGTCAACAGTCTCTATCTACCCAAGAGTAGATCTTTCAAAATAATTTTGGCATGTCAACAGTCTCTATCTACCCAAGAGTAGATCTTTCAAAATAATTGTGCCACGTCAACAGTCTCTATCTACCCAAGAGTAGATCTTTCAAAATAATTGTGCCATGTCAACAGTCTCTATCTAAACAAAAGTAGATCTTTTAAAATAACTGTGCCATGTCAACAGTCTCTATCTACCCAAGAGTAGATCTTTCAAAATAATTTTGCCATATCAACAGTCTCTATCTACCCAAGAGTAGATCTTTCAAAATAATTTTGCCATATCAACAGTCTCTATCTACCCAAGAGTAGATCTTTCAAAATAATTGTGCCATGACAACAGTCTCTATCATCTATCTACCCAAGAGTAGATCTTTCAAAATAATTGTGCCATGACAACAGTCTCTATCTAGCCAAGAGTAGATCTTTCAAAATGTTGTTTGTCCATCAAGAATGGTGATGACCATTCATTGCATCCAATGGGGTTGAAATTATGGAGTCGTGAGTTCTAAGATGGCTGATAAGGCCTATTTTGGCTTGAAATGTTCTTTGACAATGTGGCAAAGAATGCTTGATGTTCCAGAAGCAAAATAATTGTGCCATGTCAACAGTCTCTATCTATCCAAAAGTAGATCTTTCAAAATAATTGTGCCATGACAACAGTCTCTATCTACCCAAGAGTAGATCTTTCAAAATAATTGTGCCAAGGCAGCAGCCTTATGGCCTACTCTTAACAATTTCTAAAATGCCATGTAAACTTCAATGTACAGAACTTGTACACAGGAAATCATGCTCTGGCCCTATCTGAGATGGATAGATATTTTATCTCACTACCCAAGAGATCAGGGGACATGTGATTTCATAGGATAATGATTGATGTAAACATTTCCTGCTGCTACCTTTCTTGGTATAAACACGGAAAGGTAGTCATATAGCAGATACTGCCATTGGGGTGTGAAATGTTAGGCCTTCACATAATCTAGGCAAAAGACATCAGGTAGTTTGGTTAGTTCTTATATTTAATGCCTTTCATTCACACAATTCTGTAAATTGTCCAGTACCATTTTTATGAGGCTTGGTTGACCCCAGAACCGATTGGGTCTGAAATAAATAATTCTGCTTGTGGAGATTGAACCCTGATCACTGTTTTGGCAGGCAAGCATACTAACCACTACAGCTCCTGATATACAAGTTTCATGAAAAAGAAAACTTAATAATAATTCACGTATAAGCTACTTACTTTTCCCTTTGAAACTTGAGAGAGTGCACAATCTTCGGCTGCTTCTGTCTGAAGTCCCATAAATGAAGATGATCATCACTTCTTACTGTCACTAATGCACCCTATGATCAACAGACAATTATTTATTATCTATGGCAGTATAACATAGTGATTCTCAACTGCTGATGCAGAGGTCAGCATGGCTGAATGGATAAGAAAGCTTGTTCTTAAACATTCGGTGTGCTGATGCTGAGGTAAGGGGTTCAACTCCTACATTGGACAGTTGGACTAAAATGTTGACCTATCGTCCTTGACTTGGAGACATAAATTACAAATACCTATGATGTCAGAGTTGGTTTGATGGTGAGGGACACTGGTAATAGAGGAAGCGAATCCACGTGCAAAATTCAGTCCAGTGCTACTAGAAGTAGTGTGTATGAACTACACTTGACTTCAAAGCGAGAGAGTGCCAAAAAAAAAAATAATGCTGTAGCTAGAGAGCTGAGGTAGGAAGATGAAAAGGCAATCATGAATGTAGAGATATTAAATGAATTCAGAGAAGCCGTGGTTGTGCTGTGGCTAGCATGCCTGCCTACCGGCCAAAAGGTCATGGGTTCAAGTTTGAATTGAAGTGGGTTTATCAAATTGATCTCGGCTGCCAGATGACTCAGGCTAAAATGGGCAGCAGGAAATGTCTTGTTAAGCAAAAGAGGCTTGGTTCATATTGCCCACATGACCTCTTGGATGCTGATTGGTCTGTACAAATATGAGGTCAGCCTATGTTCCCAATATGCCACAAAGCATGTAAGAAACGGGCCCTTTATTTTTCATGCTTACTCAATGAGGTGAGATATTTTGTTTTTCAAGGGTATTTTGATGTAGCCCTATCAATAAATGAAGCCAGACAGACAATTAAAGTACTTTGGTGTTATAAAGAGACACAGTTAGTTAGTTATTTGTTGGGGTATCATTGTTGCACTCCGGACTTCCATAGGTGTTAAGATCCTTCCTCCAACATATATATCACCTAATGCAGTGTCCAGTTAGTCCAGTGGCTAATAGTGTCATTTCTGTGTTGGTTGACAAGAAACACCCCCCCCCCCCCTCCCTCTAATTCTCCTGATTTACCTCTCATGTCTGGCCATGATAATTCTTACTCCCAAGTCTCTCATTCTAGACAATGATGTGGATTCACAGGTGTCACAACCCCCACTCTTCACATCTCGCTACTGGCATGATCCATAGTCTAGCCATGTGCAGGGGATGCAGAGCTAGCAAGTTTATCAGTTCGTTCATTTCAAAGAGACACAGTTCTTTATTCAAGGATGTGTAAGGTGGAAAAGTGGAGGGAAAGCATGAAAAAAAAACAACATAAGAAATTGTTACATATAGGTGTACAAAATTAAGACACCAGTTGGAAGAAGCCTGCATGAAAGCATCATGAACACGCAGGACAGTGCATGTTGGAGACTGATCACTGCTGACCTTCAATGTGAAGATGGCACCATATCATGATGATAATAATCAATGGGGGTTGAAGTGGCTGAGATTTATGGAATGTAACTGTCAAATGAAAAGTACCAAATTTGACTGCAGTTTAAGAAAATGTTTATTTTATTTTTCAGAGGAATCTGATGAAATAAAATTGTAGAAGAATGCAATACGAACAGAGTGCAGGTCATAGGAAATAAAATGAAAAATACCAGGTACTATGGTCATATTAACTGCTGTGGTATTCTGGTCACTTCAAATGGCATGGTAGTTTCATCACATTTAATGACACTGAACTTTTGGCACATCAAATGGCTTGGTACTTTCATCCCATCAAATGAAAAGGTATTTTGGCAATATCAAATGACATGGTTCTTTGGTCAGACAAATTGCATGGTACTTTCATCACATCAAATGACATGGTACTTTGGTCACATCTGATGATATGGTACTCTGGTTTCATCAAATGACAAGGTGCTTTTATCACTTTTATAATATAAATAAGAAATCTGAGGATGTTAAACACTTCATGATCCTTGGGCAATAGATAGAGCTTTAGTCTTCTCAGATAAGGGTGGAAAATTAGGCAGACTCCTGTACACATTACAGATGTAAAGAATCTCTCATCAGAGTTAGATTGAGGAGACCACTACAAAGACCAAGTGAGAAAACTTACCAATAAGCAAGATTTATTGCATGTGTGGTTCTTGTATAGACAAATGTGAATGCTCGTGAATGCTACAGAGTTTGTGCACTGTGTTCAGATTCTCCTTGTGTGATCTACGGAAGGAGAACATTAATGTTCTATAGTTGAGTCATTGTGAATCCAATGGAAGACCATGTGTTTTAACTCTCAAGTCCCCAAGTCTGATGCATTAGGATTCAGACAGTCATGGCTGTGAAAAGGGTGTACATCATCAGTATGAGGGTCATGCAGAAACTTTTCTCTCAACCTGGTACCAAAGTATCATCTCTGCGGGGACTATCTGCAGAGTTTTCTTTCTCCTCTTGAAGCTCAGAAAGGAGCTGGGTGGGCACGACTGGTACTGAAACTTCACATCTGTGGAGAGGCAGTTTAGGTAACCAGGTCATAAATACTGGCTGGGATTAGATTTAGTTGGTAATGTTTCCTTCAAAGGTTTTATGTATTTCACTCTCAACAACAACCAACACCTTGCCCAGTGGAATACATGTGCAGTAGTTGAATTGAGTTGAGTTGAGTTGAGTCAACTCAATTACTGCACATGAATTCCCCTGGAATTGTGCAGTAATTGTCATCTGTTAAAAAGCAAACCAATCCCAATCAATGACAATCTTTGTCTAAAGTTATTTAAACTTACCTCATTGACTATAAATATTATCTGACTGATGGCAACCTCAGCATCATGGCTGCAAAAACAGTCCACACCAGGCTGACCAATTCTATTGCAGTGTTAAGGTTAAATGTGTGAAACAGAAACATGATCACAACTAGGAAATATTAATAAAATTTCTTCCACAGTTAATTCTCTATAAACATGCCTTGCCTGTGTGTTACTGGGGTAAATAAGGAAAGCAAACAACAGTAACACTGTCATCTATCTTACATGTTGTAAGAGACGACAAAGAAGGATTGATTCAGGCTGGCTACTTCATTCTGTAGAATACTGTATACTCCAGCAAACCATGAACAAGCCTACAAAGGGCTTTGCCAGAGATGGTTGTGCTCCATTAAGAGATGAAAAGCACGAGTGCATGTTTCTCAGAGACTATATGACCCCTTGAGTGTCATTTGGTCTATACAAATATGGGGCTAGCACCATGTACCCAATAAGTCTCAAGGCGTGTAAAACTTGTATTCCTGTAATGTACTTACTAACTTCTTTTCTTCTTCTGCTGCCTTCCATCTCCCAACGGAGCACGGGCTCTCAACTAACTCACACCAAGTCCTTTGTAGACTTCATTATGTTTGGTCAGATTTTACAGCTTAAACTTTCTACAGAATGAGTTAGCCAGTTCCGTGCCATCTCTCCCTAGTTGCCTCTTACAACATGCATGGTAGGTTACAATGTTACTATTCTTTTCTTCCCTTCAGTAACATACAGATGGGATCAATTATCACTGTACTATAAATTAACAAGAACTTCATGTAAACATTCTGCTTAGAATAAATAATATAAGGTACCAGACAACCCATCAAAAATTCTGGTTTAAAAACGTTCCATTTGTTACATCATTAAATCTCTAAGCCACATGAACACACATTCTGTTTTTGGCTGTCACGAGCTAATCATTAATTGTCTGTGCCAATTCTACCATTCTCAGTAACTTAATTATATAGCTCCTTTCTCCTGAAAACTTAAATGATGTGTGGACAGAGACAGGCTGGAATGTAGATAGGCAGGAAGAACACTCTCATTTGAAAGGCAAATAATCAAGAAGCTGATTTGTCATCCAGTCTGGTGCATACACTTGATTGATTTTCTTTTCTTGCAATCATTACACTTTATTGACTAAAGTTACAACAGCAGAGAATACTGTGACCAGGAGAGAAAATGATAACAACAGAGAATTTCCTTATGATTCAACAGAGTATTTCCAGTTTTTAGATAACCTTTTCCAGAAGTTCTTTAGGGCTATCTATGTTTGACATGTTTTCCATTGTCATATGCCTATTGCAGTGGGTCCTATATTAAATTAGTGATATCCTTTGGAGTTCATATATCTTGCACCTTAGTAAATTATGTATTATTAAGCTTTCCGCAGTCAGCATAATCACCTTTTTGTATATTAAAATAAACAATTCTAATCGCAGTATCAGTAATTTTTTATTGCAAGGAATTTTAAGTTAATTTTTACCTCGTATGTTATTGAAGCATTTAAAAGTTAAAAGTTAGTTGCATATCCTTTACAGGACGTCACAGTCAACCCCAGTATTTTTTGCTGTTGTGATCTCTTGACACGTTTACATTCAGTAGTTTGTCACTGCTTTCTGAACGATTGGCACCTACACCATTTCATAAAAAACCAACACAAGGCAGTATGCTGCCAAATCAGCCGCAGCTGTGTTTCGAACATGGGTATACGGGATTACAAACTGCGTCCGTAACCTCTTTGACACTGAGCCAGCATTGGAACATTTAACAATGTGAATTATGTCTTTTTTTCATGTTTTAATTCCAGATTTGTGTTCTTTTTTTAAATTGCTGATTTAATGTCACCTTTATTTAAACCTTTAATGCCACCCTCATTTACAGCTACATGTATTTTGATATGATTTTATCTGCCTTTCTTTGCTTCTTTGTTCGCCATTTCAGTGTCATCAATTCCTACAAGTGGAAGTCTCCGTGGCCAAGTGGTCAAGCCATCTGACTCAGGCTCTGAAGGGTGTGGGTTCGGTTCAGTTCACAAGTGAATATTTTTTGGAGATTCCTGAGGGTCATCGCTGGGGCTACGGAGTTTGCACTTTGTGTGACGATTTCCGCATGTGGAAAGAGACTGAGCCATATGGGATAAAACGTGGCGCAACGAAGTCAACCCTGTCGACTTTTAAGCGACTTTTGTTTAATTCCTACATGTGCCGGTATCCACACAAGCAACACTGAACATCATATGGTTTTAGATATGTAGTAGTCAAGAAGATCTCCTCTGCTATATCTGGTCTACTATATCGCACTGTGGTATGTTGACAATAAATCTGTTTAAGCCGTCAGCTTCTTGGGAACGTTACTATACACCAATGCCAGCATTTTTAGTTCTGAACCATTTCTTCAGTAAGAATAGAAGTGTTGTTTGTTGTACTTAAATATTCCTTTATTTTCCATTGTGGGGATTTATATTCCCAACTTATTTTCTCCTTTGGAAACATCTGTGTAAACAGTCATACTCTCTTTTGATATTTGTTGAATATGACTATTGGCTTCGTATTTAATTATTTCTGGGATGGACTCTTTATTTATCATAACCGGTAGGTGGTAGCTATTTTCCTGTTTTCTATGTTGCCACAGTGGGATTACGCGTATGGGATAATGCATATGTACTTTTTAATTCTAATTATTAATTTATTTAAAGTTTCTGAATTCCTCAAATCTGATATGTTATTTAGTTACATTGTGTTACATTAGTTAGTTTGTCAACAAATCATCCTCAATGCACATTGAAGAATATAGTCCATAATTGCTCACACCCATTTTTTTTTCATTATCTTCTTCATTGTGTAGCAACTGGCAACATCTGTTCTGTATTGATTGCTTCTTCTTCTGTGGCATCCCTCATGGCGTTCTAACTACTACATGTTTGTTTTGAGCTAATCACTAATCTTACATGAGTTTCAACTGATTCTTGTGTCTGATTAACATTTGTGTATGCTGGATGAGTTTTGTCTGTGATTACTTTGACAGTGTATTTTAATATTTGTTCTTTTCTTCTAAGATTTAGCAGAATTAATCACATAAATTGTCTAAGAGACAGAATATATAATCATCTACACAATAAGAAATTATAAAATTATAACTACATAAACATACATTATCCAAAACAACAGTATACACTTTATATCCCAATTATAGCCTAGTAGGCAAGAAGGGTTTTACAATTAGAAGAGTCACCCTCCAGAAGTGGATAAGACACCTGCCTCATGGCCCAAAGCTTGTGGGTTCAATTCTAGGCTCTGTCATTCTGTTCATGAGTGCAATTTGTTTGTGATTACTGGGGGTCATTGCTGGAACTACGGAGTTTGTGCTTTGTGTGATGCTTTCAGTAGACTGCTTTGCAAAAGTGGCCGAGCCATATGGGATAAAACCTGTTGCAATAAATCGCCCTCTTGTCTTTAAACCCTTGTATTTGACTCATATTTTATAAACCATCTGGCACAAGGTGGATGATGTGGTGAGCCACTTTTACTATCCAAGGCATTTCTGTACTCACATTAGGCTGGGTTGACTTAGTCCAGGTCAATATTAACAGGCTGTGCCGATGATGATTCGAACCCATGATCACCGGACCCCCAAGTGTGTGTGTCTAGCCACTAGGCTAGCACGGCTCCCATTTATATATTATAGATTGATCAAATGAATGAACTCTAAATATTGTATTCACCTCTTGGTAGAAAATAACAGTACAATACTAATAAAGATTCAAACACCACCCGCATGATATAGGGTTGCCAGATCTTGTAACTGAGAAACCAGGATGTTTCTCTTATTATCAAAGATGTTACACAAATTAATACTGTCACTCATCATCATCTTAATAATCATGTCCCCTGCCAGCAGGCGTTGGCATTCATGTCTCTCCACTTATCTCTGCCCTTGGTGTTCCTGATTAACTCTGTTGATGATATTCATGCATGCCATTGTCTCAGTCCATATTTCTCTCAGTCTGCCTATTCTACCACAGATCTTCCCAGTCGATGTTTTTCTATGATCTTCTCATTATATGACCAAAGAACATTGTTCGTTTCTTCCTTATAATTGCATATAATGCTCCACTTTCAGTGAACTCTTTCAGACAATCGCTGTTAGTTATTCTGGCAGTCCCATGTACTTGCAACATGTGTCTCAGGAACCACTCTTCATTGTTTCCAGGCTCTTCCTAATTTACTCTTTCATAATCAACGATTCACTATTATATAACAAATTAAGTACTAAATAACATTTCAGTACTCTCTTGACATTCATTCAATCACAGAAGGCCAGAAGGGTTTTACAATTAGAAGAGTCACTCTCCAGAAGTAGTTAAGACACCTGCGTCATGACTCAAAGCTTGTGGATTCAATTCCAGGCTCTTGTCATTCTGTTCATGAGTGCAATTTTTTTGGGGAAATTCCTGGGGGTCATCGCTGGAACTACTACACAACTTAATTACTAGTACTGTGATAGTGACTTATTAATCTGACTTATATTATACGGTATGTTTCATTTTGTGAAATGTAGCGTTACCTTGACAAATTGTGTTCTCAATCGCTGTTACAAGTTAAACAGTTCTACCAACTAAACATCTTTAATTTGACAGGAAAAACGGGGGAAAAAGGGCGTCACGGGGCATTTTTCAGAACAGTGATTTATTTATTTTTTAAAAATGGTCTGTTCCGGAAAATCGGACTGTCTAATGATATCATTCATCTGTTAGAATGACAGGCAACTTGATGGACATTAAAACATAATAAGTAAACAATCACGATTTGTACTAATACCACCTGGCTTCCTTAATACTTACTGATAGTTCGCTGATTGCTGAAATACATTTGTATTTACTTGTCGCCATCTTCACCATTGATTTCCAGAGTTATCTATCTTTCATCAGCACCATTATACAGCAGGTCCGTTGTCAAACGTCACTCTTATCTCATCACCAGTAAAAAACTGAAAGATTTAATCTTTCGCCAGTTTCCCTTCTTCGTGTATTTTCATGCCCCAGCTATCTATAACTTTTAAAGGCCAAGGGGATACGAATTTGGGGTAAATGTTTCGAAACGTACATGAAATGGTCAATTTATTTACTAATCTGTTTTGGTTTGTCACGGTTGTAAATTTTAAAATTCCCGATACTGCTAGTTACAATGTCCGTGTCGTTTAAAAACTATGAAATATTAACCTTTAAATCTATAACAGTAAAATTTAATTGATGACAGTAACGAGTTGGAGGGGAAGAGGAAGACCAAGAGAAAATATGCTGGGCAGTGTGACATCATGGCGTAGTGGATCATAAGTATCAGAAATGATTGGCAGCATACAAGACAGAAAGAAGGCTGTGGGCAGACATGACCCATAACTATAACTTACCAACGTCATACGGCAAGTGCTACAACAAGAACCTATAACAGTAAAGAAAACTCGGAGAGAAAACCCTTTCATTAAGGCTGAACGTCTCTAAAAAAAAGTTAATCAGGGTGCATTTTTAATTACTGTTGGGTTTTTGAAAATATTGCCGTTCCAAGTTGTATATTTACCTGCTATGTTGCATGAATTCAATCAATCAATCATGTACCATGCCGGAAAGCGTGGCCGATCATGACTCGCCATTTCACTCGATCACCAGAGTCGAGGATCAGCTCAGTGGTCCTGTCTCGACCATGTCATGTGGCCAAGCCATCCAGGTATTTACTTCTCGGTCTTCTCCTTGGTCTCTTTCCTTCGATCTTGCCAGTTGTCACTAAGTTCTCCAATCCATTTCTTCTCATAACATGTCCAAAAAATTTTGACTGTCTACGTCTAATTTCTCTAATCAGTCTACGATTTTCATTTGTCCCCTGCAGTACTTGGTCATTGGTTTTTCTGTCTGTCCATGGTATTCTTTGCATTTTCCTCAGAAACCACATTTCTGCAGCCATCAGATGTTTTTCAGCTTGATTGCTCACTGTCCAAGTTTCACATCCATACAAAAGAACAGGTTCTATGTAGCACCTCAACGCTCTTTTTCTCGTTTCAATTGACATCCTTTTATTGGTCAGAATGTTTTTCATCTTGCTAAAGGCTACTTTCGCATGAGTTCACAGAGGGTGAATACAAAACTTGGAACAGCAATATTTTGAAAAACACCACAGCTTTTAAAAATACACCCTTATATTTTAGTTGGTCCGCTCCTACTTCTGATTCCAGGAACCATGTCTTCTAATATTGTTCTTCCAAAGATCCTGAGTTGAGTCAAGAGTGGACATCGCAGCACTCAGGACACTCCCATGTGTGCCCCGTCCCCAACTTCAACAACCAGCAAAGAGCAAATAATAAATGACTCAAGGGGTGGGTAAGAAAAGGGCTCTGCAACTTTATGAGGAGGAGAAGGAGGCGGAGAAGGAGGAGGAGGAGGAGGAGGAGAAGAAGAAGGAGGAGAAGAAGAAGAAGAAGAAGAAGAAGAAGAAGAAGAAGAAGAAGAAGAAGAAGAAGAAGAAGAAGAGGCATAACAGAAAGAAACTGGCATCAAACTAAACCATGACCCAGTAAATGTGAGTATCTAACATTCATGCCCCAAGAGCTGTGTCAACCATGGGCCTACCTGTTACCTTGTTTGTCAGTGAACAATTATTTGTGAATATAGATAGAAGTACTCACTCGGCTCGGGCATTTCAACCAGTAAGATTTAGTTGTATTTATCTCTTTGTAGCCCATGAAATGGTTCCCTTAACTCCTTCTATTAAAAAAAAAAAACACAAGGGTTTAAAAGGCAAGGCGATCGACTTCATTTCACCGGGTTTTATCCCATATGGCCCAGTCTATTTCCGCAAGGTGGTCTGCCGAAAGCGTCACACAAAACACGAACTCCGTAACTTTAGCGACGATTCCCAGGAGTCTCCTAGAAAATGGCACTCGTGAACTTGACGACAAAGTCCGGAATCGAACCTACAACCTTCGGAGCGCGAGGCCTGCTGCGTAATCACTTCGCCACGGCAATTCGCCTTCAACCGGGTGTTTGTAAAGTCTCACTACACTTTAAATGTAGAACGAATTTGAAAAATGAAGTATATGATGTCATCAAAAACATGTGCTAAAAAATTCATTAAATTAGTTACAATAGACACTGCTATGGTCTGACGCTGTTTTGAGGAAGCTGGAAAGTACCAATGAAGTACTCATTATAAAAGGTGTTGGATGTTGACATAGCCGTTACACCAACGCGCTCGCTTGAACAGGATAGCAGGAGTTTACCAAATTTACAGAGGAGGTTGCCATGGCAACCAAATGGAGTCATCATCATCATCGTCATCTTCCACTTGTGATGTCAAACGTTGAGGGGCCCAAATATCCTCTGCCTGTTTCATACTTTAGTTGTTGCTGTTCGCTTGTTCGGTGTGTATCCGATGTGAGCGATGGAATCACGCGTCTCTTTCAATTTCCTTCATAAATCTTGAGCATCATGATCTCATCTCACTTCATCTAATTTCATCTCATCTCCTCTCCTCGCATCTCATCTCGTCCCTCTTGCACCTTGCCGTGTCGATGTGAAGTATAAACAGCGGAAGAGTGCCTATTTATGGGCTTCATGTATCGAGATTCCCATGGACTGTTGCTTTCCGTCCATCGTTTACGTTCCCGGCCTCTTCATCTGATTCCATTTGGTCGCTGATCTGTCTCGTTGTCCTTTAACATATCCGGGTCTGTTTTCATTTGGGTCAGTCCGATTATGCTTCTTTCTTTTTCTATGAGCAGTATTAAAAAAAAATCCCCTGCCGGCTTGCTAGGCCAGTCATAGGTTTAGAACAGAAAAATCTGACCAAGGGGAGTACGTCTCCCCAGGCGAGCCAGAGCCACGTTGGCCCATGACCTCGCTATCATAGTTTCCCGGTCTACACAACGGGTAGGTGGGGTTGACTTGTGTAGGACCTGGTGTAGATTCAACTAAATGGAATAGCGGGAGTTAAAAAGTAAAAACTGAATAGACTAGACTAAAAATAAAATAACAACTGGGTGGAACAAAGCAAGTTAAGATAACAGTTAAATAGAGTGGATTAAAATAACAACTATATTGGATAGAAGTGGAATACCAGTTTAATAGACTAATGTAATAACTGGATGGAACAAAACGAGATAAAATAACAATTGAAACGATTAGGTTAATTTAAAAAAAATAGTATGGGACATAGAGGGCCTCATATAACACTCGTTTTTAACAGAATGGTATAAACCAACAACTGACAAGAGTGGTCTAAACTAACAACTGTATTTGCCAGAAGGATTTAAGTACCAGTTGAATGTAAAAAAAATGTTTTGCATATTCTTTACAGGACATCGCTGTCAACATCAGTATCTTTCAGCTGATTGTTGATTTCTTGGCAAGATTACGCTCAGTAGTTTGCCATTGCTTTCTGAGCGACCGGCTCCACACTCTCATAAGTCACTGGCGCGACTCGAACCGCATCCAATTCTCGTGCGCTCACGTCAACCGCGAGAGTATTCGGGGTTACTGAGAAAGCTGCTAACTCCTCGACCAGGGAGACCGGCACCAGGTGAATAGTATGTGTTAATATAACAACACGGTGTATCAGAACTGGTTACAGTGACAATGGGTTAATATATCAGAACGAGTTAAAATAACAAGTTAATAATAACTACGTGGGAAAGAAGGAGTTACTGTAAACATTTGATACAGGTGGCTAATATAAAAACTAGGTCACACAGAAAAAGTTAAAGAATGAGCTAATATAACAACTGGATGGAACAGACGTAGGAAAAGTAACATTTGAACAGAGCTAATATAACAACTGCGCCGATCTCCCTGGCTTAGGAGTTAGCGACTTTCTCCGTAATCACGTATATCCACGTGAGGAACTTAACTTGCGCGAGAATCGGTAGCTGTTCTCGCCGCGTTTGTGGCTTACGGGGTATGTGAGCGGCCGCTCAGAAAGCAATGGCAAACTACTGAGCGTAATCTTGCCAAGAAATCAACAATCGTCTGAAAGATGCTGATGTTGCCAACGATGTCCTGTAAAGGATATGCGAACCAAAAAAAATATAACATCTGGATGGGACAGTCGTGGGTAAAGTAACATTTGAGTAGAGCTAATATAACAACTGGATGGGATAGACGGAGGAAAAGTAACATTTGAATAGAGCTAATATAACAACTGGATGGGACAGTCGTGAGTAAAGTAACATTTGAATAGAGCTAATATAACAACTGGATGGGACAGTAGTAGTTAAAGTGACATTTGAGTAGAGCTAATATAACAACTCGATGGAACAGACGGAGGAAAAGTAACATTTGAATAGAGCTAATATAACAACCGGATGGGACAGTCGTGAGTGAAGTAACATTTGAATAGAGCTACTATAACAACTGGATGGGACAGTCGTAATTAAAGTAACATTTGGGTAGAGCTGATATAACAACTGTATGGAACAGAAATATAGCAGCTGGTTATAGCAAAAGGCGTTACAATAAGAATTGAATATACCGGCTTAGAATGAGAACTGTTTGGCACATAAGAAATTAAAGTACCACTTAAATATACCGAGTATAAGAACTCGATGGGCAGAAGGCGCCCAGAAAAGTACATGGACTAGATAATAAACGTACAGAGAGTTACTGGGTACAGGCTGAGGAAAAGGGCTTGAAGGAAGTCAAATATTTAAACAAAGTCTGTTGCACTGAGGCCCATGTTCTCGAGAATACAAAGAAACACGAAAATCAATAAGGTTATGTGTACAGCTCGATGGCTAAGCACCTTTTCAAAGATACTACGTACAGCAGGAGTTAGCTGGCCTGTCCAGTCACTATCTTCACTAATGGAAGCTTTATGGAATGACGGAGGATGCCTGTTTGTCGGTCCTGGCTTTCTTTAAAAGTTAAACATCTCGTGTAGGGTATTCTGAGAGTGCTAGGCTAGAAAAGACATGGGGATTAGAGGATAACATTGGCGCTAATGACGTCATGTCACCCAGTCGGCGAAGTGTCAGGAAAACACTGGCCCTCTAGATCTCGATGGTAATGCCGGGGTAAGAAATTACCAGGCATTGGCTACAAGAGCAAACAGCTATAGCTAACAACAACAACAACAACAACAACAACAACAACAACAACAACAACAACAACAACAACAACAACAACAACAACAACAGACAGCAAGTTTACTGGGCATCTCTACAACACACAAACAGATTGGGCTTTGAGAGTCAACATTAATAATAACAAACTGGCGGAAGCAACACAGAGATAACAATCAGATTAACTTAAGCACAAGACATCATTCCAATGGATAAGAGCATTTCGCTGGGAAAAAATATCTGTCCCTTAAATAAGACGAGTTTTAGAATGCTACAAACTGCCCATTTTATTGCACGGTTGTGAAAAAAAATAGATCTTGAACATTAAGATTAGAAAGAAATGAGATAATACAGATATAAGGTTCCTAGGTAGAAAGCTAAGAAGCCCATGCACACCACAGAGAAAACACTACAGAGAAGACACTTCAAAGAAAACACCTCAGAGAAGACATTACAGAGAAGACACCACAGAGAAGACACCACAGAGAAGACAGCACAGAGAAGACATTACAGAGAAGACATTACAGAGAAGACACCTCAGAGAAGACACTACAGAGAAGACACATCAGAGAAGACACTACAGAGAAGACATTACAGAGAAGACATTACAGAGAAGACACCACAGAGAAGACAACACAGAAGACAGCACAGAGACTACATTGATTGATTGATTGATTGATTGATTGATTTAGGAACCAACATCATAGCATTCGGGACATTCCCATAAGCGCTCCGCCCCCATCCTCAGCAGTCCCGGGGGGGGGGGGGATTTTAGGGTTTCGGGGGGGGGGGGGGGGGGGTTAGGGTTTGGGGGGGGGGGAAGATTAAGGTTATTTCAAGATTGCGTTAATACAAGAACCGATTACTTGATATGGTTTATCCCTCTATACTTTACAGTTCTGTATTTCTCTTCAGAAATTCATTTTATAACGTAAGTAGACCTGCAAATCTCGTTTTATGAAGACGTCTAGACGTGTTCTAGTATGTGTTATTAAATTTAGCTTTCATTTTTACGTATACTATGTAGGGGTGGAGGAATTTATAGGGAGGAAATACGAAAGGGGGGAATGGTGACATTCTGAACATATGGTGAAGGGATGCATGGGCCCAAAAACGGTTGAGACCCACTGGTCTAGAGGCTTTAAACGTTATACAATTGGACGCGCGAAGTCGGACAAACTGAGCTTTTAAATTTAAGACGTACATGGCTAGGTGTGACACACAACTCGTGAAAGAGGTTGGACAAAGAACACAGAACGCTGGTGGTAGTTAAAAAACGTAATCGTCCATGTTGCCTGTCATGGCACACTTTAACATATGAACAACCTTACTGTGAAGTTTGAAAAATAACAAGCGTAACCCCTTTATACGATGAAATTTTAAAATATCAAAAAAAAACAACAAAAAAAACAACAATCCGTAACCAGTGTAGAGCGCATTAACGTGACGTGACCAAACAGCTAACCTGGCATCGATCTAAATCAATGTCTAAACTGCTATTCTATATAAGCCTACCACTGACATTTCCAATCATTACAAATAAATAACAAACATCAGCCTCCGCGATGTCAAACTGTCTGTGACACGGCTAATAACACAGCAAAAGACAGCGCCTGACTGCTGGCGTTCGTCGTGTTTGCCAAACGATCAGGGAGTTAAAAACAGTATCACGCAGACGGCAGACTTGCCGTCTGAAGAAGTAATGTTACAGGACAATAATATACTCGTGCGTATGTTATTTACAGTCGCCACGCAAAGTGAGACAACCAGAGGGGTCTCAACTGCATTTCTCGAAGAGAACCTGCTAATGGTCTGAGGTATGAACGGGCCATCACATGTTGCAGGTCTAAATTCACGGAGGTATAGGTAACCAGTCTTTCCCTCACTTAGTGAGACGACAAACGCAGACGCCGAACTTGCGTCTGACCGCGCTCATGACATCGGCGTAGTTTCCTATCAATACGCTAACGCGCCCGCTCAGAGAAGTCTCATATTTACGAAAAAAAAGTTAGTTGCATGTTCTTTTACAGGATGCCCCAATCAATTTTAAACTGTTTGTGATTTTCTAGCAATTTTACGTACAGTAGTTTGCTGTTGCTTTCGGAACGGCTAAAATCAACGCAAAGAAATCTGGTTATCTTTAAGAAAACCACGCTTACTATTTGCTGCTTTATGTTTTAAATTTCACACTTTCTGTAACAAACAGTTAACTGCACTTTTATACTTATCCGAAACATGTTCTAACGCCGTTTGCCTCATTTAGCAATAAATGAATTTACCAAAAATCAAAAAAAAAAAACAAAACAAAAACAAACGAGAAGTATATTAGTTAGTTAGTTAGTCGAGGTTCCAACTTCACGGCAACGGATCGTCCCCATTATGCTCCATTCCTGTGCCAGTGAATATCAAACAAAATGCTCCCCACTGTCCAATGTGAAAAGTGGAATAGGCAGGAATCTCGGCAATCCGACAGCCCGCACAGGTACACTGTGCATAATTCCGCTGCCAGAATGCCAACACAAAATTCATCCACGAAAACCACAGTTCATCGTCGATGGACTCGGCAGTCACTAGAAAGACCTCATTGACCCGGGTTTTCTCACATGGCTCGGTCTTTTACCGCAGGGCGACCCGCCGAAAGTGTCGCATAAAGCACGAACTCCGCAGCTTCAGCGCCGACTCCCGGGAGTCTCCTGAAAAATGCACTCGTGAACCTAAAAGGCAAATCAGTCTATACAGCAACAACCGGTAGCCATTGTTCCGAACAAGCAGGCCATTGTACAGGACAGATGTAAAAGCATTCCCCGCGAATTTCACAGCTCACAGTGTTACCCACGCACTCACTCAGTAGCAGGGCGACGGAACAATGTACTACCAGTTCAACATGAGGAAAATGCGATTGCAAACCGTAGCTGCAAGCATAAACACGCCACAGGCCTTAACGGTTCAACGCCTATTGTGAGCTTTACTAGAAAACGATTACAAGTAACAAATTGGATGTTGCGGCCAAATCCTTCGTCAGCACAGAGCAAACAAACATAAGCCGACACACTACACACTGCAGTTCCCCTGATTCTTGATAACCTTTGCCTCATTTATGATTACATTAGCTCCTTTAATTCCAGTAACAGCTAGACCATCACTGTGTGGCGCGAATGGCACTACAGGGAGTGTCCACAGGATCTGGCCCACGCTCAGAGAACCCAGAGGAAAAGCCAGACGGACACATAATCAGACTTCTACTGGTACAAATAGTATTGGGGCTCTTGGCCGGCTGTTGCAGATGAGGACGAAGAACGTTCGCAAATGTTCCGAGTGCTACCATGTCGGTTTTAGACTCAACTCAACTCTTTAATTCCATTTTTTGCTCTAACACCATCTTCTCCACAGTATTTGTATTATTATTATAGCTCATTCAGACCTATTCGTTCATCAATTTAAAGTAATAACTGCTGGCAGTTTAAAGAGTTAACATAACAGCTATCAGGGACCGAAATAAATACAAATAATACCATAAGAGCTTTCCAGTGAAAATCAAATGAAATCGGAGCCGTCTATCTTCAACACTCCTGTGTGGGTGTGGGAGCTGCGATACCAACTGCAGGGATACAGCGAATGATCCAGGCTTTAGAATACAAATTTTATAGGAGATTCAAAACCAAATATATTGTCATAGAGAAAACAAACACGCACACTTGCAAATGAAAGTCACTTCTGTCAATAGTGAGGTGTAAAAACCTTGCCTGTTTTGGGGATGTCACCCGTCACGACACAATATCGTCTTCTTCTTGGTTCGCAATTAGACCGCCACTTCGAGGTCTCCAATACAAACAATTGTCATTTTTCAGGTGTATAACATTCGCATACAGCTCTGATGGAAGGAAGTTGACCAATGCCATATGTTTTTACGTTTGGTACAGGTTGGGCCTGGCTGTCATTTGACTACTGCCATATAAACAGAGATCCGACTAACCCAGTGGTTATCAACCGGTGGGGAATTCCCCCCAAGGGGGGAATTTTAGGGTTTCCAGAGGGGGGGGGGGAATGAAGACCATTTCAATATCGCGTTAATACAAGAACCGTGCCGATGTTATTAACGTCCTTAAAGATATGGCGAGAACAGAGGACTTTGACGTCAGTGATTCCACATCGCTGTCCAGGATGAAAGACCTGGGAGTAAGAATCGGCACAGCCAGACGCGAGAGGTACATCGGGAAAACAAAGCGCCTCGTCAACCAACACAGAACTGGCACTATTAGCCACCGGACGCTGATGAATATGCTGGGGGAGGATCTGAGCACCTATGGACATGTCCGGAGTGCAACGAAGATACCCCAACTGATAACAAGAACCGATTACTTGATATTGTTTTTCCCTTCATACTTTACAGTTATGTACGTCTCATCCTTCTAAAATTCATTTTATAAAGTCAGTAGACCCACAAATCATGATTTATGTGGATGTCTAGACTTGTTTTAGTTTATGCTATTAAATTTACCTTCCAATTTTACGTATACTGTGTAGGGGTGGGAGGATTTTTAGATAGGAAATATGAAAGGGGGGAATGATGTTCTGAAAATACGGTGAAGGGGGGCACGGGCCAAATTTTTGATAGGAAAGGGGGGAAATGATGTTCTGAAAATATGGTGAAGGGGGGCACGGGCCAAAAAAGGTTGAGAACCACTGGACTAACCAATCCAGAGGCCATGAGTGGATGGTATTTCAGTCTGTTGTTGTCTCAATCGAAGCATGATGACTTGAGCCGACTTCAAAGTTGATAAGCATAATTTATTTATATAGTCAAAGTGTTCTTTTGTCTATTTTGCCCAGACAGAAGCCTTAATGTAGATGTGCGCCGTTTCATAAGTTGTATTTTAAAAAAAAAAATATTATTCACAAAATAGTTGAAGGCAAGCGGAGACAAATAAGGCGAGTAAGATTCGGTAATGAAAGCATTACAGAATTGTCCGGTCTGGGTATTTCTGTACTCCAACATTTCTGTAGGAACAGCAACAATGAAGGACCCAGAGTGTTGCTGGTTCTGTCATTGTGACTCATCAGCAGGTAGCAGGTCTTTTGCAGGACATCCAAAAGTCACTGGGTTCCCCGCCAGTCCTCGTGCCCCGTACTATTTCATGTCCAAGGTGTCTGCAGCCCTATGTCCATCTTCGTACTGCTCGACACCAGCCTCGTCTTCCGGGAATGATGCCTTCCATCACTATTTTATCCAAGTCAATGTGATGTTTAATATGGCCGATAGCCGAAATATGTAAATTTTTGAAGTGTAATTCTGTTTATGAGCCATTTTTAATCGATATTCAAATCTTATAGCATGTCAACAATTTACGTCTTCTTGGTCAACGGTTTTCTAAGAACTGTTCTGTAACATTGAAGTTCAAAATTTTCAATTACTCTACGACACACGATTGGTGATAAGGATTGATCAGATCATAAATCCAATGTAAGACAATGTCATAGCAGTATTGAGTCATAAACTCCATTTAAACTGGATCATACTTTGTAACACTAGTTAGTTTCTAAGTCGTCTTCGCCCACGCCAACACAAAGAACGGCTACCAGAACAACACCAGTGGTATTACTGTCAAATATATCCGCGTCCAGAATGTACGTGGCGTGTAACGTGAGCCATTACCAAACATTGACGAGACACCGGCCACAGCGGGTTTTCTCGATCGTTTTAGCCAGGTTTCGTGCATTCATTTCACTTCATGTCAGATTGTCATTTCAAATTCTCCGCATATTTTTTTCCACCGCATGTCAGAATTTCAACGCTCATTTCTGAAAGTATAGGAATCGAAATGCGCATTCCAAGTAATAACCACATTCTTAGTTTTTCTTGCTCGTTGGCACTTCGCGTTAATTGCTCCAATAAAATCAGTAGTTACTACCTGCTACATGACATTCCCGTGCAGCTTTTGATGGGGAGAAGTTGGTTGATGGAATATTTTAACTGATCCAGTGCCAAACAAACAAGCAAGTTTGGACCAAACAATGTGTGCGATCAAATGAGAGAGTATTATAATTTAAATTTAAATCCCCTGAACATTAAATTTGCGAAAGTTACTGCGAAACAAAACAAATAACACGTTGACCTTAGTATGGTGATATATCACCCTTCTGTCCAAATGGGAAGTCACATTTGGCGATATAATATCCTTCGACATCGAATCAGGTAATGCCTATATAACAATGATACTCTTTATTTATTTGTGTATTGGTACATATACAATATGGCGCCGTGGCTTAAGAGCTGGAGAGACGCGCAGTTTCATAATTCTCCGCCATATCGAGTCGAGGGTTCGAAATTAGCAGCGGGAGAGTTGGAAGTAGACTGCTTTACGTAAGCTTCGATGCTACGAGGCGTCAGCCGTTCAGAAAGCAATGACAAATCTGAACTAACATTGTCTGGTAAATCACAAATCAGCCAATAAATAATGGGGTTGACTGCAACGCTCTGTAACGGACATGCAACTAGCTAACATATGCTGTGATGGTCAGCGGTTCGATCAGCATTGGGGTGGAAGCGAATTTTATTAACTGACGAGGGCTCCCGGGTCGACCCTGGCTAAAACTGGTACCAGGAAATGTCTTGGGAAGTAAAGGCCGGCGTTGTGATACTGACCACATCAGTCATCGAGTGCCGATTGGTTTAAACATACGTGTCTAACTACGTATGCTATCTCGGAACATCAATAACACCTGATGGGAGATGCCTTTAAGAGATTAGAACAAGAATCGCCATGGCGAAAGTGGCCTGTTGCAAGATGTAAAACATACTGACCAATAAAAGGCTGTCAATTACATCGAGAAAAGGAGTGGTGAAGTGCTACATAAAACCTGTACTTTTATATGGATGTGAAGAGTGGACAATGAACAGATAGGCTGAAAAACATCTGATGACTGTGAAAGTGTGGTTTCTGGGGAAAATACAAAGAATAACATAGACAAACAGAAAAACAAATGAGCAAGTTCTGTAAGAAACACATGAAAACCGTAAACTGATTAGAGGAATCAGACGTAGGCAGTCAACATTTTTGGACACGTTGTGAGAAGAAATGAATTGGAGAACATGTAGACAACAGGTAATAATGAGGGGAAATGAACAAGGGGAAGGTAGAGAAGTAAATATCTGGAAGGCTTGACCACGCGCCATGGTAGATACAAGAACACGGAGTTGATCCACTATTCTGGTAATAGTGAGAGATGGCGAAATCTATTGGCATGGTACATGATGGCAATTATGAACTACATGTGCGTAATGCATCTTAAGGCGTATAAAAGGTAAGACGCATAAACAAAAGGTACCTTTACTTATGTCCTTTACGTATGTTAGACAGGCCTTATATATGACTGAGCCACCGTACGGCAGTAGGCGGTACTACCTGCTTCTGTTAGCTCCGAATGTTGGGAGGCGCTCACCAAACTCGACACTCAACATTATGCAAACGGCTTCGGTTCGAGGTCCGCAATTGGAAAGGTAGAAGCTTTATCGTGGAGCGAGAAAATGCAGCCTAAAGACTAAATGTCATGGCAGGGCAAACCAGGCCTTAAGCCTTGGTCGCCAACTGGTCTAGGATCGAAGCTCCGAAATGCGGACAGTTAGAGCATTGCTTTGCTGATCCGGCAGCTTGTGCAGCTTGTCTTGTTCCAGATGTAGAGGTGTTACCTTTTCTCTGAAGTAATCTAGGCAGGCCGCGAGAGGGGTCATGCAGCATGAGCAACACACATGGTCTCTACAATTCAGCTGAGGATTTCTGCTATGGAGAGGTTTTTTGTTTTTGTTTTTGTAGAAGCACAATGTAACAAACTATCGCCTGTAGAGACGACAAGGTAACAATAAAGTACAGTTACATGTGCAAGTACACGAAGAACTACTGAAACACTTAATAATAAACTTTAAAAAGTCGCTTAAAAGTCCAGACGGATCGACTTAATTGCACCGTGTTTATCCCATATGGTCTGTCTCTTTTTGCAGGGCGGTCTGAAGAAAGTGTCGCACAAAGCACCAACTCCGTATCTCCAGCGACGACCTCCAGGAGTCTCCGAGAACAATGCATTCGCGAACTGAAAGACGTAGCCCGGAATCGAACCAGCAACCTTTGGAACAGAAGGAATAAAATGGTATGACAGAATCATCAACGTTGAGCTCTTGGAAGGAAGTAAACAGTTCCATCCAATGAAAATGAAGGGACAAGACACTGACTTTGAATGGGATACACACTGACAAAATCTGCTAATAACATAAATAGAATGGGATACACACTGACAAAACTTGCTAATAACATAAATAGAATGGGATACACATTGACAAAACGTGCTAATAACATAAATAGAATGGGATACACATTGACAAAACTTGCTAATAACATAAATAGAATGGGATACACATTGACAAAACGTGCTAATAACATAAATAGAATGGGATACACATTGACAAAACTTGCTAATAACATAGATAGAATGGGATACACATTGACAAAACGTGCTAATAACATAAATAGAATGGGATACACATTGACAAAACTTGCTAATAACATAAATAGAATGGGATACACATTGACAAAACTTGCTAATAACATAAATAGAATGGGATACACATTGACAAAACGTGCTAATAACATAAATAGAATGGGATACACATTGACAAAACTTGCTAATAACATAGATAGAATGGGATACACATTGACAAAACGTGCTAATAACATTAATAGAATGGGAAACACATTGACAAAACTTGCTAATAACATAGATAGAATGGGATACACACTGACAAAACTTGCTAATAACATAGATAGAAAGAGCTTTATCTACATCAACAGAGCAAAAGAAACAGATGAAGACCTAAACATCCATCCATCCATCATGTGCCACGCTGATAAGCGTGGGCGGTCATGCTCTGCCATCTCACTCGATCACCATAGTTGTGGATCAGCTCCGTGTTCCTGTCTTGACCATGCCACGTGGCCAAGCCATCCAGGTATTTACTTCTCTGTCTTCCCCTGGTCTCTTCCCTTCGATCTTGCCAGTGGTCACCAAGTTCTCCAATTCATTTCTTCTCATAACATGCCTAAGAAACTGTCTACGTCTAATGTCTCTAATCAGTTTACGATCTTCATTTGTTTCTTTAAGGACTTGTTCATTAGTTTTTCTGTCTGTCCATGGTGTTCTTTGCCACGAGATGAGAACTGGGGAGATGAATTGCAAGGGGAGAATATGAGGTTAGCTGCACGAGGCAGCAACCGACAGACGGGCTAGGATTGAGTTGGTTGATGGTTTATGCTTCATTGGGGGATAGAAGAACATGGCACGAGTATTGGCCTAGAATATTACTGTAGCTGAATCTATACATGTGCTAGCAATATAACAGGTGCGTGTGTTAGACAGCAATAACTAAAGGGTCGTTTTACACGCCGGAAGGTGCAGTGGGCATACGGTGCTAGACCCATATTTGTATTGACCAATCGGCGCTCGGTGGGTGAAGTAGTCTGTATCACACCGGCTGCTTTTACTTCCGGAGACATTTCTCTGTACCCTTGTTAGGCTGGATCAACCTGGGAGCTCAAGTTAGTTGTGTACAATCCGAACACCCACCCAAATAATAGTAAAGTTCGAACTAATTACTTCCCAGAATCAACGGATGTACAACTCGGTACAAGTAAAAATTCAACAGAATGAATGAATGACAAGAATTCATGAGCAAAGTCGGATGAAGTGACAATGACTGAGGTGATTTATGGACAGCGGTCAACACTCCATCAATATTAGTCTGCAGTCCAACCCCCACCCACTCCCCCTAAAAAAACAACAACTTAAAATCCCTCCACACCCAATGGGAATCCTCAGTCGATGTAGTACTGATGTAAGGGCACTGAAGACGTAGTGTTATTCTAAGAAAGAAAAGAAGAGGCGGAACTGACAAAAACGCACATTTTAAGGTTTTGGAAGAAATAACGTTCAAAAATTGTTCATAGGGATATAAAAGAAAGGAAATACCGTTGTTGCGTCATAACCCGCGGCTTGAAGGTTCAATAACTGTCAGGATGCGGTGCTTTGGTGCATGACTTTTCTCTTTGAGTTTTAATTTAATGCTAAACATTAATGGTTAATTTATTTCGACGATTTTCAAAACCATATTAGCAATACAACTCGGTATAAAAGGGATAATACGTGCGACAGGAATGCGTAATTCTCCAGACCGTTTTCCCCATATAGTGAAAATATAGGAAAATATAAGGAATCACCACTTGAGGACTTAACACCAATCGCATAAAGATATTCGGATGATACAGTATTGATTGTGGACAATGAACAGCATATGTAGCATAATGATTTTAGGTTAATGTATACAGTGAGCAACTAGGATTAGGATTGCATTTTAAGAAAACAAAGATTATGATCTTCACACAAGAAAAAAGAAATACCACAATCTGACATGCAAGTAAATAGTAACATTCTGAAACAAATTAATCGGTATAACTAACTCGAAACAGCCATAACATCTGATGGAAGTTGTCTTGTAGGGATTAAAACAAGAATCGCTATGGTAAAGATAATCTTTTGAAAGATGGAAAACAAATCGATCAATAAAGTGCTGCCATTTGCATCGTGAAAAAGAATAGTTGATATAAAGAACCTATAATATTATATGCATAGGAAATAAATAGACAAAACGAGAAACATCTAATGACTGTGGAAATGTAGTTAATGAAGACAATGCAAAGAATATCATGGGCCGACAGAAAAGCGAATGAGACAGTTTTACAAGAAACCGTAAGGTGATTAGAGAAATTAGACGTAGCCTACACTGTCAAGATATTTGTTTGGTCCGATATGAGAAGAAACAAACTAGAATATTTCACGGCAAGATGCAAAGTTGACGGAAAAACAGCAAGTTGAAGGTTGACAGATAAATTCCTTGATGACTTGGCCACTTTCGGGACAAGAACACAGATCTGACCCAAGACTGAGATCGTGAGAGACGGCTAACAATGATCGCGTGCGCTAATCGGGACGGCACATAATGATGATAACTGGGATATTAAAATGTATAACCAAGGTAATGCGAAACAAAAAGATATTCCTTCACAGACACATGGACATATTGGTTGTTACACTTGCTTCTGGACCCTTCAGTGTTCAATGCAGTCATGTAAGCCAAACACCCGTGGCAAGTGACGACGAAGTCGACCAAGGATCATATTCCAAGGCAAGATTTGCAGACGCTGGTCACTGAAGACAACAACAGTACTTACCTGAACTAAAACTAGCAGCAGAGAACATACAGCATTGGTACAGCAGGATCAGATAGGTAGACCATCAGCCCTTGGGATGATCAACCCATGGCGATGTGTGTGAGTGTGTGTGTGTGTGCGCGCGCGTGTATGTGTAGGGCGCTTGTGTATGGATGTGGGTATGTGTGTGTGTATGGGTGTTTGTGTTTGGACGTGTGTGTGTGTGTGTTTGTCGGGTAGTGGGTGTGTATGTGGGTGTTCGTGTGTGGGTGTGTATGGGGGTGTCGTGTGTGGGTGCTTGTGTGTGTGCCATGAGCCATGCTGGACTCACGCCTGTAGAAAGAGAAACGTACGATACGGCCGAACACAATTAAAAACGTGGGGTACATGGACGTCTCAAGCTGAAGCCGGAGGACCATTGGAAGTTGATCATTCTTGGTCTGGGTTTTGGAGAGGGATGCCTCGTAGACTCAGCATCAGAATAGATGTATGGAGAAGAATCTCGTCTGACAGTTAGCTAGCTAGCTAGATAGTTAACTAGATAGTTAGCTAGATAGCTAGCTAGTTAGCTCTAGCTAGTTCGTTAGATAGCTAGCTAGACGGACAGACAGAGAGACAGACAGAGAGACAGACAGACGGACAAATAGACTAGTTAGCTAACTAGTTAGTTAGTTATTTAGTTAGTTAGTTAGTTAGTTAGTTATTTAGATATAGTATTTAGGCCATATTTTGATTAGAGAATTGATTAGCGACTGATTATTGAGATTGATTGATTACTATTATAGAGACTGATTGATTAGTAGTTAGACTATTTAGATATAGTATTTAGGCTATATATTGATTAGAGAATTGATTAGAGAGATTAGACGTAGACAGTCAACATCTTTTGGACATGCTATGAGAAGAAATAAATTGGAGAACATGGTGACAACCTGACAGGATCAAGGGGGAGAGAACAAGGTGAAGACAGAGATGTAAATACCTGGATGGCTTGACCACGTGCCAGGCCGAAACAAGAACACTGAGCTGATCCACGACTCTGGTGATCAAGTTAAATGGCGAAACATAACCGACCATGCTTACCAACATGGCACATGATGGATGGCTGGCTGGATTTAGGCTGTGACGTGATTCAGATATTACAGCTGTGAAATGCAGTAAGAATAGAAAAATTCAGATACTACAATTGTGAAATGTATCAAGAATAGAAAAATTCAGACACTACAGCTGTGAAATGTAGCAAGAACAGAAAAATAAAATGTGTGCACTTTACAGGACGTTGCGATCAACCCCAATCCCAGGCTGACTCACTAGTTAATTTTACGTTTAGTTGTTTGCCATAGCTTTTTGAACGAGAAGTCGACGTTGACTGTCCGACTGACCGGTGTAGGGGATGCACCCCATTCCCCGACGTAAAAATAGAAGTAGTGAAATTACTAGCATGTCGATGTTCTGTTATTTTACCATGTTGCAGAAATGTTAGTTGTCAACGTGAATTGTTGGGAGCTATAAAGTCGCGTCTGACATTCTTCCAGCATGCAAGAACAGGAGATCGGGAACCAACATCACAAGTTTAGAAAAACGACTTTATATCTGCGGCTGCGGACAAGATCCAGCTCAAGTTGTACATTTTTTGGGAATCCATATAATGTATACAGATGAGTCAGCCGCATTTGTCCACCAATAGCCCTCCTTAAAATGATCACTATAAGCGCGCGCGCGCACACACACACACACAGATATATATATATATAGTGCATATCCTATTTACAGGAAATCCCCGTCAACACCAGCTATTTACTGCTGTTTTTGATGTCTTCGCAAGTTTACGTTTGGTAGTTTGTTATTGCTTTCTGAACAACCATCCCCCATACCGACACGTTAAGACCCAGCGCGACGTGGTCTGCTGCTGCCAAATCGGTCGCAACTGTGTTTCGAACGCAGGTAAGCGGGCTCACGAATCGCGTCCGCAAGCCCTTAGCCAAGATATATATATATATATATATATATATATATATATATATATATATATATATATATATATATATATATATATATCAAAATCATTGTATGTATGTATGTATGTCCGTCCTTTATGCATTCGCGAACGGTCCAACCGATTGAGATGAAATTTTCTACACGTTTTCCTTTCATTCTTGTGCAACCAACTGTGATAGTTTTATCTATCAGCTATCAGCTATTACCTTCCTAAAATTTAATTTTGTAATTACATGACTGAACATAAGAAAATATAAAAATATATGACAAAAAGGGATATAACTTTAGTACCATTGTTATATCTTAAGTTACGTCCCCTGGCTATAGATTAAATGAGTTGATTGACGATGAATTAAATGAGATGCTCCACATAGATAGATAGATAGATAGATAGATAGATAGATACATAGATAGATAGATAGATCCCCGCCAGAGCCTGGGCGAAGCCGGGCCGGGCAGCTAATATTTATCATTACTATCAAGGGGACTTAACATAAGAAAAGTTATTTCAAGGGTCATAACTTTTAATAACATCACTGTTATTTTATGTATAGATTGTTGCATTTATAAACTCTTTTAGCCTATCCTTTGAAGTACCCAGCATTTACGTTTAGTAGTTTCAGGTTGCCCTTTTTCTTTTGGCCATGTACCATATTTCAATATCCTCTACTATATATGTAGACAATATTTGTTTGTGTGTGTGTGCCCTTTATCAGATTCAGATGAAATGCAATAGTTAGTTAAAAATCTAATTTTCTATTTTAGTGAAAGAGAGCACATGGTGTGTGGAAGGACATTCTTAAGTTAATTTTGTGTGTGTTGTTCATACTTTATGCATACCTTACACGCAGCACGCCTGTTAAAATACTGTTAAAATGCGGGGTTTATTTCCCCCAAAGATTTATAAACTCTTTGTCTATAGTTATTTACAGGCATATGAGTTATAATAAATAATGATACAATCTTTAAGGCATTTTCATAATTATCATAAAAGTAATGCATCTATTTAAATAGTGAAAATTTTCTAACACATCTTTTTATGTTTTTAAAACCAGTGTTCATTACAAATAATGGATTTATTTTAGATACGTTAGAATTTTATTTCTGTACTTTTTTCGGAGTGGAACTTTTGAAGTAATCGAAGCATTTGTTTTTTCCGTTCGCTTTACGATGAATTAAATGAGATGCTCCACATAGATAGATGGATGGATAGATAGATAGATAGATAGATAGATAGATAGATACATAGATACATAGATAGATACATAGATACATAGATAGATAGATAGATCCCCGCCAGAGCCTGGGCGAAGCCGGGCCGGGCAGCTAATATTTATCATTTCTATCAAGGGGACTTAACATAAGAAAAGTTATTTCAAGGGTCATAACTTTTAATAACATCACTATTATTTTATGTATAGATTGTTGCATTGTTTTCACAGATTTATAAACTCTTTTCTATAGTTATTTACAGGCATATGAGTTATAATATATAGTGATATAATCTTTAAGGCATTTTCGTAATAATTATCATAAAAGTAATGCATCTATTTAAATAGTGAAAATTTTCTAACACATCTTTTTATGTTTTTAAAACCAGTGTTCATTAAAAATAATGGATTTATTTTAGATACGTTAGAATTTTATTTCTGTACTTTTTTTCGGAGTGGAACTTTTGAAGTAATCGAAGCATTTGTTTTTTCCGTTCGCTTGGCAGAGAGAAGGTCAGTACACAATTAAATGGGTATATTCTCGATTTTGTTTTGTTTAAAAAAAAAAGTTGGCCGCGTGTGTGTCAACACATGCCATCACATGCGGATAGATAGATAGATAGATAGATAGATAGATAGATACATACATACATACATACATACATACATGCATAGATACATAGATAGATACATAGATAGATAGATCCCCGCCAGAGCCTGGGTGAAGCCGGGCCGGGCAGCTAGTATATATATATATATATATATATATATATATATATATAGATTGCGGGTACAGTTCGTAACATCGCATACCCGCGTTCGAAACAAAGCTGCGCGCGATTTGCGGCAGACTGCCTTGCGTTGTTTAAAAAAAATGAAAATGGTATGGGTGCCAGTCATTCAGAAAGCAATGGCAAATTACTGAACGTAAACCGGCCAAGAGATCACAACAGCAAACACAGCTGGTGTTGACTGCAACATCCTATGAAATATATATGCAACTAACGTGTGTGTGTGTGTGTGTGCGCGCGCGCATGTGCGTGCGTGCGTGCTACACACAGAGAGAAAGATAGATAAATAGACAAACAGACGGAAGAACGGGCGGATGGACGGACGGACGGACGGATGGATTGATGAATGGATGGAATGGATAGATAGATAGAGAGATGTAGACATAGAGAGATATGTAACGATATAGAGTGAGGTCAAACATTTTTGCGCTCGTGAAAGTTGTGTCGGGCCGGGTATAGTTATTCCCCCATTGCCGTGCTGAAATCAATCTCAGTAGCCTTTAAAAAAAAAAAAAAAATTATTATTTTCCTTTACAATAGCGTGGCCTTGTTTCTATCTTATGACAAGGTCACGTAACCATGAAAAACGATCCTCCAAACACTTGTGCAATTACCAGAAAAATCAAAACACGCCACTTCTATGAAACATCCACAGGTTGACGTGCGAGAGAGTGTAATAAACGCACAAGCGTTGATGATTCGCTCTACTTGTTCAGTTTCGATTTTCAATACCGCGGTTTTACAATCGTCTAGCGGCATCCGTTGAAAACAAGGAACGTTAAGGAACCATATCGAGGCGGGGATTAGAACAAAGTAACGTACACGTTTAGACACTAATGTCCTTCCCCAGTCAACACTAAATGCGGGGAAATAATAACCTACAGCCTGGATAAAATGCTGAAGACAAACAGCAGGGCTCTAGCGAGAACAAGGAAGGAAGGTTACGGCGATCAATGCAGATTTTTACGTCGGTGGTTGATTATCGTTTACACCAATGTGTCCTTTAGAAGTCGGCGCGGTGGTTGATCATGGTTTACACCAGTGTGTCCTTTAGAAGTCGGCGCGGTGGTTGAACATGGTTTACATCAGTGTGTCCTTTAGAAGTCGGCGTGTGACTGATCAGGGTTTAAATCAGTTTGTCTTTTAGAAGATGGCGTCGCTGGTTGGTCATGGTTTACATCAGTGCATCCTGTAGAGGTCAGCTTTGATGGTTGATCATGGTTTACATTCAATCAGTGTGTCCTTTAGAAGTCTTTGGTGGTTGATCATGGTTTACATCAGTGTGTCCTTTAGAAGTCTTTGGTGGTTGATCATGGTTTACATCAATCAGTGTGTCCTTTAGAAGTCTTTGGTGGTTGATCATGGTTTACATCAGTCAGCGTGTCCTTTAGAAGTCTTTGGTGGTTGATCATGGTTTACATCAGTGTGTTCTTTAGAAGTCTTTGGTGGTTGATCATGGTTTACATCAGTGTGTCCTTTAGAAGTCTTTGGTGGTTGATCATGGTTTACATCAGTGTGTCCTTTAGAAGTCTTTGGTGGTTGATCATGGTTTACATCAATCAGTGTGTCCTTTAGAAGTCTTTGGTGGTTGATGATGGTTTACACCGATCAGTGTGTCCTTTAGAAGTCTTTGGTGATTTATCATGGTTTACATCAATCAGTGTGTCCTTTAGAAGTCTTTGGTGGTTGATCATGGTTTACACCAATCAGTGTGTCCTTTAGAAGTCTTTGGTGGTTGATAATGGTTTACATCAATCAGTGTGTCCTTTAGAAGTCTTTGGTGGTTGATCATGGTTTACACCAATCAATGCGTCCTTTAGAAGTCTTTGGTGATTTATCATGGTTTACATCAATCAGTGTGTCCTTTAGAAGTCTTTGGTGGTTGATCATGGTGTACACCAATCAGTGCTTCCTTTAGAAGTCTTTGGTGATTGATCATGGTTTACACCAATCAGTGTGTCCTGTAGAAGTCTGTGGTGGTTGATCATGGTTTACATCAATCAGCGTGTCCTGTAGAAGTCTTTGGTGGTTGATAATGGTTTACATCAATCAGTGTGTCCTTTAGAAGTCGGCGTCGGTGGATGATCATGGTTTACATCAATCAGTGTGTCCTTTAGAAGTCTTTGGTGATTGATCATGGTTTACACCAATCAGTGTGTCCTGTAGAAGTCTTTGGTGATTGATCATGGTTTACACCAATCAGTGTGTCCTGTAGAAGTCTTTGGTGGTTGATAACGGTTTACATCAATCAGTGTGTCCTTTAGAAGTCGGCGTCGGTGGATGATCATGGTTTACATCAATCAGTGTGTCCTTTAGAAGTCGGCGTCGGTGGATGGTCATGGTTTACATCAATCAGTGTGTCCTTTAGAAGTCGGCGTCGGTGGATGATCATGATTTACATCAATCAGTATGTCCTGTAGAAGCCTTTGGTGATTGATCATGGTTTACATCAGTGCGTTCTTTAGAAGTCGGCGTCATTAGCTTAGGAGTAGTGAATGCAGTTTCACAATCCCGACACACAGGGTTCGAAATATGGCGCAGGCGATTTGAGAACAGATGGCTTAGGGTTGATTTTCACATTGGAGTAAGCGTCGGTTGCTCAAAATGCAATAGCAGAAGCTAGTTAGTTGCATATCATTTTCAGGACGTGGCAGTCAACCCCAGCATTTTTGGCTGTTTGTGATTTCGAGGCAAGTCTAAGTTCAGTAGTTTGCCATTGCTTTCTGAACGACAGGCACTCATACTCGTGTATGGAAATCAACGCAAGGCGTTTTCTGCCAAATCGCCCGCAACTGTGTTTCGAACGCCGAATGCAGGATTGCGACATTCGTAACCCCTTCGTCATAGAACAGGTAATGGCTGATTAATAAACGTAAAATTGCCCAGAACATTAAAAACAGCCAATAAATACTGGGGTTGAGAGTGACGACCTGTAAAACAGAAAAGGACATGCAGTTATAATTGTTTCCCTTTATAACGTTCCGTGGTGACATTAACTGCAAAAGATAACTTCGTGGCGAAGTGGTTACGACAGCTACCTCGCGCGCCGTAGGTTGTAGGTTCGATTTCGACCTGCGTCGCTCGGTTCATGAGTACAATTTTCACGGAGACTCCTGGGAGTTGTCGCTGGAGCTACTGAGTTCGACCTTTGTGTCACGCTTTCGGCAGGTCTTCCGCGGAAAGATACTGAGCCATATGGGGTAACACCCAGGTGCAATGAAGTCGATTATTTTTGCCTTCTAAACACTTTTTGTTTAAAACTAACTGCAACAATAACTGCATCTAAAAATAACCGCCACCTTAGAATACAACTTCGCGACCTATATAGTGGAAACAACATATGTCGAATGCACTCCGGACTTAACTCAGGGGTGGAGTATTACTCAGCAAATGTAGTTTGCTTCATTCGATTCAAGTGGTCATCTTCATCGCACTGTGAAAATCACCCCCACCTCTTCCCCCCCCCCCCACACACACACAATGTTATGAAATTAACTGCATTAAACTGTAACATTTGTTTCAAGTGGTCGTCTTCATCGCACTGTGAACATCCCCCCCCCCCCCCCGCCACCCACACACACACACGCGCGCCCATTCACACACACACACACACACACACACACACACACTCACACATACACACCACACTCAAATACACACACTGGTATGACATTAACTGCACTAAACTGTAACAATGCAATAATTAAAGAAGGAACAGTAACTTTAAGAGATCAGTTTTCCAGCAAGACGATGACAAATGACACTGCGGCTATACAAATCCTCATCAGCAACCAGAAACGCAGACACCTGGCCCTGGCTACACCGACTAACTGCGGACAAAGGGATACCTAAACATGTACATGAGAAACAAATCAGCGGCAGTTATAAGTACACAATTCTGTGGGCAGTAACAGCGACCGGCAAGATATTGACAATGATGACTGTCCATATATCAAATACTTCAGCAAGTCGTTTATGTTTTAGTTGCATGTCCTTCAAGTTTCCCATTGCAACATACGCCTGTGAGACCTGGACACTTACTAAACAAGCTGAACAGCGCATAAATGCCTTTGAATATAAATGTTATAGACGAGTTCTAAGAATATCTTGGGTAAAGACAAGAACACATGCATCCATACTTCAAGAGCTGAATATTGAAGAAATACGATACAACAAAGACAATTGAAATATTTTGGTCACTTGAAACGCCATGAAAGTTTGGAGAGAACAATAATGGAGGGGTATATGCCTGGGAAGAGAGGAAGAGGAAGACCAAAGAGAAGATGGGTGCAGGATGTGAAGGATGATCTCCAGATGGGTGTATCGGACGCAGAACATCTTGCTTGTGATCGAGAAGTTTTCCGGAAGGTTGTTATGGGAGCGAGGTTCATGCTACTGAATGAATGAATGTCCTTCACAGGACGTAGCAGTCAACCCCAGCATGTTGGCTGTTCGTGATTCCTGGGCAAATTTTACGTTCAGTGGTTTGCATTGCTTTCTGAATGACCGGCACCTATACCTTTTTCGAAAAAAAACAAAACAAACACACCAGCACCGCTGTGTTTCGAACCCGAGTTTACGGGATTACGAATAACACCTTCGCCACGGAGACGAGGCGAGTCTCCTGCAGGCCAGCAATATCAATACATAGCGCACAATCAAGCATTTCTTCTTCTTCGTCCCTCTTTCGAGGTGAGCGCATCAAGCCTAGATATGCACATCAAAGGTCAGAGTGTCCGACTCCGGCATGCATGTGTGTAAGATTGTCCTTCCTTTAGAGTCTAGACCAGTGTTTCCCAACGTGGGGCCCACGCCCCACAGGAGGGCAATTCGATTGTTAAGGGGGGAAATTCGAAAATGGAAGAAATCGGCTGGATATAACAAAACGGGGAGACTTGAGACTGAAGTTAACTAAATTGGAACCGGACATAAAATTTCTTTGCAGCAAGCATCAAACGCAAGGATCTTTTCTTCTTCTTCTTCTTCTTCTTCTTCTTCTTCTTCTTCTTCTTCTTCTTCTTCTTCTTCTTCTTCTTCTTCTTCTTCTTCTTCTTCAGCATTCCGAGCCATTCAGGTTCTTTGCTGCAGATAGAAGCCGTCTCCATTCGTCTCTCTGGTTGACCTTCTCTTGCCAGTCGCTGATTCCAAGTGCTTGTAGGTCTGTATATATATTATCTCTCCACCGTCTTTTTGGTCTACCTCGGAGTCTACGGTCATTTATTTCTTGAGTGTAAGAGAGTTTTGTTTCCCTATTATCTTCCATTCTTTCTATATGCCCCAGCCATTGAAGTCTATTAGCCTTCATGATACCAGTGATTAGCGGGGACTTAAACAAATCATAAATGTCTTTGTTACTTCTTCTTTTCCACTCTCCACGTTGTGTATCCCAAATAGGCCGAAAGATGCGTCTTAAGACTTTGTTCTCAAATGTTTGTAACAAGGCGTAGTCTCCGTTAGTTGTACTCCAGATTTCAGAGCCATACAGAAAAACTGGTCTGATCAGAGTTTGTATATTGTGATCTTGGTGTTGCGAGATAGCGCATTTGATTTTAGCAAGCCATGTGTGTTGTGTTGGTGCCCTCGTTTCATTGACTTCAGTTCTTTAAACAACTTTGTTGATGCGTTTTTCTGGTGATTAGTTTCCATATATTTGATTACATTGCTCATATATTCTCGCTTCTGCTGCCGAACTATTTTTGTAGCCTCTTTACATTCAGTTCTATTTTGCTCTTCATTTTGAATGTTATTGATGTCATTTAACGATAACTGTCTGGCATCCTATTTCCTAATGACTGCTTCTTCTCATTTTTGATTGAACCATCTGTTCTTTCTATGCATGGTTAACGGTGGTTTGAATTGTATTCTTTATGTTCAACCAAGTTTGGTCAACGCTTTCCTCCAACGGGTTTTGTAGAGTTTCAAGTTTAAATTTTATTTCTTCTACAAATTTCTCTTTGACTGTAATTTCTTGTAGTTTTTCTCTGTTATATGTTGGGTGTAACCTCAGTGGTTTAGTATAGAAAGCTCTTTTAAGTTCTATTTTAAATTTTGTCCCAACGAGGAAGTGGCCGCTGTGACAAGGATCTCACTAAATTTAAATAATAAATAATTACTAATAATTAAAATAATATAGAAAACTTTTTCATTAAAATTATATTGTGCTTGAATTTCAGTTCTCCATTATATTTTTTGAAAATTTACTTACTGTGTTTGCTCAATAATGTCCTAGTGATGTCTTCCTATCATTCAAGTTTCTTTAGTGAACATTTCAATTTTTTAATATTAAAAATTATGTATATGTTTGGGGGGGGGGGGCGATAAGAATGTTAGAAAGGCTTAGGTGGGGCATGGCACAAAATAGGTTGGGAAACACTGGTCTAGACGATTCACCCAAGGTATCGGACGTGATCTATCCGTGGGTAGGTTTTCTTTCCTAACAATTTTGCCTGGGAAGCTGCCTCAAGGCCTACTCTTGGCGGTTTATAATGCCGTGGGATCTTTAACATGCGCACCTTGCAGACGGAGCCTCCTGAATGTCGCCTTTATTCGAGAGAGCTGAGTTTCTGACCTCACTGCCCAAGAGAACAGGGGGACATGAAGTGTCATTATATGCATATGATCATTGGGAAACACTTTCAATCCTGTTTTGAGGACGAGCCATCTACCTTATGAGCCAGTGATCTTTGTCACGGCTCCCCAATAATAGTCTGATAGTTCTCTTCTGAATACAGCATCAACCCTCATAGTCCGATAGTTCTTCTAACAAACAGCATCGGTAACTAATAGTATGATATTTCTCCTAGCAATATAGATTCAACACTAAATGTTCAATAGCTCCTAGCAATACAACACTAATAGTCCAATAGTTCTTCCTAGTAAAAAAAAAAACATCAACACTAGTAATACATTAGTTGTCCTAACATTACAACAACACAAATAGAACATTTCTCTTAGCAATATAGCATCAACACTAATATTACAATAGTTCTCCTCTCGATACAGAATCTTCTCAAAATGTACAATAGTTCCCCATAGCAATACGGCATCAGAATTAATAGTACAATACTTCTCCAAGCAATACAGCATAAACACTAATTGTACAGTACGTCTAACAATACAGAATCAAAAGTATATATTTTTGTTTCTCAGTGTGCAATTCGCCGGTTTCTCTGGCCGAGGGGTTACAATACTTTCTCCGTAATTCCATTTATCCACGCAGGCTCTCGCAGCGCTCAAGAATTGGATGCGGTTCTACCCGCGCTCGTGACTTGCGGGATAATGAGCCGGCCGCTCAGAAAGCAATCGCAAACTACTGAACGTAATCTTGTCAAGAAATCAACAATCAGCTGAAAGATGCTGATGTTGACAGCGATGTCCTGTAAAGGATATGCAAACATTATTTATTTAATGTGCAATTCACCATTCATGTGTTCTATCTCCACATAATGTCTGTGTTCTATCTCTTCATAATGTCTGTGTTCTATCTCTTCATAATGTCTGTGTTCTATCTCTACATAATTTCAGTACTGATTCCATCTCTACATACTGTCTGTGTTCTATCCCTACATAATTTCAGTATTGATTCCATCTCTACATAATGTCTGTGTTCTATCCCTACATCATTTCAGTATTGATTCCATCTCTACATAATGTCTGTGTTCTATCCCTACATCATTTCAGTATTGATTCCATCTCTACATAATGTCTGTGTTCTATCCCTACATAATTTCAGTATTGATTCCATCTCTACATACTGTCTGTGTTCTATCTCTTCATAATGTCTGTGTTCTATCCCTACATAATTTCAGTATTGATTCCATCTCTACATAATGTCTGTGTTCTATCCCTACATCATTTCAGTATTGATTCCATCTCTACATAATGTCTGTGTTCTATCCCTACATCATTTCAGTATTGATTCCATCTCTACATAATGTCTGTGTTCTATCCCTACATAATTTCAGTATTGATTCCATCTCTACATATTGTCTGTGTTCTATCCCTACATAATTTCAGTATTGATTCCATCTCTACATAATGTCTGTGTTCTATACCTACATAATTTCAGTATTGATTCCATCTCTACATACTGTCTGTGTTCTATCTCTTCATAATGTCTGTGTTCTATCCCTACATAATTTCAGTATTGATTCCATCTCTACATAATGTCTGTGTTCTATCCCTACATCATTTCAGTATTGATTCCATCTCTACATACTGTCTGTGTTCTATCTCTTCATAATGTCTGTGTTCTATCTCTACATACTGCCCGTGTGTGTTCTATCTCCACACAATGTCTGTGTTCTATACCTACATAATTTCAGTATTGATTCCATCTCTACATAATGTCTGTGTTCTATACCTACATAATTTCAGTATTGATTCCATCTCTACATATTGTCTGTGTTCTATCCCTACATAATTTCAATATTGATTCCATCTCTACATAATGTCTGTGTTCTATACCTACATAATTTCAGTATTGATTCCATCTCTACATACTGTCTGTGTTCTATCTCTTCATAATGTCTGTGTTCTATCCCTACATAATTTCAGTATTGATTCCATCTCTACATAATGTCTGTGTTCTATACCTACATAATTTCAGTATTGATTCCATCTCTACATAATGTCTGTGTTCTATCCCTACATAATTTCAGTATTGATTCCATCTCTACATACTGTCTGTGTTCTATCTCTTCATAATGTCTGTGTTCTCTACATACTGCCCGTGTGTGTTCTATCTCCACACAATGTCTGTGTTCTATACCTACATAATTTCAGTATTGATTCCATCTCTACATACTGCCCGTGTGTGTTCTATCTCCACACAATGTCTGTGTTCTATACCTACATAATTTCAGTATTGATTCCATCTCTACATAATGTCTGTGTTCTATTTCTACATAATTTCAGTATTGATTCCATCTCTACATACTGTCTGTGTTCTATCTCTTCATAATGTCTGTGTTCTATCTCTACATACTGCCCGTGTGTGTTCTATCTCCACACAATGTCTGTGTTCTATACCTACATAATTTCAGTATTGATTCCATCTCTACATAATGTCTGTGTTCTATACCTACATAATTTCAGTATTGATTCCATCTCTACATAATGTCTGTGTTCTATCCCTACATAATTTCAGTATTGATTCCATCTCTACATAATATCTGTGTTCTATCCCTACATAATTTCAGTATTGATTCCATCTCTACATAATGTCTGTGTTCTATCCCTACATAAGTTCAGTATTGATTCCATCTCTACATACTGTCTGTGTTCTATCCCTACATAAGTTCAGTATTGATTCCATCTCTACATACTGTCTGTGTTCTATCCCTACATAAGTTCAGTATTGATTCCATCTCTACATAATGTCTGTGTTCTATCCCTAAATAATTTCAGTATTGATTCCATCTCTACATAATGTCTGTGTTCTATCCCTAAATAATTTCAGTATTGATTCCATCTCTACATAATGTCTGTGTTCTATTTCTACATAATTTCAGTATTGATTCCATCTCTACATACTGTCTGTGTTCTATCTCTTCATAATGTCTGTGTTCTATCTCTACATACTGCCCGTGTGTGTTCTATCTCCACACAATGTCTGTGTTCTATACCTACATAATTTCAGTATTGATTCCATCTCTACATACTGTCTGTGTTCCATCTCTACATAATATCTGTGCTCTATCCCTACATAATTTCAGTATTGATTCCATCTCTACATAATGTCTGTGTTCTATACCTACATAATTTCAGTATTGATTCCATCTCTACATAATGTCTGTGTTCTATCCCTACATAATTTCAGTATTGATTCCATCTCTACATAATATCTGTGTTCTATCCTTACATAATTTCAGTATTGATTCCATCTCTACATAATGTCTGTGTTCTATCCCTACATAAGTTCAGTATTGATTCCATCTCTACATAATGTCTGTGTTCTATCCCTACATAAGTTCAGTACTGATTCCATCTCTACATAATGTCTGTGTTCTATCCCTAAATAATTTCAGTATTGATTCCATCTCTACATAATGTCTGTGTTCTATCCCTACATAAGTTCAGTATTGATTCCATCTCTATATATTGTCTGTGTTCTATCCCTACATAAGTTCAGTATTGATTCCATCTCTACATACTGCGCCGGCTCCGTGGCGAAGGTTTTACGGACGTGGTTCGTAATCCCGCATACCCGCGTTTGAAACACAACTGCACGCGATTTGGCAGAAGACCGCGATGCGTTCGTTTTTACGAAAAAGGTATGGGTACCGGTCGTTCAGAAAGCAATGGCAAACTACAGGACGTAAACTTGCCAGGAGATCACAATAGCAATCACTGCTGGTGTTGACTGCAACGTCCTGTAAAGGATATGCAACTAACTAATTACATAATGTCTGTGCAAGTTCTATATCCACATACAGTCTATGTTTGTTCTGTCTCTACATATTGCCTAGGGTTTGTTCTACTTGCACTTACTGTGTATACAACTAGATCAGAAATATAGAAATATGCACGCTTAAAAATTGCATAATTAGTTAATCAGCCGACTGGTGCTACATCGTCTGACCACATGACACCCCATTCTCCCGTTCTCAGTAATTCTCTCTCATATTTATGTGATTGGAATATTTATTCGATGTCATATATATATATATATATATATATATATATATATATATATATATTATATATATATATATATATATATATATATATATATATATATATATATATATATATATATTATTTATTTTATTTATTTTATATATTTGATTTGTACCGTCGGTTCTCAATTCCCCCAATATATTTAAGAATATATTTACGATCTTTTCTTTTATAGCACACCCCAAGCATTATAAATTACTTCTACAACATCTTTCTATAAATTCTTTCTATAACATCTTTTTATAAATTCTTTCTACACATTCTTCATATAAACTCTTTTTATAACATCTTTCTATAAATTCTTTCTATTACATTTTTCTATAAATTCTTTCTGTAGCATCTTTCTATAAATTCTTCCTATAACATCTTTCTATAAATTCTTTCTATAACATCTTTCTATAATCCACCCAACCAAATTAGCACGATCTTATTCTCACTGTCAACAAGACTGAAGGGCCTCTCAAGAAACGGCTAACACGGCTCCTCGGCAACTAACAGTGCCGACAAGTTACTTTTTTAAGTGACAATTTCCCCGCAACCCTATCAATATCTCACGGAACCCCTGCTGAGATACCCTGCTTTAATCAGATGCAGTTTCTGCCTGCCTTTATCGATTTATTTCTGGCATTTCTTCTACGTTCGTTTGTTTCAATAATGTTGTCTCTCAGATACATTATTTTCTCCCCACTCGGACTCCGAAAGTCACCTAGAAATATATTAGCTTTTAGCAGAGATTTAGGGAGATACTTAGATGTACAAAAATTTTTAAAGCGATGTGATTATCAATAATAATGTGTTAATGGAAGATTTAACAAGTTGAAATCTCGCTCACGCGGAGCATTCCATATTTTCTTTGACTACTGCGACGTTTATTATACACAGTCACACGCTACTTGCGAGCCCTAGACCAACAGAAACATTACTTGCGAGCCTTAGACCAACAGAAACATTACTTGCGAGCTCTAGACCAACAGAAACATTCCTTGCGAGCTCTAGACCAACTGAAACATTACTTGCGAGCTCTAGACCAAGATAAACTTTACTTGCGAGCTCTAGACCAACTGAAACATTACTTGCGAGCTCTAGACCAACTGAAACATTACTTACGAGCTCTAGACCAAGATAAACTTTACTTGTGAGCTCTAGACCAACTGAAACATTCCTTTCGAGCTATAGACCAACTGAAACATTACTTGCGAGCTCTAGACCAAGATAAACTTTACTTGCGAGCTCTAGACCAACTGAAACATTCCTTGCGAGTTCTAGACCAACTGAAACATTACTTGCGAGCTCTAGACCAAGATAAACTTTACTTGCGAGCCCTAGACCAACAGAAACATTACGTGCGAGCTCTAGACCAAGATAAACTTTGCTTGCGAGCTCTAGACCAACAGAAACATTACTTGCGAGCTCTAGACCAACAGAAATATTACTTGCGAGCTCTAGACCAACAGAAACATTTCGTGCGAGCTCTAGACCAACAGAAACATTACGTGCGAGCCCTAGACCAACAGAAACATTACGTGCGAGCCCTAGACCAACAGAAACATTACGTGCGAGCCCTAGACCAACAGAAACATTACGTGCGAGCCCTAGACCAAGATAAACTTTACTTGCGAGCCCTAGACCAACAGAAACATTACGTGCGAGCCCTAGACCAACAGAAATATTACGTGCGAGCTCTAGACCAAGATAAACTTTGCTTGCGAGCTCTAGACCAACAGAAACATTACTTGCGAGCTCTAGACCAACATAAATATTACTTGCGAGCTCTAGACCAACAGAAATATTTCGTGCGAGCTCTAGACCAAAAGAAATATTACTTGCGAGCTCTAGACCAACAGAAACATTACGTGCGAGCTCTAGACCAACAGAAATATTACTTGCGAGCTCTAGACCAACAGAAACATTACGTGCGAGCTCTAGACCAACAGAAACATTACGTGCGAGCTCTAGACCAACAGAAACATTACGTGCGAGCTCTAGACCAACAGAAACATTACGTGCGAGCTCTAGACCAAAAGAAATATTACTTGCGAGCTCTAGACCAACAGAAACATTACTTGCGAGCTCTAGGCCAACAGAAACATTACTTGCGAGCCCTAGACTAACAGAAACATTACTTGCGAGCTCTAGACCAACAGAAACATTACTTGCGAGCTCTAGACCAAGAGAAACATTACTTGCGAGCTCTAGACCAACTAAAACATTACTTGCCAGCTTTGGATCAAGAGAAACATTATTTGCGAGACCCGAACCAAGAGAAACGTTACTTGTGAGCTCTGAAACAAGATAAAAATTACTTGCAAGCTCTGGACCAATAGAAACATTACTCGCGAGCTCTGGACCAAGAGAAACACTACTTGCAAGCTCTTAACAAAGAGAAACATTTCTTGTAAACTCTGGGCCAAGAGAAACATTACCTGCAGGCTCTGGACCAAGAGAAACATTATTTGTGAGCTCTGAACAAAGAGAAACATTACTTTTGAGCTCTGGATCAAGAGAAACATTATTTATGAGCTCTGGACCAAGATAAACACTACTTGTGAGCTCTGAACCAAGAGAAAATTACCTGCAGGCTCTGGACCAAGAGAAACATTATTTGTGAGCTTTGAACAAAGAGAAACATTACTTGTATGTTCTGGACCATGAGAAACATTACTTATGAGATCTGGACCAATAGAAACATTACCGCGAGCTCTACACCAAGAGAAACATTACTTGCGAGTTCTTGGCCAAAAGAAAAATCACTTGCGAGCTCTGGATCAAGACACAATTGTACATTTCTAAGGAGATACCTTACTGTGTCATTTTCCATTTCGCGGTAATGCTGAAGGACCAGTCCGTGTTTCACAAGAGTCCCAAAAGGGAAGTCCTTAATAGTAACATTGTAACTCCCTTTGCAAGTCGCAGAATCTGCTAACAAGGGTTGGGATTAGTGTAAGCCTGGCTATTTCATATCGAAGAAACAATCTGCCAACATTCAACTGGCCTAAAGGGGCTTGGCATGCGTGGTTGTGGGCCTACTCTATTAGAGGTTTCAAATGAAACAAAGAAAGGGGCAGACTGAAGGATTTAGAATAGTTCCCCGGGAAGGTTAACCGGATCAACGAATGCCCGCAGAAGTCGGTTGTGTCGGCCTAACGGCGCAAGAACGCAGCTCTGCTGTAAACAGGCACAACGCAGTCACGACCGAAAAAAAAAAAAAACTCCGGATGAACGCAGAAGAAGGAGAAGAAGAGTTCAGTAATCTGCAGAAACAGATCTATATCGGTGCAACTGGTATAGCATTCGCTGCAGTATTTCAAAGAACGTGCCGAGAACAATATAATATGACACGCCAGGTCCAGCCTGAGGTCTAGAACAAACAGCGGACAAAAAGAGTTAACCTATACGCGCCAATTAGTGCAGAGCCTCCAAACACAAAGGGCGGACGGCCAGGGGAATAGATGTGGGAACTATCGATCAACAAACAGTAGACGCTGGCTGCAGTACGCTATCCCTTCTTTCTCCTTACTTGCCCCTCGCGATGAAGTGGACACGGCAAGCTGGATATGTTCCCACGTACACATACAGGCGCGCGTCAGTACACACAACTCTCGGCACTTATATTTTCTGTTTTATCGCGGCCCTTGCTTGGTTATTGATCTGTTGTCTACACCGGCCATGTTTATCCTATTAACGCATCAATGAAATTATAACTTGCATGTCGCTACTGCAGACTCCCAACTGTTGGTGTAATTATCACTCACCAGCCATTCTCCATCATAGTTTCTTATATATTTCCTAGATCCTAGCTATCTTTACGTGTCTTTCGTTTGCAAAATTGTTTTCTTCGACAACCCATTTTGTAGCATGCTCTGTTAATGTTTGTTTTGCTGATTTTCTGCCTATATATCTGTCTCTTTTATTTGCTGTGCCTTTCCTTCTTTCAGCCTGTCTGTCTGCGCATACAAGTCTTTTTGTTTGTCTGTCCGTCTTTCTTCATGACCTTTTATGTTTGTCAGCCTACAAATATGTCTTGGATATCCGCTGTGGCGCAGTGATAGAACTTTTACATGCCAGCCCTGGGTTCGCGAATTCGAATCACTGGTGTCAAGAACAAACAACGGACAAAAAGAGTTAACCTATAATCGCCAATTAGTACAGACCCCTAAAACACCAAGGACGGACGGCCAGGGAACAGATGTGGGGAACTATCGATCAACAGTAGACGCTTACTGCAGCACGCTACCGCTGCCTTCTGCTAACTTCCCCCTCCCGATGACGTGGACACAGCAACAGGGATATGTTCTCACTACATAGACGCGCGTGTACATATACGCACACACGTACGCACAGCTGTCGGCACTTATATTCTCTGTGTTATCGCGGCCCTTGCCTGGTTATTGATCTGTTGTCTATACCGGCCATGGTTATCCTATTAACGCATCAATGAAATAATAACTTGCATGTCGCTACTACAAACTCTGTTCGAGTAATTGTCACTCACCAGTCATTCTCCAGCATAGTTTTCTATATATCACTCATGCCCTACCTGTCTATCCGTTTCTTTTGTTTGTTTTTCTCTTCTATAACCCATTTTTGCTTGCTTTCTTAATATTTGCTTTGCTGATGTTCTGCATGTCTGTTGTGTTTTTTCCCCAGTGCATTTCCTACTTTCAACATGTCATGTCCCTTGGTTGTCAGCCTGCAAATATGTATGGGGGATCCACTGTGGCGCAATGGTAGTACTTTTGCCTGCCAGATCAGTGATCGTGCGTTCGAATTCCCAGTGTACCAAAATGCCACAAAGCGCGCGAAAGAGCCAATTGGGTTTACTTTTTACCCTTTCACGTTACACCTGAACATTTTAAAATTGACGAAGTTCCTACCATTTCAAATCCTACCGGAGACGCCTCTGCAGTATCATTTCCCATTGAGCGGTACTACAGCAGGATCCGTCTTTGTGTTACTGGGGCCCCAAAATGGAAGCCCACAATAGTACCACTGTAACCCACCGTGCAGGTCGTAAAAGGCGACTAAAGAGAGTTATTATGAGGTTGGTCACTTCAAACTGCAGAAAAATCCAGCAAACATCCAACCACCCATGAATTGACCTACAAGGGCTTGGCAATGGGTGGCTGTGCGTCTATGCTCCATTAAGAGTCTTAAAGTCATAATAAGAAAGAAGGCGACAGAAGGATGCAGAATGCTTTAGCAATTTCCAGCAACAGGTTTTCGTCAGTGTCACGTATTGTGTTTTAAATACCATTCGCTGCAGAGCAAGGATTGAAAAAAAAGAAAAAGAAAACACACACACACAAACTTTCCAAGAACAACAGAACAAACAGCGGACAAAAAGGGTTAACTTATAAGTGCCAATTAGCGTAGAGCCTCATAACACGAAGGGCGGACGGCCAAGGAACAGATGTGGGAACTATCGATCAACAGTAGATGCTTGCTGTAGTACGCTCCTGTTTCCTTCTTCTTACTGCTCCCTCCCGATGAAATGTTGAAATGGACATAGCAGGCCGGATATTTTTTCAGCACGCGCACAAGAGCATATAATACAGCCCTCGGCACCTAGCGCACAACACAGCTCTCCGCACCGAGCACACAACACAGCTCTCGACACTGAGCACAAAGCAGCACAGCTCTCGGCACCGAGCGCACCGCACAGCTCTCGGCACCTATATTTTATGTGTTATCGCGGCCCTTGCTTGGTTATTGATCTGTTGTCTACACCGGCCATGTTTATCCTATTAATGCATCAATAAAATTATAACTTGCATGTCGCTACTGCAGACTCCCTACTTTCCCTTTGTTTGTCTGTGCCTTTCTCACCGATCTTGTTTGTGTGGGTATGCACAGAAGATCCGTTGCAGCGCAGAGGCTAACAGTTGTGCATGCCAGCCTGGTGATCATGTGTTCCAATCCTCTCCATGCGTGGTTTAAAAGAAATTGGTCTTTAGTAATGTCCTTTTCTTAGTGTACTAAACATGCATGTCTTTTATATCCGTCTTTCCTTCCTTCCTTCCTTCCTTCTTTCCTTCCTTCCTTCCGTCCGTCCGTCCGTCTGTCTGTCTGTCTGTCTGTCTGTCTGTCTGTCTTTAGTTCTGTCGATCTGTCTGTTTGGCCTTCTTTCTGTACTTCATTCATTCCTCTTTCATTCTTGCTCGTCTCAAAGGTCTGACACTCTTAAACTCCCTGTACCGCAAAAGAATCCCGGCCGCTTTGCTATACACCTTTGTAGATATACAAAGATAGATTCTACAGCAATGAGGACATTCGGATGCACAAAGATAGATTCTAGAGCAATGAGGACATTCGGATATACAAAGATAGATTCAACAGCATTGAGGACATTCGGATATACAAAGATAGATTCTACAGCGTTGAGGACATTCGGATATACAAAGATAGATTCTACAGCATTGAGGACATTCGGATATACAAAGATAGGTTCTACAGCATTGAGGACATTCGGACAAGCAGCTCAAACTGCAGCACAGATGCTACAACACCAACTGTAGCTCAGAAAGATCAATTCCATAATTTTAAAAAATTTTTAAAAAAAACAAGTCCCATAGCACGAATCTGCTATGTGTATGTGAAGGGTTTGGGCCATCACATTTTAGATCTGAGTGCACGAAGGAATATCTGGCAGCCTTTCCCTCCTGTAGCTAACGTAGAGAGGTGACATGGCCAGATGAAACAACCCTATACTTGAAGCTCTATTGTTTGCTGCATGCAAGATTCTTTCCACAGAAGACAAGTTTATTCTAGAAACAAAATGGCAGGTATAGGCTGATTCCAAGCGAACGAACAGAAGAAGGCGGATATACGAAAAATAAAAATAAAAGCAAACACCAGTGTTAAATTATGCAGACAATTGTCACGGACTCAAGTGGAAAAGCTACCAAAAAAAAAAAACATTTTGGAAATATGACCAGAATTGTCGAAAGAACGGAAAGAAATGCCTGAGTTCTGGTGATAACTGAAAAGAGTCGAAAAACCTGAACATGTAGGAACTGGTCGTTGAAAACCCGATACGCTTCTATCACAGACATACCCTTCCATTAGATTTGTCAAGGCGATTGCTACATATCTTCTAAAGCAAGCTGGAAACAAAATACGTTAGCGGGAATGTTTACGTTGTGTTCTCATGCTTTCTGTTTAATTACTTAGTATACATTTTCCATTATCAACTTAACTTGTGACCTTGCTCTAGGAACGGCCGTTGCAATAAGGTTTGCACGTTCAAAGCCTGGAGATGATATAAGAAGCTTAAGATGTACATGTATGCGAAATATGCATAACCGCAATAATCGATTGGATGCCTTGGGATATCTTTTTATAGGGATTACATCTTGTTATAGAGATTTGTGTGAGGGGAAAAATCACGCGCAAACACGATTTAGAGATTAACCTTTTAGACAATTAAGTCGGGTGTATGATCTCTAACCTGTGTGATTTATTGAGTGATTCTGAGATCTGCATAAGCCATGTAAAGCATTTTTGTCTACTTCAAATGAACCAACGATTCCATTACCTTATGAAAGGATAAATGTTGCCTACTATGTTTCTCAAAACATGATTAGACTATTTGCCTACAACATCTCAGGATTACTCTACTTATCTGAGTGATCCTGAGATCTACACAGGCCATGAAGGCGGCATGGCTATCTGCCTACATCAAGTTAACAAACGATTCCATTAATTTATGAAAATAAATCTTTTGCCTACCTTCATTTCTCAGGACATGAGCATGCTATTTGCCTACTGTATTTGTTCAATACTCTACAGTTGGACACGATCCAACTGTCTGTTTTAGACACACATAAAGCCATGATGATATTTGCTAAAGTCACACACAAATAAAACAAAAAAATCCTGTCATCCGCTTAAACCAACCAAACATTAATCCTGAAAATAGTTTAACTCTTTCAATTTCTGACAATAATCACTTTACTCTTCACCTCGGATGTGTTCTGCTTTAAAGCAACAAATGACGTATCATGAAGGCGTTTATATAACCCCACTAGGTACCAGAAGAAGCTAACAAATACATCGGACACAATGGGTTTATGTAACAAATGTATGCTTAGTCTCTCTCTCATCATGTTCCTCTTGTACCTTGCGGTGTCGAGGTGAAGTATAAACTTCGTGAGAGTGCCCGGTTATGGGCTTCGTATATCGACATTCCCATGGATTCTGTTATTCCCTCCGTCCAACGTTTACGTGGTCGGCCTCTTCCTCTGTTTCCATCTGGTCTGTACATCATTGCTTGTTGTGGCATGCTGTTGACTGGTAGCCTACTTGCATGGCCAAACCATTTGACTTGCTGCTTTCTAATAAAATCTAGAGCAGCTTTAACCCCCACTTTAGTCCTGATTTCTTCATTTCTGATCTTATCTCTTCTTGATACGTTGAGTATTCTTCTCAGGAACCTCATTTCTGTTGTTGTGATTTTTCTTTTCTCTTTTTCTGTCATTGTCCAGGTTTGGCATTGGTAGCACAGAGTTGGTAGGAAGATTGTGTTGTAAAGTGCTTTCTTAGTAGTTATTGATACATGTTTGTTCTTTAGTATTGGTGCCATTTGTCCAATGAGTTGATTTGCCTTATTGCACCTATTTTCGATCTCGTCTTCTGATCTGCCATTTGATGATATTATACTTACTAGGTACTTGAAGCTCTTTACTTGTTTCAAGGGATGTTCGTTTAGGTGAATTGTTGCTGTTTGTTCGTCTTTAGTTATAGTCATTACCTCTGTTTTGCTTGTGCTAATTTTCATGTTATGTTCCCTACACATTTCGTTTAGACTATTCATGTGGTCTTGTAATTCAGCTTCTGATTTTGCTATTAGTGCTTGGTCGTCCGCAAACAGGAGTTCTCTAATGGTTAGATTTGCAGATGGTTCTTCTTCTGTGTTCTCGTCATGCGGTATTCTTGCTGTCTCTGCTTGGCTGGTTTCTTTAAATATGTTGTCTATATATGTTATGAACAAGAGAGGGGACAGGACACAACCTTGTCGTACTCCAGATCTTATGGTGAAGGGTTCTGAGTGTCCTCCAGTTGCTCTCACTATGCATTCACTGTTGTTGTATAAACTTCTACATAGGTTTGTTAGATGTGTACTCACTCCATATTGTTTAAGGATTTGCCACAGCTTGTTTCTATCTACTCTATCAAATGCCTTTTCTTGGTCAACAAAGGCTAAGTAGAGTGTTTCATTGAATTCAATTGATTTTTCTATAAGTTGTCTAAGAGCAAAAATGGCGTCTGTGCATCCTTTGTTTTTCCTAAATCCAAGCTGCGTTTCGCTTAGCTGGGGTTCTAAAGTAGTTCGTAATCTTTTTTCAAGAATTTTGCAAAATATTTTCCCAGTATGACTCAACAGTGAAATGCCTTTGTATTGTGTGCAATCTCTTTTGCTGCCTTTGCTTTTCCAAACTGGGATAATTATGGCGTTTCCCCAGTCTCGTGGTGTCTGTTGTTCTACCCAAACATGGTTGAATAGTCTATGTAGCCAAGCTGTTCCTACTTCCCTCAAAACTTAGTAAGGTGGAGAAAGGAATGTTTCGTGTGGAATGGTTATTGTCGCTTCAGGGGTCATAGACTGAGAGAATTGTATGGATATTTTCCCTTGCCCATGCGGGAGTGTGGGGGAATAAACAGGCTGATAGGCTAGCAAGGAATGCACCTCTTGGTGGTAGATTGCTTATGGACAAGGGTGAGGTGGTCGTCCGCTTGTGGGACCAGGTAAGGAAGGCAGGAGAACAGATTGAGAACCCTTTGAACCATTTTGTATCCATAAACCCTTTGTACCCATAAACCCTTTGTGGAAAGAATGAGATTGTAGGGGATCGGCGGGGGTTCTGGAAGAATCTCAAAACTGAGAGGGAAGACCAGGAGAACTTTTAATCAGATAGCGGTCGGAACGATTAGTAGTATGACTCTTCGCTGGTTGTTGAACGAGGGGACGGAGCACGTATGTGAATGTCCTGAGTGCAACGATGTCGGTCTTAACTCAATTCAACAATTCAACTGTTGTGATAGAAAAATGCCACACAAGTATGTCTTTTTTAATTCTTTTGGATTAACCAATGGAGGCATGAAGAATTGTTTGATGGTGTTCATCATGAACATGACCATTCATTTCATACAGTGGGTTTAAACGTTTTGAACGGCGAATACTAAGATGGCTGGCAAGGCCTATTTTGGCTCGAAATCTTCTTTGACACTGTGGACAAAGGATGACTGACGTTCCATGAAAGATTATTTAGATCCTATTCCCAATCTAGGTTATGAGTTTGAGAAAAAAATAGCAGGCTACCAGTTTCTTGATGAGAAAGAAATTCGTGGAAGGTGCATTCAGTTTTTAATAGAGCTGTTGACACAGCTGCGTTTACGTTTGCCCGATAACGTTCGAGTGTTGCAGTCCATATCATGTCTTAGTGGAAGTGAATGTCTACAGCCAATGAAGCCCTGAATATTGGATTCGTTCGTTCGTTCGTTCGCACCTATTTCCAGTGGAGAAAACTTCATCATGTGCAGTGGACACAGACCTCTGACACGCTTGGACTGTGGGCAGACATAGCCTCATACAGGGATGCCACTGGTGAAAATCCTTTCCAATATCTTAAAGATTTAGCTTTAACTGTGCTCAGTTTACCTCAGTCTATTGCGGAAGTGGATCGTATATTCAGTCAGATGGTAGTTATAAAATCAAAATTGCGGAACAGACTGAGCATCAAGAGTTTGACATCTGTTTTGACTATTAGATATGGAATGAAAAGATATGGATATTCTACGAACAATTGGATCACAGGAGGCATATACACGTTTCTTTCAATCATCATCATCATCATCATCATCATCATCATCATCATCATCATCATCATCATCATCATCATCATCATCATCATCATCATCATCATCATCATCATCGCAGGAGCAAACACAGCAGGAAATAGCTACAGAAACTGAAGAGGAGTTGTCTGACAAATGATTGTGATATCTGCTTAAGTCAGACAGTAAATGAGTGTGACATCTGCTTAAGTCAAACAGTAAATGAGTGTGATATCTGCTTAAGTCAGACAAAAATGAGTGTGATATCTGCTTAAGTCAGACAGTAAATGAGTGTGATATCTGCTTAAGTCAGACAAACATTATTGTGATATCTGCTTAGTCAGACAGAAAATGATTGTGATATCTGCTTAAGTCAGACAGTAAATGAGTGTGATATCTGTAATGGTATCTGACGTCAGACATAAGCTGATCATGACATATGTAAAACAGACAATATTCATGATATCTTCTTAACTCAAACAGAAAATTATTGGTACCTGATTCAAGTCAGACAGGCATCAATCTGTTATATGTGCAAGTGACATGAACGAACAACCATGCTATATGTGGAAGTCCAATGAATGAACAATTCAGTAAATTATCAGGTGGGTGTATGATTCCACTATCTGTGTAAATAGTGCAAAGAATATCGCCGTACATGTCGCAAGCCTGTAGAGCGATAGACTAACGCCAGAAAGTTAAGTACAATAAACTAAAATAACGAACACGAGAAGCAGATTTGTTAAGCTTATCTGGAACACGATCACAAGTGGCAAATCAGACGTTGCGGATAAAGCCTTCATCAGGACGCAAACAAAAACATACACTAATACAAGTACATGAAAATATACACAAAAGCTATTTAGCTGGTGTTAATGCTGTCAGACTGTTATCTGCGCAGTAGTGTACCAAACGCTGAACGTACAGTGAGAAGTATTCTTCTGAGATTTAAACGCAGATGAAGAAACTGCAGTTGGCAAAACGAAAAGACAAAATACTTTCTTCAGAAAATAAGAGCCAAATTGACAAGAAAATTGTTTATAAAACCTGGAGGAAAGCACATCGGAAATTAATCAAAATGGTGGATGGGCAAAACCACATTAAGAAGAAAAAGTATATTTATTTAAAATCAGGATATGACGTAGCACACATGGAAATAGAACTTGTTGGAATTCCTTCAGGCCATCTGGATAATGGATTAATAATTTAATAGGCGTTGACGGATATGCATAAACAAGAAACGGGATGACGGGAAATAATTCGATATTAGAATAAAATATGGACGTAATAGGCACAACGAAGTTGAGAGCTTGCCATTGGGAACGACGCCAACGCATTACCGAAGAAAGCACGCGAGTTATAGCCCTTGCCTAGCGGATTTAGGCGCCCCTGTTACAGAACCACCCACTCTAAATGTCAGTGCAAAAAGGGAGAAATGGCAATGATGCATATTTAGTAGGAGTACAATTAGCACAGTGCATGCAGATTGCAGCTCTAATGTCACAAGTGTCGGTTACTAAAATGTTATACGAGGTGCTTGCAGAGGGAATAGCAACTACTCATCATCATCAAGTGCCGTGCCGGCTGGCGTAGGCGTTCATGGCTCTCCATAGATCTCGGTCTTTGGTTTTCTGGATCAACTCTGGTGCTGATATTCCTCCATGCCACCGTCTCAATCCATCCAGCATCACTTCTCTTGGTCTACCTCTGCCTCTCTTCCCCTCGATCTTTCCAGTTGTTACGATGTTCTCCAATGCCTCTCTTCTCATCACGTGACCGAAGAAAGATGTTTGTCTCTGTCTTATTGTTGTATATAATGTTCTAGTTTCATTAGCCTGTTTCAGGCAGTCGTCGTTAGTTACTCTGGCAGTCCAAGGAATTCGCAACATTCGTCTCAGGAACCACATCTCTGTTGCTTCTAATTTCTTCTTAATTTGTTCATTTACGTTCCAAGATTCACTGCCATACAGCAAAACTGGTTCTACATAGCATTTCAGCACTCTCTTTCTTACATTCAGTGATAGTGACTTATTGCATAAGATACTCTTCATTTTCTGAAAAGCGGCTTTTGCCTGCCCTATTCTACTCCTAATCTCTGTTGTACATCTTCCATCTGATGTTATAAATGCCCCTAGGTATCTAAAATTATCAACTTGGTTAAGGATTTTCCCTTCTATTTCTATGTCACATTTTGGTGTCACCATTTTCTTTGATATTACCATTGTTACTGTTTTCTTGATATTCAAGGAGAGTCCTTTCCTTGCACTCTCTGTTACTACAACGTCTAATAATTGTTGTAGGTCTGTTGAATTATCCGCCACCAATACTGTGTCATCTGCATAGCGTATATTATTTATATTATAACCTCCAACTAGTATTCCTGGCATCTCTTTGATCTCTCTCATTATTACTTCGCTATACAGGGAGAAAAGATCTGGTGACAAGACACACCCTTGTCGTACTCCTAGCTTTATCTGTTCGTAACTACCCTCTTTATTTCCCATTTTAATTGCTGCTACTTGGTTCCAGTAAACATTCTTTATTATTCTTAAATCTTTTCCATCAATGTTGATATCTTCCAACATTTTAATCAGTTCATCATGTTTTACTTTATCAAATGCCTTAGTATAATCTATGAAGCACAAATATATGTCTCTCTGTTTCTCTATTGACCTTTCTATTAGTGTCCGTAATGTATAAATTGCATTGTTTGTGCCCTTTCCTTCCACAAATCCATACTGTTCTTCACTAATTTCCATTTTTATTTTATTTTTGATTCTTCTCATTATGATTCTGAGTAGAAGCTTAGTGATATGGTTTATAAGGTTAATTGTACGAAAATCTTCACAATCAATTGCTCCTGGTCTTTTTGGTATAGCTATAAATAAAGATTTCAGCATATCACTGGGTAAATATCCACTGCTGTAAATATCATTCAACATTTTGGTTAATATATCTACTCCAAATTCTCCCAATACTTCTAATTCTTCTATTGTGATTTCATCTGGCCCAGCAGTTTTTCCTTTCTTCATACGTTTCATAGCATCAGCGACTTCTTCTTTCAGAATAGGTGGACCTTCTAAGTTACTATCTTCTGTTAATTCTCCCCTTTCTCCTTCATATAATTCTCTTATATACTCATTCCACCTCTTCATTATAGCATCTTCCTCTAATATTATCTTTCCTGTTTTTGATTTCAAACACCCTGTATTTATTCTTATTTTTCTTCCTGTAAGCTCACTGATTTGTCTGTGCATATTTTTTGTATCTTTAATGGAATTTAATTCAATTTTTTTGCATTGCTCGTTTAACCAAGTTTCTTTAGCCTTCCCACATTTATCTTTTATTTCTTTATTTATCTTAGCGTATTCTTGTTTGTCATTTTTACTCTGTTTTCTTTTGTCCATCAGTTTTAAGATATCTTCATTCATCCATTTTTTCTTAGCTATTTTGCCTCTCTCCGGTAATACTTCTTTGCTAGTTTGATGAATGGAGTCCCTTAACATTTCCCATTGTTCATCTATACTCTGTATTTTAGTTATTGCATTGTACCTATTTTTCACAGTCAC
>JACEFZ010028444.1:17500-105000 GCA_014155875.1 Cepaea nemoralis | reverse complement strand
TGAAAGAAATGAAGTGTGACAGAAACTGTAAGATCGCGCCATACAACAGCCGTGAGAACACGTCGCCAGCGATGGCTGGTCTGGAAATGCTCGTGAAGCAGTGGTTAACATCAGCACGATTACTTCTTGATACCTGAAGTGTTGACACTTGTATCACCAGGTACTTTAAGAGAGTCGCGGTCAGCTAGTGGCCAGACGTTCGCCTAGCAGTCATGTATTCAAATGCACACCGGGACGGATATTTACAACTGACCTCAGCTCACAGGTCCAACCTGCCTAAAATGAGTACCAGAAACTGTTTAGAGAAATAAAGGCGGTCGGTATGATGATAACCACATCACCCATAGAGTACCGATTTGTTATTTTGCACGTCCTTTTTACAGAACATCGCAGTCAACACCAGCATTTCTGCCGCTATGATCTCTTGGCAAGTTTACGTTAAGTAGTTTGCCATTGCTTTCTGAACGGCCGGCACCGATACCAATGCAAAACCAACGCAACGCGGTCTGCTGCCAAATAGCGCGCAGCTGTGTTTCGGACGCGGGTATACGGGATTACGAACCGCGTCCGTAAGTTCTTCGCCACGGAGAACGGCAGAGTACCGATTGGTTTATACAATTTGGGGTTAAGCAGTGCATGGCAAATCAGAAGACGACATCGAAAATAGATGCAATATGGCAAACCAACTCAGTGGACAAATGGCACCAATACTCAAGAACATAAATGTATCAAAAGAGACTAAAAAGCTACTCTACAACACAATCTTCCTACCAACTCTGTGGTACCAGTGCCAAACCTGGACAATGACAGAAAAAGAGAAAGGAAAAATTACAACAACAGAAATGAGATTCCTGAGAAGAATACTCAATGTATCAAGAAGAGATAAGATCAGAAATGAAGAAATCAGGACTAAAGTGGGATTTAATCAGTTTAATCACATCACAGCATGTTAAATGGTTTGTCCACGTAACTAGGTTACCAACTAACAGTATACCATAACAAGCAATGATGTGCAGACTAAATGGAACCAGAAAACGAGGCCGACCACGGTTATCGAGAGACAGAGGGAATAGCATAGTCCACTGGAATTTCGATACATGAAGCCCATAATCTGGCACTCCCCCGCTGTTTATGCTTCACCTCGACACCGCAAGGTACGAGAATAACAAGATAAGATGAGTTTATACCTATTTCTTCTAATAGGGTGTGCTCAGGTCCTTTACTTTACTAAACATATACCCAATCATCTCATGGCTTGGAAATGTGTTCTTCATTGCAGACAATCATGCTATACTTCACACACATCATGCTATACTTCACACATTATGCTACACTTTACACATCATGCTATACTTCACATATTAGGCCATACTTCACACATCGGGCTATACTTCTCACATATAAGGCTATACTTCTCACATAATAGGCTATACTTCTCACATATAAGGCTATACTTCAAACATATAAAGCTATATGTCACACATCACACTATACGACACACACATAAGGCTATACTTCACACATATAAGGCTATACTTCACACATATAAGGCTATACTTCACACATATAAGGCTATACTTCACACATCATAATATACTTCACACATATAAGGCTATACTTCACACATCATAATATACTTCACACATCATGTTATACTTCAAACATATAAAGCTATATGTCACACATCACACTATACGACACACACGTAAGGCTATAGTTCACACATCATGCTATACTACTTCAAAAATCGGGCTATACTTTACACAAAAGGCTATATTTCAGACATCATACTATAGTTCACACATTATGCTATACTTCACACATAAGGCTGTATTTCATACATTATACCTCACACACATAAGACACACACACATAAGACTATACTTCACACACATCATGCTATACTTGGCACACATCATACTATACTTCACACATTATGGTATACTTCACACATCATGCAAAACGTCACACATCATGTCATAGGTCATATATCATGCCATAGTTCACACATCATGATATAGTTTACACATCACAGTGTAATCATACATCATGCCATACTTCACACAACAAGCTATACTTCATACATCAGGCTGCACTTCACACATCGGGCTATACTTCACATATCGAGCTATACTTCATACATTTAAGGGTATACTTCACACATATAAGGCTATACTTCACATACCATACTATACTTCACATACCATACTATACTTCACACACATCGTGCTATACTTCACACATCGTGGTATACTTCACAGATCATGCTATACTTCACACATCATGCCATAGTTCATACATCATGATATTGTTCACACACCATTCTTTACATCACACTATTAACATCACACTATTCTTCACAGATATCAAACTCTACTTCACATTACACACATCATAGTCTACTTCACACTACACACAACAAACCTACCTCACACTACACACAGCATACTCTACCTCACACTACACACAACAAACTCTACCTCACACTACACACAACAAACTCTACCTCACACTACACACAACAAACTCTACCTCACACTACACACAACAAACTCTACCTCACACTACACACAACAAACTCTACCTCACACTGCACACAACAATCTCTACCTCACACTACACACAACAAACTCTACCTCATACTGCACACAACAAACTCTACCTCACACTACACACAACAAACTCTACTTCACACTAAACACAACGAATTCTACTTACACAAAAAAAAAAAAAAAACTCTATTTCATAATACACACATTACCGTACATTAAGACAAGCCAGATTCTAGACAAAGAGAGAAGGCATACAGATACCACTGCTCCGATCAACAGATCTATCGAGAAATAAAAAATGCGAGCAAAAAAAGTATATGGAGTATGACAGATTTATCTCGGAGTGCAGACAGAATGACCTACCTCTGAACATAAAGCATTTAACACAAGCTAACTAGTATGCCCTTTAACAGTTGTGCTTATGTGTTATGTTCAGCAGTTACATGAGAATTTACTGTATTCTGAAAGTGTGTATCTTACTTGCCGAACTCCTAGTCTCATTCGTTGTTTCCATCACAGCTGGATATCAGTCACCGCCGTCTACCGATACCATCTCAGGAAATAGATTTCTTCATTGTATGTTGCGCGTATCTTAATTGATTCTCTGCATGATCTCAGACAACCCTGTTTACTCGACAGTTTTCGGAGAAAAAAATAATAATAAACAAGATTACACAAGAGACACTAGTAAACCAGGAGAAATCCAACATTTATCATTGCCTGACAAGGGAAATGCAAAAGAGACTGCGCAGAATTTAGTGGAATATAGACTAAAGTATCATCTATATGAGAGGCGAGGAACGTCTGACGTATGAGGCCCGAGAAATAATTTAGTGCACCCCAACTCTGGAAAAACAAAACCTTTCTATGATACTTGAATATGGTGGTGAATGTGACAAACTAAAAACGAACAAATGAACAAATGGTTCCCGAAGCAGTTTCCGGCATTGGATCTACAGCGTAAAAGTGCCATCACAATTTGTAGCTCTTTAAAAAAAAGTCGCTTAAAAGTCGACAGGGTCGACTTCATTGCACCGGGTTTTATCCCTATGGCTCGGTCTCTTTCCGCAGCACGGAAAGTGTCGCACAAAGCACGAACTCCGTAGCTTTTAGCGACGACCCACAGGAGTCTCCGAAACATTTAACTCGTAAACCGAAGGACGCGGCCCGGAATCGAACCCACATCCTTCGGAGCACGAGTCAAACGGCGTGACCACTTCGCCATAGAGACTCCCAAATTTGTAGATCTGAGAACGGGGATGAATAAGCAGTATATCTTTCTCTCATTTTGGCAAGCGACAAGCTGGGGTATCACACCGGCACCCGATAGTGTGCATGACAATACCAGAGCAGTTCGCTGTCAACTTCGCTAGCGCGCCGGCGTGAGAAACTACGAGGGTAAGATAATAAGTAAGTCACAAATGACTGTAGAAAAATAATTAACGATGATAACAAGTTGAGACCAGTTTATTTTTATACATACATTGTCAATTTATTTCTCACCATAATTTCCACCAACATTGATGCACTTATCCCATCGTTTTATCAGTCCTCCAAAACCGGCTGCATAGAATTGTGTGCCTTGTTTTAATTTACCTGCCATCCCACATAACTGTGATTTACTTATTGACTCGCCCTCGTAACTTTTTCTACCCAACTATGCACCGCTTTACGGGAAATCGCTAGGGGCTAAGTCCACTGATATCGCACCTTGGCGGGAGACATTTTGCGAATGACGCCAAAGTTGAATGAGAAGTGAAAACGTGGTTTAGAAAACAGAGCACGCAGTTCTATGCAGCCGGTTTGGGAGGACTGACAAAAATATGGGATAAGTGCATCAATGTTGCTGGAAATTATGTTGAGAAATAAAGGGACAATGTATGTATAAAAATAAACTGGTTTCAAGTTTTTATCATACTTAGTTATTTTTCTGCAGTCATTTGTGACTTACTTATTAACTTACCCTCGTAATTCAGAGGTTAATATAAGGTTCAAGGAAGTGAGAAGTAAACAAATGGAACTGAAATTTTCTTACACCGTTCAATATGGAACCAGCTTATGTGTCTGATAACCTGCAATACGAAATCATGCAGCTACAAAGCGATGATGAGCTGAAAGCTGGGTACAACAACCTCCCACCGCTTGCGTTCTATAAACGTTACACACGCTATGATGAATTTCTCCATTTAGAGGAGGCATGCACTGAAATAAGCTTCTGTGTTTGGAACAGCTTACAGCTGCTAGCAGTTCTTTTCTTAACTTACCATAGCAAAGAGGACAGACTGGCTGGCTCTGCAAATCTTGGTGGAATATTGATGTATGACAAGGCAGACGTGGTTGCGGCCTTGTGGGAGCACGTGCACACCTCGGAGCAGCAAATGGATCACCATGGTCTGGCAAGATTGAGGCAGCGAGGAGTGACGAGGGGTTCTGGCCGACGCTTGACGCTTAGAGGAAAGGCGAGACGGACATATAATCATATTGCTACTGGCACTATTGGTGTTGGAACTCTTCGCTGGCTGCTGAGGATGGGGACTGAGCGCTTATGGGAATGCCCCGAATGCTGTGATGTCGGTTCTTAAATCAATCAATCAAAACCATAGCAAAGAGTTGGCAGCGCTCTAGAATGACCGACGCAAATCTGGAAAAGTAGTTGCGAATAGCAACATCATCAATACCAGCTAACAACACATGCCTCACCAAAGAGAAGCAGCTCCAGCCACCACATTAAAGATGCGTTAATAAATGTTTAACTAAATACAGCAAGTTAATGTTTAAGTTTAATAGTCAGGTCTTAGTCAGATATGACTGAGCTACCGTATGACAGTAGACGGTACTACCTGCTTTCTGTCAGCGCCGAATGTTGGGCGGCGCTTACCAAACCCGACACCCCACATTGTGCCAACGGCTTCGGGCGGAAGAGCGCAATTGGGAGGGTACTAGCCTTATCCTGGTGCGAGGAAATGCAACCCAAAGACAAAATAAGTCATGGCAGGGCAGACCAGGCCCTAAGCCTTGGTTGGCAGCTGGTCTAGGATCGAAGCTCCGACAGGCGGACAGTTAGAGCATTGCTTTGCTGATCCGGCAGCTTCTGCAGCTTGTCTTGTTCCAGATGTATAGGTGTTAACTTTCCTCTGGAGTGAACTAGGCAGGCCGAGAGAGGGATCATGCTGCATGGGCAACACATGGTTTCTTTATTTTAGCCCAGGCTTTGTGCTATGGAGAGGCAATAACTCCATCCCTGGTCTTAACCGGTCTCGGAATCAAAGCGAGAGGCAACTGTTACGGGTTATAAGTCCTTGTCAGTTGGCGTAGACATGGGGCGCCACGCGTTGCCTCTGACGGTGGGAGACACCTACAGGTGTCACTGATCAGCTACCGCCCGCCTCAAGCTGGGCAGCCCCCGGCCAATTGGGTGCTGATCCGCCACAGCCTGCCTGCTTCAATGGGTGCTTGGGGCTAGGACAAAATCTGAATCGCAGGCTGTAAAACCAATGCACCAGGTACTAATAAAAAGAATAATAGAAACCTCAAGCTACGGCTTGCAACCTGGAACGTGAGAACCATGTGTCCAGGATTTTCCACTGACTTGACAAATATTGACGATGTGAGAAAAACGGCTGTGATTGATGCTGAACTCAATCGTCTTAACATTGATATTGCTGGCCTGCAGGAGACTCGCCTCGCTGAGGAAGGGTCACTCAGGGAAAACAATTACACCTTTTTTTGGAAGGGAAGAGGGCAGGCAGAAAAAAGGCAACACGGTGTGGGCTTTGCAGTGAAGAATTCGCTACTGGGAATGATTGATATCCCAGCTGGAGGTAATGAAAGATTATTATCACTGCGCTTGGCAACCTCTTGTGGATTTGCCACCATTCTTATTGCATATGCACCGACACTCACTTCCTCTGATGATGTGAAAGATACGTTCTATGAGCAGCTAGACTCTGCGATCAAGGCAGTTCCAAAATCCGACTACATTTATATGCTCGGTGATTTCAATGCTCGTGTGGGCAAGGACTCGAGTTCATGGCCAGTGTGCCTTGGAAAATACAACATCGGTCGCATGAATGATAATGGGCAAAGGCTGCTGGAGCATTGCACTAGAAATGACCTATGTATTACAAACTCCTTTTTTAAAACAAAAGAGATGCATAAGGTCACATGGAAACATCCAAGATCCGGCCATTGGCATCAGCTGGACTTCATTATCACACGGAGACAACATCTGAACCATACATCATTAACTCGAAGTTACCACAGTGCTGACTGTGATACAGATCATTCTTTGGTTGTTGCAAGGGTTAGACTGAGACCAAAGAGAATCTACACAGCTAAACAAAAGTCTAGCCCCAGGATTAATATTATTAACACTCACGATCCTGGAAAGTGCTTTGAATTTCAACAGCAACTTGAGGACGCTTTCAATGATACATCAGAAAATTGTATAGTAAATGATAAATGGAGTAAACTTAAGGAAACTATTTATAAAACAGCGGTAGGGGTTTACGGCACTGTGGATCATAAGAGGCAGGACTGGTTTGCGGCAAACAGCCAGATACTGCAGCCCTTGATTGATAAAAAGAAGATAGCTCTCTTAAGAAACAAGGAAAGACCAACGCGTAACACTCTGAGTGAGCTGAAGCAAGCGAGGAAGGATGTACAAAAGGCTGCCAGGCAGTGTGCGAATGACTATTGGATCAAGTTATGTGAGTCCATTCAAATCGCAAGTGATAAGGGAAACATCAGAAGCATGTATGAAGGGATAAAGAAAGCCTGTGGTCCAATGATCAAAAGAAGTGCACCGCTGAAAACCTTGACTGGAGAAATCATCACTGATAAGAAACAGCAGATGGATAGATGGGTCGAGCACTATTTAGAGCTTTACTCAAGTGAGACCAAGCTGGCGGATGATGCCCTCAACGCCATAGAGGCCCTGCCAACTCTTGACCACCTGGACACACTTCCCACTATAACAGAAGTTAAGTGTGCTATAAATGAGCTTGCATCTGGCAAGGCTCCAGGTAAGGATGGGATTCCAATAGAGGTGATCAGGAGTGGGCAAGACACCCTCGCTCTACAGATCCACCAGCTAATAGAGCTATGCTGGCGAGAAGGACAAGTCCCACAGGATTTCAAAGATTCAAACATCATAACGCTGTACAAGAACAAGGGAGATCGGAGCGACTGCAACAACTATAGGGGTACCTCACTTCTGTGTATTGTTGGGAAAGTATTTGCCAGAATTGTCCTGCGCAGACTTCAAGTCCTGGGAGATCAAGTCTACCCCGAATCACAGTGCGGCTTCCGTCAGAACCTGTCTACCATTGATATGATATTCTCATTGCGACAGATGCAAGAAAAATGCCGGGAACAAAATCAGCCACTGTTTATTGCCTTCATCGACCTCACAAAGGCATTCGATTTGGTCAGTCGTGAGGGTCTGTTCAAAGCACTAAAGAAGATTGGCTGTCCACCAACTCTTCTGTCCATTGTGGAATCGTTCCACACAGGCATGAAGGGTATAATCAAGTTTGATGGCTCAACTTCAGAAGAGTTTGAAATCAAGAGTGGAGTTAAGCAAGGTTGTGTACTAGCCCCCACCCTCTTTGGGATATACTTTTCACTTCTACTGAAATATGCCTTTCGTGATCAGGATGACGGTATATACATTCACTCACGCTCAGATGGTGGCCTCTATAATGCTCAGAGATTGAAGGCCAAGACCAAAATTAGCAGGGTACTAATCAGAGAGTTGCTTTTTGCGGATGATGCTGCGATTACGACCCACTCTGAGGAAGAATTACAACATCTACTATCTGCATTCTCCAATGCTTGTTCTGAATTTGGTTTAACAATTAACAAAAAGAAGACACAGATTATGTCACAAGGTGCACATGGTGTACCATCAATCTTTATTGACGACGCCGAACTGGAGATAGTAGACCATTTTACATATCTTGGATCAGAGGTAAATAGCAAATTATCCCTCGATCAGGAAATCAACATCAGGATTGGCAAGGCAGCAACAACAATGAACATGTTAGCAAAAAGAGTCTGGGAGAACAGGAAGCTTACTGCCAAAACAAAAGTCCTCGTCTACCAAGCCTGTGTCCTTAGTACTCTTCTTTATGGCAGTGAAACCTGGACAACTTACTCACGCCAAGAGAAACGTTTAAACAGCTTTCATATGCGGTGTCTGCGAAGAATACTTGGTATTAAGTGGCAAGACAAAATCACAAATACTGAAGTATTGGAAAGATCAGGTTGTGTGACGGTGTATTCCATGCTCAGTCTTCGTAGACTTAGATGGATAGGACACGTTAGGAGGATGGATGATGGTAGAATACCAAAGGACATCTTTTTTGGTGAATTACAGACGGGTAGGAGATCTCAGGATCGGCCTCTACTACGATACAAAGATGTGTGTAAGCGGGACATGATTGATACAGGCATTGATAATGCACAATGGGAGCACGTCGCCGCTGAACGTGTTGCATGGAGGGCAACTATCAGAAATGGAATAAAGACAAAGGAGAAAATGATTGCAGATAAAGCACACACAGAGCGTGAGAGACGTAAGATGGTGCAAAATGGTGGAAATGACCATGTTTTCACATGCACCTACTGTGGGCAAACATTTGCAGCAAGAATTGGCCTTACCAGCCACACTCGCCACCGCCATGGATCGTAGTTATTGCCATATGTCAGTTATTTAAGCCTTTTTGAAGCACAATGTACCAAACTATCGTCTGTCAAGACGGAAAGGTGCCAATGAATGTTTAAGTTGATAGTTGTGTATGACCCGTGACTGATGTTATAACTATTCAAATGACTCTTGGCCGAAAACAGGTTCTCCATTGCCGATCTGTATCATAAGGTGAAGACTGGTTCATAGAATTTGTCTATGGGGTGCTTAGTCAAATCTGTTTATGTGATGGTTTGTCGAATCTGTCTGTGCGATGGTTCGTTGAATCTGTCTATGTGGCAGATCGTCGAATCTGTCTATATTGTAGATTGTTAAATATGTCTATATGGCAGATCGTCGAATCTGTCTATGTGACGGTTCGTCGAATCTGTCTCTGTGGTGGTTCGTCGAATGTCTCCGTGGTGGTTCTTCGAATCTGTCTATGTGGTGGTTATTCGAGTCTGTCTATGTGACGGTTTGTGGAATGTGTCTAAGTGGTGGTTCATCGAATCGGTCTATGCGGTGATTCGTGGAATCTTGTCTATGTGGTGGTTCGTCGTCGATTATGTCTATGTGGCAGATCGTCGAATCTGTCTATGTTGTGGTAGATCGTCGAATCTGTTTATGTTGTGGTAGATAGTCGATTATGTCTATGTGGCAGATCGTCGAATCTGTCTATGTTGTGGTAGATAGTCGATTATGTCTATGTGGTGGTTCGTCGAATCGGTCTATATGGTAAATCGTCGAATATGTTTATGTGGTATATCATCATGACTATGTGACAACAGTTCCATGAGAGGTAGTCACCCTCTACAGGTCAGCCGAACTGACAGTAATGAACGTCAACAATTATGGCAGCAGCCGACTTCCTGTCACCAAAAACTGTACGGGGTGTCACCAGCCTCAAGTTGACCACTGCTTGTATCAGTCATTAACGTCCAGGTCTCAGTGCAAACGAAGAAGAAGATGAAGTAGTAGAGAAATATTGTTCCTTGATCACAATGAGAAAAACTTTCTGCAAGTATTAGAGAACAGATTATGTTTCAACATTAAATTACGTCTTGGCGAATCGTGAAAAAACATCAGAAGTTTAAAAAAAAAAAAAAAAAAACTGCATTCGTGTCAGTTTCAAACTTTGACGGCGGTAAGAAAAGCCAATTTAGCGAAATAAAACGTTTTATTTTACGTTGCAGCATGACCATGTGTCTGTCAATCTTTAAATTATTGATAATTACGAGAAAATTATTCAGCGATCATAATTCAACTTTGTCTTTTTATCAATAATTTATAATTAAGACAAAACCTTACCAGTGATCATAATTCAACGTCAATATATGAATATGTCCACTGACCAAAACTATACACTTTCAGAATACCTGTGTTCTTTATAAGAAACATCTGAAGTAAAAAAAAAAAAAAGAATGAACGAAAGAAAGAACAAAGAAAGAAACCAAGAAAGAAAGCAATACGCTTGCCTGTGGGTCCGGTGGCCTTGTGTTCGAATCACCTTAGATGCGGTGATTTGTTTCAGTGACCTGGGCTCCTAGGTCGACCAAACTTAAAAATGGATGCCGGGAATTTTCTGGGACATATAGGCATCCGGCAAGATAGTGATCACATCACCAGCACAATTTACCCAATACGCATCAAGCATGGAAAAAGGTCATTTCCGGTGCTTCCTTTACATTACTTACCACGTCTTCTTCATTCACCTTCAGACGTCATCCTTAATATTTGCACACAAAGCAGCAGTGAACTTGAGATCACTGTCATCTCCATAGAGTTTGTCCTCAGATATAGCTTGTGTAGACTAGAATAACTGGCCCTTATGCTGTCTATGTTAGACACTCCTAAAGCAAATGTTTAACCGCTATTTCACCATGCTCACAGTCACATTCAGCAGAACTATGTTTAGTTTATTAAATACTTGCCATCTCAGATACTGCTTTGAAGCAGTGACTAAATATGTGCTCGTCGTGCTGTCATAAAGATGTGATGTGCCAACATAGTTATATATATTAGGTGTCCCCTTCCATTCCCCTCTGCCTCTGACAAATTCAGACGGTTGGTGCATATTTAAACAGCTCAATTCCCTGGTGATGCAATGTAAATTGCTTCGAAGCAGCCCCTTTGCCCACGAGAAGCAAACGCTATAACCATTATGCGGAAGCGACTCCCTGCGCAGTCATGCATATAAATCAGACCACAGACTTGCTAGGCTGTGCACTAGTCCTGATACAGTATCTCTAGTCGGCTTCAGTGTTTGAAGTCAAGTACGTGGTTCTTCTCTGTCCTCTTTTTCTTAGTGTTCTTCTTCTTAATTTTCTCTTTCTTAATGTTCTCGTTATTAGTGTTCTTTTTTTTAAATGATCGCATCCAATCCTCCATATTTTTCTTCTGCTTCTGCTGTCCTTGTTATTGTTGTTATTGTTGTTGCTGCCATTGTCTTTGTTGTTTATCTTCTTCTTTCCCTTATCCTCCTTCTTGTCGCCCTCCCATCCTTCTCCGTCCTCATCTTCTTCTGCTGCTTTCAATTCTTGTTGTTGCTGTGGTTGTTACCGTTGCTCATCATCATCATCATCATCATCATCATCATCTTCTTCTTCTTCTTCTTCTTCTTCTTCTTCTTCTTCTTCTTCTTCTTCTTCTTCTTCTTCTTCTTCTTCTTCTTCTTCTTCTTCTTCTTCTTCTTCTTCTTCTTCTTCTTCTTCTTCTATTATTCATCATTATAATTTTCTTCTTCTGCTTCTCCTCCCCCCTTCTTCTTCCTCTCCTCCACCACACTGGATTAGCCTATATCTCCAATGCTTAACTTGCATGCAGTGCTGTTTGACTATAAATACTGTTGGGGTTTGGTTGAGATGTAGCCTCTTCCTTACATTTAAATTACACACTGATATGATGTGGTCGGCAGATAGCCACTACCATACATGTAGATGAAATACTGATTTGAATTGGTTGGTAATTAGCCACTTTCATACAAGTAGATTACGCACTGATATGATATGGCTGGGAATTGGCCACTTTAATACAAGTAGATTACACACTGATATGATATGGTTGGGAATTAGCCACTTTCATACATGCAGATTATACGCACATGCTCCTAATTCCGGAGTGGGAGAAAGAACAGAATATGCATCTCTAAAGAGCGAAATTCTTCAAAGGAGCTTACTTATTCACGGTCAAAGCAAAAGTGTCGTAATCATTAGGCAGTTCACCATGCATCGGGTTTACAATGTTCGCCTCCCCCAGGGCGAGGTGACTTGTGGGCAGGCACACATGGCGACGTATTTGTAGGATAGGTGCAACAAACAATAACATGTCTCGAAGCTGCAAGTTAGGAAGGAAATGAAGGCAGGAGAAAGACATCAGGGAGTCATAACCAGAGTGGGCCCTAGTGTCACGAAGTTAAAGAGGCCGTAAATTCTTGGAAAATACTTAATATAATTGACTTGTTTTAGATTGGTTCAATTCACTTTGATGTTGCATTTGGGTATACCAATTTCTTTGTAATAACCATTTCTTCTGTTTTTCTGTTATTCACATTAGCCCACCAACCGATATTCCTTGCATGTCGTGTATGGATCTAATTATTATTTCGCTGTGCAAATTGAACAAATCGGGTGGTAGTATACAATCCTGTCTAACCTCTTGTTTAAGTGATTAAGTGATAAGTGCGGTGATTAATAGTCTTAAGCGAATCCCTGTATCTGCCGTGGGCTTACATATCGCCGAAATATTATAATAGTATTATATAATACAGCATGTTTGCTACTATATTAACAACATTTAAGCCATAACTGTGACACTTTCCAAGTTCCGACTTTTATTTTTGTTTGGTCCAAACCTACATTTTGTTTGGCACATAATCTGTTATGTGTTAAAACGTTCCTAATCTGTTGTCAATTCTTATGGCTGCTCTTTGTTGCCAATAGATGTTTTTTTATATTATTCCCAGATCGTTGCCATCAATTTTCAAAGACGGGCCGGTTTCTTCGATAATGCATTTCGCAAACTGTCGTAAAGCTGATGTTCAGTTTTTTTTAACAACGTATAAACCATATTCTGTAGTTATCTCTTACTTCCTATCCAAAGTTAGCTGTATGTCCTTTACAGGATGTCGGAGTCAACCCCAGCACTTTTTGACTGTTTGTGATTTATTGGCTCCTTTTACGCTCAGTAGTTTGCCATTGATTTCTGAACAACCGATACTCATACCATTGAATGAAAACCAACACAAGGCGGTCTGCTTCCAAATCTCCCGCAGATGTGTTTCAAACGCAGCATGCGAGATTCCAAATTACGTCTGTAACGCCTTCGCGGCAGAGCCGGTTCCTTTCCAGAAGGTGTCACTAAATAAAATAAGTCCCCAGAAGGGAACCTGCTGAGGGTATGTGATGAGGGTATGTGCTGAGGGTATATGCCGATGATGTGTTATGAGGGTATGTGCCGAGGGTATGTGTCGAGAGTATGTGTCGAGGGTAGTGCCGAGGGTATTGCTGAGGGTATGTGTCGAGGGTATGTGCCGAGGGTATGTGCCGAGGGTAAGTGTCGAGGGTATGTACCGAGGGTATGTGCCGAGGGTATTGCCAAGGGTATGTGTCAAGGGTATGTATCGAGGGTGTATGTCGAGGGTATGTGTCCAGGGTATGTGCTGAGGGTGTGTGCTGAGTGTATGTGCTGAGGGTATTGCTGCGTGTATTGCTGAGGGTATGTGCTGAGGGTATTGCTGAGAGTATGTGCTGAGGATGTGTTCTGAGGGTGTGTGCTGAGGTTGTGTGCCAAGGGTGTGCGCTGAGGGTGTGTGCTGAGGGTAGGTGCTGAGGGTATGTGCTGAGGGTATGTGCTGAGAGTAGGTGCTGATGGTATGTGCTGAGGGTATGGGCTGAGGGTATGGACTGAGGGTGTGTGCTAAGGGTATTTCTGAGGCTATAGTCTGAGGTTATGAGCTTGAAGTATTTTCTGAGGGTGTGTGCTGAGGGTAGATGCTCAGGGTTTGGGCTGAGGATATGTGCTTATGGTAGATGCTGAGGATAGGTGCTGATGATAGGTGCTGAGGGTATGGGCTGAGGGAAGATGCTGAGGGTATGGGCTGAGAGTATGTGCTGAGGGTATGGCTGAGGATGTGTGCTGAGGGTGTGTGCTGAGGGGATGTGCTGAGGGTATGTGCTGAGGGTATGTGCTGAGAGTATGTGCTGAGGATGTGTGCTGAGGGTGTGTGCTGAGGGTATGGGCTGAGAGTATGTGCTGAGGGTATGGCTGAGGATGTGTGCTGAGGGTGTGTGCTGAGGGGATGTGCTGAGGGTATGTGCTTAGGGTAAGTGCTAAGGGTATGAGCTTGGAGTATGTGCTGAGGATTTGTACTGAGGGTATGAGTTTGGAGTATGTGCTGAGGGTATGTGCTGAGAGTGTGTGCTGAGGGTGTGTACTGAGGATGTGTGCTGAGGGTATGTGCTGAGGGAATGGGCTGAGGGTATGTGCTGAGGGAATGGGCTGAGGGTATGTACTGAGGTATGCGCTGAGAGTGTGTGCTGAGGGTAGATGCTGAGGGTATGGGCTGAGGGTATGGGCTGAGGGTATGGGCTGAGGGTAAGGGCTGAGGGTATGTACCGAGGGTATGTGCTGAGAGTATGTGCCGAGGGTATGTGAAGTGTTTGGACCCTTACAATTTGTTTTTAGACATGTGTGCACGGATGAATTGGTGCCGTGTCTTGCCCACCCAAAAAAAAAAAAAAAAAAATCAGTGACGGCGAGTGAAAACATCGAACAATTCTCAATCCGATCGCGCTCAAGCCCAATACCAGCTTCCCAAAGGTGTCATTAGCAACACGTACATTTCAGAGGAAACAACAGACAATATAAAAATGGAATCTTGTCACCTAAAGATAACGAAATCCCATCAGCTAAGGGGTGAACTAGTGTATTTCGATATCGACCAGCAGGGCACCATGAAATGTGTGATCACTAGCCAAGTCCGAATATGGATCTGAACATAATTCAACGCCAGCTATTTTATAGCCCCACAGGGCTCTGATTGTCCTATTAGACAAGCATAGCCCGGATAGGAAAGTCCTAACAAAGCCGATCGTTATGCTGTGTCTAGTAGGCTGTAAATATTTTAAGAAGAGACAGGGCGGGTCCTCCAGTATGCTGACGTTGCACATAAGAAGATTTTAAAATAGCAATATACAAGACAAAAGGAGCTTTCATATCAGTAGAAAATTTATGGAAGGCACAAAGAAATTAAAGCTAGTGACAAACGAAGAATACTTGATTGTAACATTAAATCAGTGCTGTTGTGTGAAGCAGAAACATGGAGTATAAACTACACACATTCATTATCTGGTGCCTGTGCATGAATACTACGATATTACCTTAGCCAAAGTAGTGTAGTGGCCGTCTCCGTGGCGAAGGTGGTACGGACACGGTTCGTGATCTCGCATACCCAAGTTAGAAACACAGTTGCGCGCGATTTGGCAGCAGACAGCGTTGCGCTGGTTATTTACAAAATGGTATAGGTGCCGGTCGTTCAGAAAGCAATGGCAAACTACTGAACGTAAAACGTGCCAAGACATTAACAATAGCCAGGGAGGCTGCATGGTCTCGAGGCATGGTGTCCGCCTCGAGTGCTGGAGGCCCCGGGTTCAAGCCCCAGTGATGACCGGGATTTTTTTCTCGTGGACTTCTAGTAATAACACTTCCCCTGGTCTCTGGGTAGTGAGATCGGACGTCCGTGTGCATTGTTGCGCACGTAAAAAATCCCTTGGCAGTTGGAAATCGAAAAAGAGTAGCCTAACGCCGCTGCCCGGGCAAAATTTTGAGTTAAAAATCTACCCAAAGTATTTCAGGATCCTCGCCGGTGCTACGGAGTTCGTGCACTGAGCTGAGTTTCTCCAGGCTCAGGTTTGAGTTAGGAGGAAAACGGAGCACTTATGGGTTAAACCGTGTGCCGTGATGTTGATCCAACGACTAAAACTAAACTAAACTAACTAACAATAACCAAAAATACTGGTGTTGACTGTAAACGTCCTGTAAAGGATCTGCAACTTAAAAAAATGTAATGTAGTGACCAGACGCTTGCCTTTCAGCCCGGCGGTCATGGCTTCACATTCACATTGAGACATATTTTGCAAATCTCAGGTCTACCTAGCCTAAAATAGGTATCAAGGTGTCTGTAAAAGTCAGGGCGGCAGCGTGATATTGACCACACGACAACTAGCGTGCCGGTTGGTCTGTTCATTGTGGTTATAGCACCATATTTCTAACATGCCTTGATGTGTGTTAAGGGGCTCTTTACCCTTATTTACAAGGCTATGACAGAATCACAAATGAGGCGCGTAGAGAAAGACCTAGACCAGAGGTTCCCAAACCACGGCCCGCGAGCCACCTGTGGGCCGCCAGCTGTCAGAAAGTGGCACGCGAAGCCTCTAGCAGTCATTTTCTGCAATGACCATTATTAAAAAAACTAAAAAAACAAGCAACGTTCCAGACTCATCGACAGTAACCCTAGCTGCGCTTATGAATTTGGGCAGGACAGATTTGTGCCCAGACATTGATAAACTGGCATCTGAACTTAAGTAACTGGTTATGAAGAACAGTTACAAATATAAATTAATTACATTAATAGCGATTTTCGAAACTGATTTAAAATTTAAGTTAAGAAAGGTAAGAATGATATTGCACGACTTTTATAATTTTATAACGTTGTGGCCTGCTTAACTGCCGAAAATAGTAGATATGACACTCTGCTTGAAAAGCTTGGGAACTACTGACCTAGACATTCCCGCAAATCAAGAGGTGGTGAAAAGGGCACTGACACTGGATAGGGCAAACATTGAGCAATTCTGATAATAGTATAACTATACAGTACTTTTTTTTCTGAAACCCACATAGTAAGAGAAATAAAGGTAGACATACAAACACAGAGAAGGGAATTAGACACCGAAACCAATAAAGTATAGAGGGACATAAATGGAGGTGCTGGAGATAGGAATCGGAAAAAAAACCAGCTTCGCGTGATTACGAATGCTCCAATGGGGATTATATGGCAACAACAGAAGAAGTATACAAGAATGAGGAGAAAATAAGGAGTCCACGTGATCAAAGAAAGAAGAATATGTGAATGCTAACAATTTTTCTTCATCTTCTTCTCATTCCCCTCTTCCTCCTACGCTGTAGATACGTCTCACAACGATTCCATTATTGTTGGGAACATTTACATCATCATCATAACAACGCACCGTCCATTCTTCTTATTTGATTCCCATTTTCTTGGTCAAACACAGAATTCCTCTGTTCGTCAGGCTGCCTTACTCCCCCCGACACGGCTCATTGCGATGTTTGACTGTTCTCGAAGATGAAAATGGCGCGCAAAGGAAAGCGCTTAGAACCACGAGAGGAATTTATACGGATGGCTATAGCCAAGCTGTACTTCATTCATAACATGGTCTTCCCGAAATGTTACTACTGAAAAAAGTGTGTACATTCCTAAGGAGAGTACTTTGAAGGGTATTACTGTTTTAGAGAGGTCAGTGTGGCCGAAAGGTTAAAACCACTTGCTCTTAAGCTTCCTGTGCACTGTTAGTGGAATAGAAGGTTCATTCTCTAGACCGGTCACTTGGATTTAAACGTTGACTTCTCGTTCCGAAAGCAATGGCAAGCTACTGAACGTAAAATTGCCTACAAAATCAGCCTGGGGTTGACCGCAACAACTTGCACAGGACATGCACCATTGTTTACTGCTTCAGACATTCCTCCCTCCCCCCCCCCCCCCCCCCACCTCCCCCGATGCGAGTAAGTGCATTTTACTCGACCAAAAGTCCGATACGTTTGTTTGTAAAAGCGCAGTGATATTTGATCTCTTTGGATTGCTTCAGAATAGTTTTATTTACTATCATATTGGATTTCGGGACCTTCTTGTCTTTGCCATTACTGTTATTAACGGTGTCGTGCTATTTAACCTAAGGACATTGGACTCTGCAGAAATAATATTCACCATTTTTTGCAATTGTGTTTCACTTTCTGCTATCAAACATATATCATCATCCTATCTCAGATTGCCAGACTCCGTGGCGAAGGTTTAACGGACGCGGTTCGTGATCCCACATACCAGAGTTCGAAACACAGCTGCGCGCAACTTGGCAGCAGACTGCGTTGCGCTGGTGTTTTACGAAATGGGATGGCTGCCGGTCGTTCAGAAAGCAATGGCAACCTACTGTACGTAAACTGCCAAGACATCAACACCAGCAAAAATTGCTGGTGATGACCGCAAACGTCCTGTAACGGATATGTAACTAACTTAACTTTCTCAAATTGGTAACATTATGGCCTTATGTTCGCCAACTGTTATTTCTGCCATTTTTTGAATAGACCAGATTACGTCATCTCCCATCTTTGCGAAGGATGTCTCCGGCAATGAATCTCTAGCATTCCGTCTCAAAACTTTGCATGGTAAGTATAGCAGCCTCTTTAAAGTCCATATTCTAATATCCTCACGTGTTAACCGTGTCTTCCCTAACACCTCCACTTTACTCACGACACATCGTATATAGACATCAAAGCGTTGTTGATTCAATGCCTTGGGTCGCCTTGCGTTGGTTTCATTACAATGGTATGAGTACCCCCCCCCCCCCCCCCCCCCACCCCCTCCCCCCCCCCCCCCCCCCCCCCCCCCGTTCAGAAAGCAATGGCAAACTACTGAACGCAAACTTACCCAGGAATCACAAACAGCCAATAAATGCTGGAGTTGACTGCTACGTCCTTAACTTTTGTGTTTAAACAGAAGCCAAAAATAATTGGTTGCACGATTTATTGCCTGGGATATTTCGCGGCATCTCGTAAGGTGCATACTGTAAAATTATATATCATATGAATTGAATAAGTGAATTATAATTTGGCTGAAATACAACACACAGTCACTTATATTGTTCGAATGGTGTTCATTTGTTCATTATCTTTATGTGTCATGCAGATAAGAGTGTGCGGTCATGTTTCGCCATCTCACACGATCACCAGAGTCGTGGATCGGCTCTGAGTTCCTGTCTCGACCATACCACGTGGCCAGGTCACCCAGGTATTTACTTCTCTGCCTGTCCCTTGTTCTTTTCCCATTAATCTTGCCAGTTGTCACCAAGTTCTTCAATTTATTTCTTCTCATAACGTGTCCAGAAATTGTGACTCTCCACGTCTAATTTCTCTAGTCATTTTACGGTTTTCATTTGTTTCTTTTAGGACTTTGTCGTTGGTTTTTCTGTCTGTCCATGTTATTCTTTGCATTTTCCTCGGAAACCACATTTCCACGGCCATTTTTTGTTGTCCCCACAGTAACCACAACTATAAAACAAAGTCTTTCTCATCTAATCTCATCTTGTGCCTCTTGTACCTTGCGGCGTCGAGCTGATGCATAAACAGCGGGAGAGTGCCCGTTTACCGACTTCATTTACCGAGATTCCCATGGACTCTGTTATTTCCTCTGCCCATCGTTGAAAGTTCGGCATCTTCTTCTCGTTCCATTTGGTCTGTACATCATTGCTTGTTGTGGTATACTGTCTGTTGGTAGCCTAGTCATGTTGCCGAACCATTTCACTTGCTGTTTTCTAATTAAATCTAGCGCTGCCATAACCCCCCACTTTAGTTCTGATTTCATCATTTTTGATTTTATCTCGTCTTCGTCTTGATACACTGAGTATTACTCTCAGGAAACCCATTTTAGTTATTGTAATTTTTGTTTGTTTGTTCTGTCACTGTCCGTATTTGGCATCGGTAGCATAGAGTAAGTAGAAAGATTGCATTGTATAGTGCTATATTAGTATCTACTGATACTCTGCACATAATTGGTTGGACAATTGGTTAACCTTTGTGGTCTAAAAATAAACTTCTGCGCGTGCGTATGGTCTGGCGTATCGTCTCAAAACACGCCTACTGCATGCGTAATATAATAGGTGACCTAATTCATAAAAAAATGTCCATTTGGCAGAATTCCCTTCCTTTTGCATTGACGTCAATGGTTTCTGAATGTTTAATGTAATATGCCCCGTGCAACCAGAAACAATGTTCTGCATTATATTCAGTGTTATGTCATTACACGAGAACTGTTATTGTCATTTACTGCCTGTAGTACCTTGCGGTGTAGGACAGGAAAAAAGGGGGGGGGGGGGGGAGGTGTCTTGAATCTGAGTTATTATTAAGGCTGCATGGCTAGTGCAGTCGCCGCGAGCTGTACAGGTCAGAGTTTGTTTTTTTTTTTTACATGAGAACAGTTGGATATAAATATACATGAGCCCTACGTAATTCTTGTGGGTGACAACAGAGATCTCTGAGGTTGGTACAAATAGAGGGAAGGAATGAATACTTGTTACTGGAAGAGAAATACTTAACTCCCTGACATACTGAGTCAACTATTCGATCGCTGCGTTGATTTCGATGGCGGGAGACAACGACCGCTCAGAAAGCAATGACAAACTGCTGACGTAAGATTATTTAGTAAATCACAAAGAGTTAAAATGGTGAGGTTGACTGCGACATCATGTAAAGAACGAGAGAATTTAACCCAGGAAGAGACCTGGTTACTCTCATTAAAAGAAGACAGTCCACATTTTTCGGGAATGTCATAAAAGGGAAAAGATTGAGTATGTAGTCACAACAAGAATGTTGGAGGGTGAGGATAAGAAGGAGAAAGATGGAGTATGTCGTCACAACGAGAATGTTGGAGGGGGAGGATAATAAGGGGAAATATGGAGTATGTCGTCACAACAAAAAAGTTGGAGGGGGAGGATAAAAAGTGGAAAGATGAAGTATGCCGTCACAACGAGAATGTTGGAGGGGGGGGGGGGATAAGAAGAGGAAAGATGGAGTATGTCGTCACAACGAGAAAGTTGGAGGGGAAAGAGAAGCTGGGGAAAGATGGAGTATGTCGTCACAACGAGAATGTTTAAGGGGGAGGATAAGAAGAGGAAAGATGGAGTATGTTGTCACAACGAGAATGTATGGGGAGGATAAGAAGAGGAAAGATGGAGTATGTTGTCACAACGAGAATGTTGGAGGGGGAGGATAAGAAGAGGAAAGATGGAGTATGTCGTCACAACGAGAAAGATGGAGGGGAGAAGAAGCAAGGGGAGGCCAAGAGAGAAGATGCTAAATATTTTGACTTCTGGCTTAAAAGTATCGGTATAAGAAATGATTGGCAACACAAGAGACTGAGGACTGTAAAAAGACGTGATCACCAACGACACGGATGATAAAAAGATACCATCTTTTTATCAAAATCAAATCCATTTAGACCCGTAAATTAACCTGATCAGTGCGTGCAAGAGAAGTAATTTCTAACCTATAAGTTACACCGCTACCTGAGAAGCCGCACACGTAAAGTCCATGTCGTGTTAAAGTCCATGTCGTGTGGCGTTGGTGATCATGTCTGCATCGGGAGGGAAGGACTAGTCACATATTCCTCCGTGCACCCAGCCTACAACATGTGATGTTGCTAACACCTCACATCACCACAGTAGGTTCCGGCTACAAGGCTTGTGTTTGTCTTATGCTGCAGATTCCATGCACTGTGGTCAGATAGACGACCTAATAGGTGAATTGTGAGCGCTGATTAGAGCACTTATGGCGGCAACCGTATTCAAGAAAGGGAACTCTTAGCAAACCAAATGAGAGGTGAAGAATATGGCCAGCCTAGGATCAGCAAATAAAACCAAGTCAACAGAACATAAGACAAGTCAAGTAGCACAGAATCTTTTTACACTTGTTGAGGCGTTTTTCGTATAAGGTGGAAGGTTTCTGCGGTGAAGTGGCTACGGAGTTCGTGCTTTGTGCGGCGCTTTCGACGGGCCACCTGCGGAAAGAGACCAAGCCAAACGTGATAAAACCCGGTGCAATGAAGTCGATCCACTTGTTTTTAAACAGTTTACCTCCGGTATCTGGTGCTAGCCAAATATTTGTATATAGACCAATCGACACTCGATGGGTGATGTGGTCGAAATCACGGCGCCGCCTTCTAATCTCCTTGATCTCCTGGGTCACCTTGGCAGCCCACGTCAATTAAGCAAACATTTACTTCGATGATGATTCGAACATGCAACCCCAAAATATGATAGCCACAACGCTACCATGATTCCCCAAATTCAACATGTGCAACATAATGGTAGTGATGATACGACCAGAAACAACTGCTGGCAACAGCGACAATAATCGAAACAGTACACGCAGTTCAATGAGAGTATAATACGAAAGCAAATCACTAGTTGCCGATAAAATGTGAAACATGAAATGATATGGAAGAGACAACTTCAATCTTAACAAAACACGGGCCTTCAGAATGTCACACAAAAATCAATCCGTGTCTGTAACGTTATTAAATGCATGACATGTCATGCAGGGGGAAACAGCGCGTAGAATAAAGAGGTATCGACCGCTGAAGCATGTTGTAATACAGAATGCAACAAATACATAAGTAGAGATTTGCAGAACAATATGCACACTCACTACACAGCACCTCAGTAATAAGCATTTGAAGGAGAGTTTTCACCGAGTACACACACACAAAATACACACACCCACGAGCACACACGTACAATACACAAACAAAACAACAACAAAGACTTAAAAGTCAGTCTCTTTCCGCAGCGCAGGCCTGCCGAAAACGTCGCACAAAGCACGAACTCCGTAGCTCCAGCGAAGACCCCCAGGAGTCTCCGAGAAAAAATTTAACCTTGAATCGAAAGACGTCGCCCGGAATCGATCCCACGACCTTTAGAGCGAGAGACAGACGGCTTGACCACTCCGCCACGTATAAACACACATACAACACACACATAAAATACTATGCATGCACTGCAGGCATCACAGAAAAAGACAACATTTATGAACAAACGTAACATGTCTATAAATAATAATAATAATAATAATAATAATAATAATAATAATAATAATAATAATAATAATAATAATAATTCCTCCCGAACCAGCTCCCTGCTATGGATCTGTGAAGTGATAGGGCCGTCACAATTTGTAGGCCTGAAGAATGCACGGAGGAATGCTTGGTCAGTCTTTGTCTCACTCTCGAAGGTGATGAACCCTGGAATGGAACCGGCGTCAAACCGTGCTCACGACATTACCAGGGGCAGATGGCTATATAACTATGGTTACAATCACAGACGCGGATCCCACCAAACACGTGTCCAGTCCAAAACAAGCAAGCAAGTGAGTAACTGTTACATACACACACACACACACACACACACACACACACACACACACACACACACACACACACTTACACACATATATACAAATCGGAGGTTATAATATAAATAATATACGCTATGCTGACGACACAGTATTGGTGGCGGATAATTCAACAGTCATACAACAATTGTTGGACATTGTGATAACAGAGAGTGCGAAGAAAGGACTATCCTTGAATATCAAGAAAACGGTAACAATGGTGATATCAATGAAAATGGTGACACCGAAATGTGACACAGAAATAGAAGGGAAAATTCTTAACCAAGTGGATAATTTTAAATACCTAGCGGCATCTGATGGAAGATGTACAACAGAGATTAAGAGCAGAATAGGGCAAACAAAAGCTGCATTTCAGAAAATGAAGAGTATCTTATCCAACACGTCACAATCACTGAATGTAAGAAAGTGAGTGCTGAAACGCTGTATAGAAACTGTATTGCTGTATGGCAGTGAATCGTGGAATGTAAATGAACAAATTAATAAGAAATTAGAAGCAACAGAGATGTGGTTCCTGAGACGAATGTTGCGAATTCCTTGGAATGCCAGAGTAACTAACAACGACTGCCTGAAACAGGCTAATGAAACTAGAACACTATATACAACAATAAGAAAGAGGCAAACAGTTTTCTTGGTCATGTGATGAGAAGAGGGGCATTGGAGAACATTGTGACAACTGGAAAGATTGAGGGGAAGAGAGGCAGAGGCAGACCAAGAGAAATGATGCTGGATGGATTGAGACGGTGGCATGGAGGAATATCATCATCAGAGTTGATCCAGAAAACCAACGACCAAGATCTGTGGAGAGCATGAACGACTACGCCAGCTGGCAGGGGACTTGATGATGATGATGATGATGATGATGATGATGATGATGATGATGATGATGATGATGAGTGTATATATATATAGTTTAGTCGATGGGTCAACATCACAGCACACGGGTTTAACCCCTAAGTGCTCCGTTATCCTCCTAACTCAAACCTGAGTTTGGAGAAACTCAGCTCAGTGCACGAACTCCGTATCACCGGCGAGGATCCTGAAATACTTTGGGTAGATTTTTAACTAGAAATTTTGCCCGGGCAGCGCCGTTAGGCTACTCTTTTTCGATTTCCAACTGCCAATGGATTTTTTACGTGCGCAACAATACACATGGGCGTCCGATCTCACTTCCCAAGAGACCAGGGGAAATTTTATTACTGGAAGTCCACGTGAAAAAATCCCGGCCCTCACCGGGGCTTGAACCTGGGACCTCCAGCACTCGAGGCGGACACCATACCTCGAGACCACGATACACACACACACACACACACACCACGACACACACACACACACACACACATAGGGTTCCATTGGTAACATTAATCAGCAGGAATTTTGACATAAACGTCATTTGAATATATGCCCCTACAGGAGAAAGCAGTGAAAATAGTGTAGAGGAATGCTATATTGACATGGAGAATGCTTTGATAAAATGAAAAAATTCAGAAATAAACATCATAATAGGTGACTTCAATGCAAAAGGAGGAAATCAAAGCGATGGGTGCACAGTAGTCAGACATGGTTTGGGAGAACGAAACGATAGAGGATACCGCCTTGTAGAATGGGCAAAAGAGCATGAACTGATTGTCGGAAACTTCTGATTTAAGCAATATCCAAGAAGAGTATGGAATGGAGGACTCCTGACAGCAAGATCAGAAACCAGATTGATTACATTCTGATTAGCAGAAGGTTTCAAAATGCGATAACATCGCACAAAAAGTTCCAAATGCAGACTGTTACAGTGATCACAGATCGCTTACGGGCACATTGAAGGTAAAGTTAAATAAAATCAAGTATACACAAGGCAAGACTAACATTAATCTGTGTACATTGAAAAATGACAAAGAAATACAATACCAATGTAACATAGAAGTAGAGAACTTATTTGATATATTGTCTGATCTTGATATCTTATTTCAATGAAGATCAATGGGAAATATTGAAAAAATGAGTCAGTTTGGCTACAGAAACAACTATATCAAAATTGAAAGAAAGTTGGTCGTAAGAAATGGATGACTGAAGAAACTTAACGACTAACGGAAACAAGAAGACGCAACAAAAATAATCCTGAGAAATATGAAGAGATTCACAGAAATGTCAGAACATTATGTAAAAAGGAAAAAGAAGCTTGACTTGAGAAAAAATTGCATAGGATTTGAAAAACAACATAACGGTGAAAATACCAAATCAATGCACAAAAGAATTCAGGAGCTTGCTAATAAAAGAAAACGCACATCAACAGGTTGCCTGAAAACAAAAGATGGAAAAATCATAATAAAGAAAGATCAGATTTTACATGCATGGTCAGATTATATGACAAACCTTTATCGTGATATATAGAGAAGAACAGTATGATATTTGAAATAATAATGCAGGACCATCAATTTTGACAATGGTAGGTCAGCATGCCCTTAACTATATGAAAACTGGCAAGACCCCCGGTTCAGACAACATCACAACATAAGTGGTAAATGCCTTAGAAGAATATGGAATAGACCAAGTCACCAGACTGTTGAACACAATATTCGATAGTTAGCAAGTCGTTAGTCGCAATTCCAACTTCTCGGCAACAGGTCGTCTCCATTATGCTCCGTTTCTGTGCCAGTGAATATCACACACAATGCTCCTCACTGCCCCATGTGAAAAGTGGAACAGACAGGAGTCTCGACAAATCAACAGCCTGCACAGGTACACTGTGTATAATGACGCCGCCAGAATGCCAACACAAAATTCCTCCACGACAAATGCAGTTCATCGTCAATGGAATCAGCAGTCACTAGACAACCAGCAGCCACACATTACTGCATATATATATATATATATATATATATATATATATATATATATATATATATATATATAGAGAGAGAGAGAGAGAGAGAGAGAGAGAGAGACACACACACACACAACACACACACAAAACAAACACACACACACACACAAGTACACACGAAATCGCATTCTGAAGATGCCTTTCAGAAGACAATAATAATTGCAAATCGTCTAAGAAATCCTTGAACAGGCTAAAAAGTCAATATCGCTGCCATACATGCGGGACAGACATTGAATGGAAATGGTGTAATCATATATGCGACGAATGAAATAGCCTCGCTGAAAAGAACCATCTACAGCGATGCGACGGGCACTGATTGAATAGACCAGCTTATTGCCACAATTTTGTTTCTGATCGATTCTGGGTTGCGGATATAATAAATCGGTCCATTACTGTAGTGATTGTGAAGCATAGTAGGCCAGGCATTGAACGGTGAAATTGATGTACAAAGACGAAGAGACAATCGATATTGGTCGAGATGAGCAAATGGTACATTGTGCAGACTCGCAGCGGATGCTTCTATGGCTGTGCATGTTGGCGAAACATTCTCGCGCGCGTGTTGTTTTGTCATGAAAGCGTGTTCAGGTCAATTGTTCCTAGGCTTATTTCTCTTGAGAGAGCTCGGTAGTGCAGTGACTAGCACGTTTTCGTACTTGTCCGGTTGTAATGCGTTCGAAACCCCATTGATTTGTAAAAATGTATCCGGGCTTCAAGATCGATCGAGCCTAAAATGAGTAACAGGAAATGACCTGGGAACTAAAGGTGGTCTGTGTATTATAGGTCACACCAGCCGTCGATTGCCAGTTGTCCATAAAATATGTGGATATCACTATTTACCGAGTCATTACCCAGTGCCATGCCGGCTGGTATAGCACTCTAACACGATTTATCTTACTGCTTCTTCTATTATTGCCCTCTATTCATTTATTGGGGCAAAGGTCCTCAATCATATCACTCAAACCTCCCTATCTTTAGCTATCCCTTCAGCTATGTCCATGCCCTTCCCATATTGTTAATTTCTGTTTATGCTTCTCTTCTCTGTGAATTGTCATGTCTTCTTCTATTTCTTTTGCCCTCCGTGTTCCAGGCTAAGGATTTTGTAGTTATACCATTCTAGAGATTTCTCAATGTATGGCCTATTCCAGCTCTAGCGTCTTTTCTTAACATCTTGGTTCATTGGCAATTGTTTAGTTCTCTTCAAGAGCCTCACACTGGTGATTTTGTCATACCACTTTATTTCTTCTATTTTGCGCAGCCACTAGTGAATATTTCTAGTCTATTTGTAACCGTTTTCCATGTTCTCCTTGGTTCTGATTCATACACTATCTCTGCTGTTGGATATTAAACAGCCACATCTAAACCCAATCAACAGCAGGCAGCAGTCAAGAATAACCCCATGGCAAATACGCCCGTAGAGTGGGGAAATGAAAGGCGTTCGTGTCTATGAGGTCACTGTCTAATGAAGCAAGCATCACCACTTCTCTTCACCACCGCTATGTCTTCCCAGCTAATTCTGACAATGATCAGGTACCAATATTATGAGGCTGGCTCTAGTCCAGAGCTGCACTAGTATTAAAAGAATAATCCTGCCACCGTTGAGGATTGAACCTTGACCACTGTCGAGGTAAACACGCACGCTAGCTGCTGTGACACGGTGACACCGTGACTCCCCCAGACGCTATGTAAAGTGAAGTCTGCCCTGTAAGTGTCATAAAGATACGCGTTTTCAAATTAATTTCTTGTTGACTCCTACGGGAATTTGGGTTTTTCCAATTTTTGATGAAGCATCCCTCACCCTCTCGCTCCCTCTCTTTGTCGGTGTCAGCCTCTCTCTCTCTCTCTCTCTCTCTCTCTCTCTCTCTCTCTCTCTCTCTCTCTCTCTCTCTCTCTCTCTCTCTCTCTCTCTCGCTCTCTCATTCTCCCTCTCTATGTCTCTGTCACATTGTGTCGGTCTCTATCCACCAGTCTCTGTCTCCCCCTCTTTCTCACGATGCCTCTCTTACCTACTCTCTGTTTGTCTCTATCTCTTGTTCGGCCCCCTCTCCCCTCACTGATGCTTCATATTCCGTAAACTTTCACATCAACGCTATACTTATATAGTTATAACTGAATAATGCAAACATTTCAACCAAGACGAAACGAAACATAAATTATGGTAAACATACTAGCCTTCAGTCCCGAATGCTTGAAAATATCGGTGTCTAATCATTGACAAGCATACTTGCCTGTCGACATTGTGGTTATGTGTTCGCATCCCATCAAAGCGTATTTAAAATGAAAGAAACACTTGAGCACCCAGGTCGACCGAGCCTATATAAGTGCCAGGAAATATCTTCGGAAGTAAAAGTGGCCGGCATGATATTGACCACATCACCCGTCCAGTGCAGGTTGGTCTATACACATATGGCGCTGGCACCATATACCCGACACGCATAAGGTGTGTAAATGTGCCCCTCACTTTTAATTTACATAATCCTGGAACTAAATGTGCCCCTCACTTTTAATTTACATAATCCTGGAACTAAATGTGTCCCTCACTTTTACTTTACACCAGGGGTGGCCCGCCGGGAGTCATGTTGTGGCCCGCGGAGTAGGAAACGACGATGTGGTCGAAGCTGTAGCACGCTTGCTTGTTTACTTTAATTAACAAAAAATTAAAAAAAATTAGGTGCGTGGCCCGGCAGGAAATATTATTTCTGAAATTTGGCCCGCCTGCTGTAAAAGTTGGCCACCCCTGCTTTACACAATCCTGGAACTAAATGTGCCCCTATGAGTTAAAGAATGCTATAGGATGAAGATTATTTGAGGCATTTTTTTAAATTCGCATATACTTTACAGGACATCGCTGTCAACACCAGCATTTTACCGCTGGTGTTGATTTCTTGGCAAGATTACGCTCAGTAGTTTGCCATTGATTTCTGAGCGACCGGCTCACTTATCCCGTAAGTCATCACCGCGGCTAGAACCGCTACCAATTTTCATGCGCTGCATTACCCTAAGTGGATAAACAGGATTACGGAGAAAGTGGTTTAACACCTAGGCCAGGGAGACCGGCGTTTGAGGTATGCTACTGTTAAAATAGATACCATATGCAGCACGTGCCTTTTTATGACATTCAGAACTCATTCTGTACAAAGCAGCTCATGATATGTTTAATTCAGTTTATGCTTGTCAGTTGTTAACACATATCCGCCCTATACTAGCCAATTATTACGCCTTTCCACTCTCTCACAGCAGTCAATTATAACGACTATCCACTTTGTCCTAGTCAAGTATTCCATCTATCCACTCTCTCTTATTATACATATTCACGATGCCTTGCCAATTATTATACCTACCCACTCTAGTATACTAACTGGGTTGCCTTATGCAGTAATGTGTGGCTGCTGGTTTTTCTACTGACTGTCGCTTCCATAAACGATGAACTGTATTTTTCGTGGCGGACTTTTGTGTCGGCATTCTGGCAGCGGCATTATGCATAGTATACTGTGCTGGCTGTTGGTTTGTCGAGACTCCTGTCTGTTCCTCTTTTAACATGGGGCAGTGAGGATTATTTTGTGTGTGAGATTCACTGGCACAGGAACGGAGCATAATGAGGCGACCCTTTACCGTGAAGTTTGAACCGCGACTTATTACTTCTAGTACAGTATACTTGCTTTTAGATCCTTGCTATTGCCTCGGAGTTCGTGCACTGTGCTAAGTGTCTCCTTGCATGATCTTTGGGGGGGGGGGGGGAGTGGATGAGACCGGAGAACTTAAAGAGACACCAAAATGCAATAAAGTGATTCTTTCCCAAAAATCAAAGCAAGGCTAACTCATTCTTCAGCCAGCAGTCAAAGAGGAGCCGGTCTCGTTACGGTAATTTGCTTGCTATACAATGAGTCAACTGAACACATTATGGTGCTTGTTACATAATGAGAGTTGTTGATCATATTAGGATTCTTGTTTGCCATATAATTAAAGTAGCTGATCACATTACAATGCTTTGCTTGCCTCATAATGGGAGCAGTTGATCACATTATAGTGCTTTGCTTGCTATATAATGAAAGTAGATGATCAGATCAGGGTGTTTTGCTTGTTACATAATGAGAGTAGATGATCAGGTTACAGTGTTTTGCGTGTTACATAATGAGAGTAGATGATCAGGTTACAGTGTTTTGCTTGTTACATAATGAGAGTAGATGATCAGGTTACAGTGTTTTGCTTGTTACATAATGAGAGTAGATGATCAGGTTACAGTGTTTTGCGTGTTACATAATGAGAGTAGCTGAATCACATTACGATGCTTTGCTTGAAACAGAATGATAGTAGATGATCACATTATGTTACTTTGCTTACAATTGAAATTGAGTAACTGATTACATTACGGTGCTTTGTGTGTTACATAATAAGAGCAGTTTATCACATTACGGTGCTTTGCGTGTTACATAATGAGAGCAGCAGATCATATCGCGGTGCTTTGCTTGCTACATAATACGAGCCGCAGATCGTATTGCGATGTGTACCATGCTATATAATGAATTACAAGTAAGAACTGCCTGGAGGGGAAAGAGTATTGCTTGATAACCTTTCAATAATCGATGTCTGATTGTTAGCATAAAATACAAGATGGAATATTTGCAAACCAGAAAAATAAATTGGCTTTGTTCTTTTCTGTTTACTTGCAACTTTTTCAACCGGCTTCTTCATTAAAATTTTATAGGACTGCCACATGAATTAATCCGGCAGTTTTGGAATGACAACAACAACAACAACATTAGCAATAATATTAACAAGATAAGGAAGTCAGGCTTCCATTTCTAACAAAGCAGATGTGCCCCAAGAACGACCTGGTCCACAAGAAAAGGATACATCCGCAAGCAGCCTGACTTATTGCCGATAGCCAGTAAATTTTGAACAGGATCATAGGCCAGCGCTGTGGGTTGAAACGGAAATCCATGGCGGACAGTCTGAAACATACGAGAAAATAACGCTGATTATTGATTGGCAGCTAAAAATACAAATATGCTACTGGGATAGAATGGATCTGGGTTAGCTCTGACGGCTGTGTGGTCAGCTGTTCGAATCCCTTTAGATGCGGGGATTTGTTTCATTGAACTGGACTCTCAGATGGACCCAGCCTAAATGACTACCAGGAATTTACCAGGCAAGTAAGGGCGGTCAATGTGATAATGGCCGGATCAGCCATCCAGTGCCGGTTGGCCTAAATAGTGGGACTAGCACTATGCACCCAATACACCTTCTGGAGCTCAAAGGTTCCTTTGTTTTACCAAATGGAGCGGTTTTACTACAAGCTCCCGGATATACCCTAAATAATAATGATGAAGGCATAGACTATATTATGGTGTGTTCTTAATGACTGTACAGTGTTTGAAAATATTGCCTGTCCAAGTTTGTATTTACCTATTATGTTGCATGAGCTGTACAGAGGGCGAATACAAAATTTGGACAGGCAATATTTTTTCAAACACCGCGCAGTCATTTTCTTCTTCTTTCGTTCGCTTGAAATATGTCTATAACTGCAATGCTGTCTCTTGTATGAATTGAACTGTCTTTTTCAGTTCACACAGCGGTCCATAGAGTTTATCTTCCACTGTCGTCTCTCTAGGCCAGAAGGTTTGCCTAGATATGTTATATTTTGGGCAGTCTTGGAGTATGTGCTCTGCTGTCTGCGACGCCAATCCACATGTACACATGGCTGTTTCACCAATCTTGAATTTTGTATACATGTGGTTGCGTAATCTATTGTGCCCTGTCTGAGGCGCAGAATAATGACTTGTTCTGGTCTATCCATAACGTGGTAGTCATCTTGAGCAGGTTTTGGTGGCTTTCTGACTGATTTGATCATTCTTTTCTTTTGGTGGTATGTTACAGGCACATCAGGCTGTTCTTCTTTGGCTCCTTCCTTAGCCAATTGATCAGCTCTGTCGTTCCCGGGTACTCCACAGTGGGATGGTATCCACTGTATGGTGACCTTATGCTGACTGCTAAGTTCAGAAAGTAGTGTCCTTAGTACTGGCAATTTCCCAGACAGGAGCGCCTCGAGTACTGATTTTGCATCTGTCAATAGCACCACAGGTTGTGTACCATTGCTGGTATTTAGTAATTTCTCTGTTGCTATCTTGATTGCCTCAATTTCAGCATCGTAGTTATGGCAGTACTTTCCTGTCGGTACTCTAGCTGTGTCCCTGGTATTATTTGGGTATTCTATGTAGACTCCCGCTCCTCCATTTCGAACAGCATTTTGTGCTGACCCATCTGTGTAGACTCGGATCCAGAGGTTCTGTGGGTATTCTTCATCAAGGAAGCTGAGAGTGGCTGTTCTGCGCTGCACACTGTTCTGTTCTTCCTTGTCAAATATTCCTCTCACTTTTGTCTGGATTTGTAATGATAGTCTATGCTCATCTTTCCATGGAGTTTGCTCTGGAATAGTTGTTTGGGAGATACCAACTGTGGGCAGATCGGTGGTTTCTCTGCAGAGTCGTTTGGCCTGGTGGATAAAACTACTTCTTTTCAACCGCCCCATAGCTAGGTTTTCAAATTTGTTCTTCATAGGGTGGCCTGGCAAGCTGAGGAACTTTTCTGCTTGTATTAGCGTTTTCGTATTTCTGCGCTCACTCAGTGCTTGTGTCCTCCCCATCTTCTCCATTTCCACTATAGGGGTTGATCTCATCCCTGCGCAGTCATTAAAAATACACCCTATATTATACAGCTGTCAGCATGGCCGATTGGATCCGAGCACTCGTTCTGAAAGTTCCGGTTTGCTGATGCTAAGGTATCGGGTTCAACCTCTACGCTGGTCAGTTGGACTAAGATGGTGACTTCTCGTCCTTGACTTGGGGGCGTAAATTACAAGTACATCAGAAGCCTGAGTGGGTTCGCTGATGGCGATGGGTACAGGCAATAGTGAAAGCTAATCCACACGCAACATTCAGACAAAGTGCACTAAAAGAAGTCGCACGTGTATGGACTACGCTTGAGTTCAAAGCAAGCGAACGGAGTCAAACAATATGGCACTATTTATTGCTTGACATATTTCACTGTATCGCATCAGAGGCATACCACACAAACAGTTCAACATATATTTAAATGTATCTCATCGGAGGCATACAACAAAAACAGTTCAACATATATTTCTCTGTATCTCATCAGAGGCATACAACAAAAACAGTTCAACATATATTTCACTGTATCTGATCAGAGGCATAAAAAAAAAAAAACAGTTCAACATATATTTCACTGTATCTCATCAGAGGCATACAACAAAAACAGTTCAACATTTATTTCACTGCATCTCATCAGAGGCATACAACAAAAACAGTTCAACATATATTAAGACACGTAATGAATCTTTTCAATTGAAATATACAACAATGTCACGTGTTTCACTTCCGGTGTTACCATGGTAGTCTTAAATCCCCCTCCCCCCATAAGTGTGGTTAACCGCGTGTATTGTAACCGCCTCTGCCAAGCTCAATAACTGTTGGTTATGTGTAAACAGTACATCAAGCCGCTTTGTCTATCACGTGCTCAATGTCTAATAGACAGTTTTATATGGGCGATGTAGGTTCTTTTTGATTGGTGTGCTTAATCGGGTTGGCAGAATTGAGTTTTTTGATTAGTTACAGATCCGTTTAGAGAAATGATCTGCTATCGTATTTTCTAACCGTCTTTCCGTTACTTATATTACGCAAATGGAAACACAATTTCATTTACTGATGGAATTGATATTATTCATTCATTCATTCATTCATTCATTCATTCATTCATTCATTCAGTAGCATGTCCTTTGCAGAACCTCGCTTCTATAACAACCCCCCGGAAAACTGCTCGATCACAAGGAAGATGTCCCGCGTCTGATACACCCATCTGGAGATCATCCGCCACATCCTGCACCCATCTTCTCTTTGGCCTACCTCTTCCTCTCTTCCCAGGCATATACCCCTCCATTATTAATCTCTCCAGACTTTCATGACGTTTCAAGTGACCAAAATATATCAATTTTCTTTGTTTTATCGTCTTTAATAGCCAGTTCTCTTCAATATTCAAGTCTTTAAGTATGGATGCATTTGTTCTTTTCTTTACCCAAGATATTCTTAGAACCCGTCTATAACATTTATATTCAAAGGCATTTATGCGCTGTTCAGCTTGTTCAGTAATTGTTCAGGTCTCACAGGCGTATGTTGCAATAGGACAGATGTATGCTCTTGTTATCTCAAAACTTAAACTGTTGTGATATAGCCTGTATGTGAATGATCACATACATATTTGCCTAAAATCTCTTCTTCTTCTTCTTCTTCTTCTTCTTCTTCTTCTTCTTCTTCTTCTTCTTCTTCTTCTTCTTCTTCTTCTTCTTCTTCTTCTTCTTCTTCTTCTTCTTCTTCTTCTTCTTCTTCTTCTTCTTCTTCTTCTTCTTCTTCTTCTTCTTCTTCTTCTTCTTCAGCGTTCCGAGCCATTGAGGTTCTTTGCTGCAGATACAATCCGTCTCCATTCGTCTCTCTGGCTGACCTTCTCTTGCTAAATAAAGCCTAAAATACTAATGAAAATATACGTATTTGCCTAAAATACTAATGGAATTATATGCATTTGTCTAAACTACTGATGAAAATATACGTATTTGTCTAAACTACTGATGAAAATATATGTATTTGTCTAAACTACTAATGAAAATATATGTATTTGCCTAAACTACTAATGAAAATATATGTATTTGCCTAAACTACGGATGAAATTATATGTATTTGCCTAAAATACTTATGAACATTGAAACAATAGGTTTACTGGACTGGTCACAATCTCAGACATGGAGTTCTACCATCTAGGACACTGATCGATGCAATTAAGGGACCCAAAAGAAATGATTAGGAGCCGAGGTAGCGAAGAGGATGGAAGGCTTGCCTGTCGCTCTAATGGTCATATGTTTGAATCCCCATAGAGGCAAAGCCTTGTTATAAAATGACGTTGCCTCCCAGGTGTACCCAGACTAAATGGAGATCAGGAAATGCCCTGGGAAGTAAAGGAGGCTGGTTTGACGTGGACCATATCCTCGATCGAGTGGCATTTGGTCTATAAATATACGGGACTAGCATCATATTTCCTAAGACGAACGTTGCGAATTGCTTGGACTGCCTGAGTAACTAACGATGATTGTCTGAAAGAGGCTAATGAAACTAGAACATTATATACAACAATAAGAAACAGACAAACATATCTCTTTGGTCATATGACGACAAAGGAGGCGTTGGGGAACATCGTGACCACTGGAAAGATCGAGAGGGAGAGAGGCAGAGGCCAATCAAAATAAATGATGCTGGATGTATTGAGACGGTGACATTGAGGAATATCAGCAACAGAGTTGATCCAGAACACCAAAGACCGAGATCTGTGGAGAGACATGAATGCATACGCCAGCTGGCATTAAATACCCAACAGGAATCATGGCCTGGCTAGGATTACTTTAGTTTACAATGACTAAATAAACCAGTAGTTTATTTCTACCGGGAAATAATCATAACAGACGAGTATACAAGAACATTGGGTTTCAGTCTTATGCAGACTTAAAGTGATTTGAGGTGAATAGGGGACAGTGGACTGACATAGTCAGATGACTTCAACACTGGTATTTAGAATGATTAATCTGATAATGATGAGAATGGCAGTAGACTGACATATCAAATGTTAAGTTAGTTGCATATCCTTTATATGACGTGACAGTCAACCCCAGCATTGTTTGTAATTTCTTGGCTAGTTTACGTCCAGTAGTTTGCCATTGATTTCTGAACGATCGCATTCATACCAGTTTATAAAAACCAATGCAACGCGGTCTGATGACTTCAACACTAACCTTCGGATTAACTATCCTGATAATGATGAGAATGGGGGGGGGGGGGGGGAAGACTGACATATCAGATAACTTTAACACTAGTCATCGGACTGACTAACCTGATAATCATGAGAATGGGGAAAGGGGGGGGGGCGCAGTAGTCTGACATATCAGATAACTTTACCACTAGTCTTTAGACTGACAGCCTGATAATGCTTGATTAGAGAGTTGATGAAAGAAATAAAAAAAAAAAAAACAAGTGAAATATTTTGGCCACGATAAAAAACAACACTTTTGTAAAAACCATACTGGAGGGTAAGGCTGAAGGCAAGCGAGCAAGTGGGAAGAAAACCTTCAGAGATGGACGAATAGAAATCCGACAGAACGTACAATCAAGTTGAGAGACTGACAATATCGGAGATCTATTGCAGCCAATCTTCATTGTGGAGACGGCATCTTGTTGATTGAACCTGATTATGATGATGAACGTCTCCTGCCGATCTTAATGAGGAAACAACAATAATGTAATCTAAGTTATGTATTGTTAGGGGGAAAAAAACAATATCTTATGGTTCTTTATATTCAGAACAAATATCGTAGCACTCTGGCAAACCTGTATCTTTCTCTGCAAGTGCCATAATGTGTAGAGTGTAGAATATGCTGGCCAATAAAAAGTTGTTAATTACAACGAGAAAAAGAGTGTGGAAGTGTAACATAGAACCTGCTCTTACGTATGGATATAAGACGTGGACAATGAGCAGACAAGCTCAAAAACATCTAATGGCAGTGGAAATGTGGTTTCTGGGGAAAATGCAAAGAGTACCACGGACAGACAGAAAAACTAATTAGCAAGTTCTACAAGAAGCAGATGAAAACCGTGTGCCATGCCGATAAGCGGGGGTGGTCATGTTTCGCCATCTCACACGATCACCAGAGTCGTGGATCAGCTCTTGCATTGTACAAAACATGCCATGTGGCCAAACCATCCAGATATTTATTTTTCTGCGTTCCCTTTGTTCTTTTCCCTTCAATCTCGCCAGTTGTCACACATTTCTCTAGTTTGTTTCTCCTCATAACGTGTCTAAATGTACTGAATGTCTACATCTAATTTCTCTAATCGGTAAATTGTTTACGGTCTTTATTTGCTTCTTGTAGGACTTGCTTGTTGGTTTTTCTGACACTAGAACTGGAAGTATACACGATGCATTCATGAATAAAGGAGAAATCATTCATTTTTGTCTCAGACCATACGGGTGTAAGAGGATACGAACTGATAACCAGGGATGCTTTCATCTTAGTTAGCCGTCGATATCTTCAGTAGCCTGGCTACTGTGAAAAGCGAACGAATAATGGGCCAGACTGATATAATAAATGCTCTCAGAGGGGCAGGATGAAAAATGAATTAAACTATGAATCTGAATCTGCATCCTTGACCAGCCTGAAAAAACACCAAGTCAAAAGGGGTTGTTAGCCAGACAAGAGGACTGTGTAGGGGGCCAGAGAAGAATAGTCAACCAACACATAATTGGGGTCATCTCACAGGCTGAGAGAGATACTAATGAGGGGATCCGAGCACTCATGGACTGAATGGTTTGATGAGCAGTGAAGATATCGACAGATAACTCAGATGAATTCATCCTCCTCATCCCCCTATTCCCCCTTATCTTCTTTGTCTGTTTCCTTCTTCGTCCTCGTCGTTTCTTCGTCTTCGTCCTTTTCTTCTTCTCTTCCTCCTCCTCCTCCACCTCTTCTTCTTCTTCTTCTTCTTCTTCTTCTTCTTCTTCTTCTTCTTCTTCTTCTTCTTCTTCTTCTTCTTCTTCTTCTTCTTCTTCTTCTTCTTCTTCTTCTTCTTCTTCTTCTTCTTCTTCTTCTTCTTCTTCTTCTTCTTCTTCTTCTTCTTCATCTTATTCTTTTTCTGCTGCTGGCAATTCTGTGAATTATTTTCTTTAACTCTTTTAGTACCAAGCAACACATTTGTTAAACTATTTTGCCCCATCCAGTTGTTATATTGATCTTTGTTATCCCTTCTCTTTCATACTGTTTTTTGTGTGTGTCTTTAATCTTCAACTTATTATGTTCAACTGTCTTTAATCCCACACAGCCTTTCAGATCTATTCTTCTGGCGCAATCAGTTCTTGTAGTGTAGCATCAGTCTGAGACCAGACGTCTTAATACTATTAGTCTAGAATGTATTTGTCTGTCTCTTTTACCGCTTGACTGCAATTATTCTCTGCGGGATAACTTCCACAAGGAATTGGGGTGAGTTATATGGCCAAACCGGATCAGTGTTGGGCGATTAATTACAGACAACATTGTTTCTTCTGAAACGGCATTTGAATGTATAATTATCTTAAAGATTAGTATACCGTGTGCCACTTAAAATAGCCCAAAATTAGGCTTTTGAAACTAGAATAGCATGCACACCTATAATAAGATAAGATTAATAATTAGTTTGCATGGAAGTGGCCAATGAAACTAGAATATTATAAAGAATTATAATACGATATGAATAATAATTAATATACATTGTTTTTGAACACAGAAGCCGTAAAAAATGTGTTGCACGATTTATTGTCTGGCATATTTCGCTACATCTCGACAAGTGTATATTGCAGAATTATATATTCGTATGAAGGAATAGATGAATTACTCTTTGGCTGAATACTTAAAACATTGGAGCTGTTCGAATATAAAACATTATTTATCTCCAAGATAGATAACAGCAAATTTAAAATAAAATCTTTCTGCTTGCGCAAAATTGTCTGACACGGACTGATTGGTAATGCCTCAGAATTGTTCAAATATACCGCGTGCCCCTTAAAGTGACCATAATACGCCCCAGATTTAGCAAACTCCAATAAGCGTGGTAGATAGAGTACAACATGAAAGACTTATTATGTGCCTTCAAGATATAAAAGTAGACGGAAAGGACATCAGACTTATTAGTAACTTGTACTGGGAACAAGGGCGTCTAATAGGTGCGGAAATAACTATTCGTCGTCTATGGAGATAAAAAGAGGAGTACGGCAGGGATGTGTACTGTCCCCAAGCCTCTTCAACCTATACACATAAATTTTTTTTAAACAAGTTGAAATGCCTGGACTTAACATCAATGGAAGAATCATAAACAATCTTTGGTATGCTGACGATACCGTGTTACTAGCAGAAAGTGAGCAAGAGTTACAAGACCTAGTGGAAGAAGTAAACAGGCACAGTGCAGAATGTGGCTTAGATATTTAGCAGTGAAAAGGAAAGGCCATCAATGAACATTACAGTAAACGGGCAGATACTAAAACAAGTAATAAGTTTCTCCTATCTTGGACATATAATAAAAGATGATGGCAGACAATGAACAGGACCTGCAAAATTTAGTAGATGCGGTTATTACACACAGTGAACAACTAGAGTTAGAATTAAATTGTAAAAAGACACAGATTATGGTCGTCACTAGGAAGAACGAAACACCACAATGTAATATACAAGTAAATGGGAATATTCTTCAACAAGTGAATATGCACAATTATCTCGGAACAGTAATAACATCTGATGGGAGATGCCTTGAAGAGATTAGAACAAGAATCGCCATGGCAAAAGTAGCCTTTAGCAAGATGAAAAACATACTGACCAATAAAAAGATGTCGATTGAAACGAGAAAAAGAGTGTTGAGATGCTACATAGAACCTGTACTTTTATATGGATGTGAAGCTTGGACAATGAGCAGTCAGGCTGAAAAGCATCTGATGGCTGTAGAAATGTGGTTTCTGAGGAAAATGCAAAGAATACCATGGACAGCCAGAAAGACCAATGAACAAGTCCTTCAAGAAACAAATGAAGATCGTAAACTGATTAGAGACATTAGACGTAGACAGTCACAATTTTTGGGCATGTTATGAGAAGAAATGATTTGGAGAACTTGGTGACAACTGGTAAGATCGAGGGGAACAGACCAAGGGGAAGACCTAGAAGCAACTACCTGGATGGCTTGGACTTGTGGAATGGTCGAGACAGAAACACGGAGCTGATCCACGACTCTGGTGATCGAGTGAGATGGCAGAACATGACCGCCCACGCTTACCGGCTTGGCACATGATGGATGGATGGATGGCAGAAGTGAAATAGAAATCAAAAAGAGAATAGGAATGGCCAAAAATGCTTTCAACGGCATGAAATCGGTACTAACATCTAAAGAGATTAATGACGCATTAAAAATGAGAATTGTCAAATACTATGCATATTCAACGCTACTGTACAGCGCGGAATCCTGGACATTGAACAAGCAACTAGAAAGTCGCATAGAAGCCCTGGAGATGTGGATATATAGACGGAATATGTCGTATTTCTTGGAAACAAAAACAATCAAATACAGAGGTTCTAGAAAAACTGGGAATGAAGAGAGAGTTGATGAAAGAAATAAAGAGGCAAGTGAAATATTTTGGCCACGTTAAAAGACATGATAGTCTTATAAACACCATACTGGAAGGCAAAGTTGAGGGCAAGCGAGCAAGAGGTAGACAACAATACAAGTGGGAAGTTAACATCAAGAGATGGACGAACATCAGCCTGACAGAAATTACGGTCATGGAGAGAGACAGACAGTGTAGAAGATCCATTGCAGCCAACCTTCATTGTGGAGACGGCACCTGGTTGATTGATTGAATAAGTGTGGCTTCATAGTTAAACTCTACAACTCCAGATGAGGTATACACGACTCGTATTCCAGTCCAGAATTTCTACAAGTTACATGAATTAATCGCTTGTTGTTATTTGGGGGAAAAGTGTTTCTTTATCAGTCGATTTAGCTGGCTAGTTGGTTTAATGATCAGGACAGCTGTTCCACCGTACATTCAGACCTATACAAGGTGGTGGTTCCAACAAAACACATACCCACACATAGAACGGCTGGCATGGTTTGGTTGCGGGCCTATGTCCCAATAAGGGATGATGGGCATAAAAAGAAGACATACCCAAAAGCTGTTGACCTGAGACACAATGAGCTTTGGATTATTATTATCAAAATGTTCCTAGAATTGTAGTCACAAAATTGAATCTATTAAAAAGCTATTATTTTTATCGCATACATTAAGCATTAAGAAAACGTTTATATATGCTCTAACCCAAATATATGTAAACGTTGTGTGTAATATTTGTGTGTGACAGATCGGGTGCGTTGGTGTAACCGTTGTGACAGTATGCTGACAACAGTGTGAGCGCAGGCGGGTGAGAATTGTATGTCAGCTCTCACCGTTCGCTATAGGAGAGAAAGACTGGCGACCTATCTGGTCTGCACTCCGTAAATAAGTAAAGCTTCCCTTTACATCCCTAAGGCCCATTTTGTTTATTGACCAAACGGTACTCAATGGGTGCTGTTGTCGGCACCACGCCAGACGCCTGTATTTCCCAAAACACTTCCTGATAGCCATTCTATATTGGGTCGACTTGGGAGCCCTTGCCAATGTCTACAAATTGGGAACCGCAATAATGTAATTAACTTATGTTAACTAATATAACTAATGTAACCAATGTTAACTAATGTAACTAGTGTAGCTAATGTAACTAATGTTAACTAATGTAGCTAATGTAAGTAATGTAGCTAATGCAAGTAATGTAGCTAATGTAACTAATGCAAATAATGTAACTAATATAATTAATGTAACCAATGTTAACGAATGCAACTAATGTAACTAATGCAAGTAATGTAACTAATGTGAGTAATGCAACTTATGCAAGTGATGTAGCTAATGTAACTAATGCAACTATTGTAACTAATGTAACCAGTGTAATTAATGCAACTTATGTAGCTAATGTAACTAATGTAGCTAATGCAATTAATGTAACTAATGCAACTAACGTAAGTAATGCAACTAATTTAACTAATACGGCTAATGTAACTTATGCAATTAATGTAACTAATGCAGCTAATAAAGCTAATGCAACAAATGCAACTAATGTAACCAATGCAGCTAATAAAGCTAATGCAACTAATGCAACAAATGCATCTAATGTAACTAATGTAACCAATGCAACTAATGCAAATTACGTAACTAGTACAACTAATGTAATTAATGTAAGTAGTGCAACTAATGTAAGTAGTGCAACTAATGTAAGTAGTGCAACTAATGTAACTAATGTAACTAATGTAACTAATGCAACTAATGTAACTAATGTAAGTAGTGCAACTAATGTAAGTAGTGCAACTAATGTAAGTAGTGCAACTAATGTAACTAATGTGACCCATGTAGCTAATGTAACCCATGTAACTAATGTAATCAATGTAACTAATTTTACTTGCGCACTCGGGCCTACAAAATTATGATAGTCCTATCACTTGACGCACCCACAATAAATTCCTGCTACGGACTCTTATGTTTTCTTCATATGACAGGAAGCACCCTCCGCTGATAAATGTCCAAGTGATGTTTTGTTTTTATTCTTTGGCGTAGGTTCCAATTGAACTCAAACGTAGTCCATACACTCCGACTTCTGAGGTACTCGTAATTTACGTCTCCAAGTCAAGTACAGAAGTCAACATTTTAGTCCAACTGACCGGTGTAAGGGTTGAACCCGCTACCTCGGCATCAGCACAGCGGACGTTTAAGAATAACACTCTTATCCATTCGGCCATGCTGACACTCCTTGTTCAAATGATGAGTATGAACATCTTATGATCTTTTAGCGTAAGGATCCATAGTGAAATGCATACCCTGTAGGTAATCCTCTCTATCTACAAATATCCCATTATACAGGGTGTATTTTTAATGACTGTGCAGTGTTCGAAAATATTGCCGGTCCAAGTTTTGTATTTACTTATTATGTTGCATGAACCTTACAGAGGGTGAATAAAAAACTTGGACCGGCAATATTTTCAAACACTGAACAGTCATTAACAATACACCCTATATTTCCAACGGTCAGTTTTCTTAAATTCAGTGATCTATCCTTGCTCCAGCCGGCGCAGTGGCTTATGGGCGTTCCACAATTCCCCGAGTGGAAGGTTTGAGATCAGCCGCAGACGAACTGGAAACAGACTGCTTTGCATTGATGCTGATGGTATGAGCTTCGGTCGTTCAGAAAACAATGGCAAACTATCGAGGTAAAAATTGCCTTTTTTTTTTTTTTTGCATATCCTTTACAGGACATTGCTGTCAACACCAGCATCTTTCAGCTGTATGTTGATTTCTTGGCAAGATTACGCTCAGTAGTTTGTCATTGCTTTCTGAGCGGCCGGCTCACATACCCCGTAAGTTACCGATGCGATTCGAACCACTGCTGATTCTTACCGTCATCACGTTAACCCACGAGAGTATACGAGATTACGGAGAAAAGTCATAACCTCTAAGCCACGAAGCCGGCAAAAATTGCCTAGTACATCACAAACAGCCAAAAATACTGAGGTTGACTGCTACGTCCTGTAAAGGGTATGTAACTAACACACGATTCTTGCTATATCTTTATTCCCCCCCCCCCCCACTCTCTCTGTATGTGTGTGCGAGTGTGTGTGTGTGTGTGTGTGTGTGTGTGTGTGTGTAGTCTATATATAGAATGGTGACGTAGTTGCAGATAGTTCCCTTTAGATTTGTATTCCTGCTCGCCTTCATCTTCTGTGCGTCTCTGTGTCTATATATAGAATCGTGACGTATTTCCCACAATTGCATTTTGCCGCTTGATTCTATTTATTCGGCCGGATCTAGTTAATGTAATAAGCTTGATTTCATATGCTAGCAGACTTGATCGTATTTCCTGTTCGTTCTTAATGTCACTGAATCAATAAATGTACTGTTTTCTTGTTATCTTATAGGCCATGCCGTGTGGCGTTGGTGATCATGTCTGTCCACATCTTCCTGTCTCCCGTGCTGCCAGCCGTTTCTGAGGCCGACGTTAATTCAAACCATGCGGAAAAACTGACTAGCATCTACTCTTTTGATATCTACCTGCCTCTCTTCCCCTCCAACCTCCCGTTGGTATGGAATACTCCAGTTTTCTCTTATAATACATGTCCAAAGAATGTAGACTGTGGTTTCTGGTGCGAGTAAGCAGTTCTCTTTGTGAGTTAACTTGTTTCTAAGATATCTATCTACTTGTACAAATCAGAAATCAATTTTGTGGGCTGTAGTTTTAAGCATTCAAAAATGGACAACAGTATAATGTGAAACATAATATTAAAGACATCATTGTAACATTTGTATTTGTATACGTGTTCTGATGTAAGGTGGAGAATCTTGGAATATGAGCGAACACACTAGGAAGAGATTGGAGGCAGCCAAATGACTTGGAGAACTTGGTGACGACTGGCAAGATCGAAGGGAAGAGACCAAGGGGAAGATCGAGAAGTAAATACCTGGATTGCTTGGCCACGTGGCATGGTCGAGACAGGAACACGGAGCTGATCCACGACTCTGGTGATCGAGTGAGATGGCAGAACATGACCGCCCACGCTTATCGGCATGGCACATGATGGATGGATGGATATGTGTTTTCTGAGAAGGATATTGCGAATACCTTGGACGACCAGAGTTGTGGCAGATAGGCCAGAGCTGTGACAGACAGACCAGAGTTGTGACAGACAGACCAGAGTTGTGACAGACAGACCAGAGTTGTGACAGACAGACCAGAGCTGTGCCGGACAGACCAGAGTTGTGACAGACAGACCAGAGTTGTGACAGACAGACCAGAGTTGTGACAGACAGACCAGAGTTGTGACAGACAGACCAGAGTTGTGACAGACGAGCCAGAGTTGTGACAGACAGACCAGAGCTGTGACAGACAGACCAGAGTTGTGACAGACAGACCAAGAGTTGTGACAGACAGACCAGAGCTGTGCCGGACAGACCAGAGTTGTGACAGACAGACCAGAGTTGTGACAGACAGACCAGAGTTGTGACAGACAGACCAGAGTTGTGACAGACAGACCAGAGCTGTGCCGGACAGACCAGAGTTGTGACAGACAGGACCAGAGTTGTGACAGACAAGACCAGAGCTGTGCCGGACAGACCAGAGCTGTGACGACAGACCAGAGTTGTGACAGACAGACCAGAGTTGTGACAGACAGACCAGAGCTGTGACAGACAGACCAGAGTTGTGACAGACAGACCAGAGTTGTGACAGACAGACCAGAGCTGTGCCGGACAGACCAGAGTTTGTGACAAGACAGACCAGAGTTGTGACAGACAGACCAGAGTTGTGACAGACAGACCAGAGCTGTGCCGGACAGACCAGAGTTGTGACAGACAGACCAGAGTTGTGGACAGACAGACCAGAGCTGTGCCGGACAGGACCAGAGTTGTGACAGACAGACCAGAGTTGTGACAGACAGACCAGAGCTGTGCCGGGACAGACAGAGTTGTGACAGACAGACCAGAGTTGTGCCGGACAGACCAGAGTTGTGACAGACAGACCAGAGTTGTGACAGACAGACCAGAGTTGTGACAGACAGACCAGAGCTGTGACAGACAGACCAGAGTTGTGACAGACAGACCAGAGTTGTGACAGACAGACCAGAGCTGTGCCGGACAGACCAGAGTTGTGACAGACAGACCAGAGTTGTGACAGACAGACCAGAGCTGTGACGGACAGACCAGAGTTGTGACAGACAGACAAGAGTTGTGACAGACAGACCAGAGTTGTGACAGACAGACCAGAGCTGTGCCGGACAGACCAGAGTTGTGACAGACAGACCAGAGTTGTGACAGACAGACCAGAGTTGTGACAGACAGACCAGAGCTGTGACAGACAGACCATAGTTGTGACAGACAGACAGAGTTGTGACAGACAGACCAGAGTTGTGACAGACAGACCAGAGCTGTGACAGACAGACCAGAGTTGTGACAGACAGACCAGAGTTGTGACAGACAGACCAGAGCTGTGCCGGACAGACCAGAGTTGTGACAGACAGACCAGAGTTGTGACAGACAGACCAGAGTTGTGACAGACAGACCAGAGCTGTGCCGGACAGACCAGAGTTGTGACAGACAGACCAGAGTTGTGACAGACAGACCAGAGCTGTGCCGGACAGACCAGAGTTGTGACAGACAGACCAGAGTTGTGACAGACAGACCAGAGCTGTGCCGGACAGACCAGAGTTGTGACAGACAGACCAGAGTTGTGCCGGACAGACCAGAGTTGTGACAGACAGACCAGAGTTGTGACAGACAGACCAGAGTTGTGACAGACAGACCAGAGTTGTGCCGGACAGACCAGAGTTGTGGCAGACAGACCAGAGTTGTGACAGACAGACCAGAGTTGTGACAGACAGACCAGAGTTGTGACAGACAGACCAGAGCTGTGACAGACAGACCAGAGCTGTGCCGGACAGACCAGAGTTGTGACAGACAGACCAGAGTTGTGACGGACAGACCAGAGCTGTGCCGGACAGACCAGAGTTGTGACAGACAGACCAGAGTTGTGCCGGACAGACCAGAGTTGTGACAGACAGACCAGAGCTGTGCCGGACAGACCAGAGTTGTGACTGACAGACCAGAGTTGTGACAGACAGACCAGAGCTGTGCCGGACAGACCAGAGTTGTGACGGACAGACCAGAGTAGTGGCAGATAGGCCAGAGCTGTGACAGACAGACCAGAGTTGTGACAGACAGACCAGAGTTGTGACAGACAGACCAGAGTTGTGACAGACAGACCAGAGCTGTGCTGGACAGACCAGAGTTGTGACAGACAGACCAGAGTTGTGACAGACAGACCAGAGTTGTGACAGACAGACCAGAGCTGTGCCGGACAGACCAGAGTTGTGACAGACAGACCAGAGTTGTGACAGACAGACCAGAGCTGTGCCGGACAGACCAGAGCTGTGCCGGACAGACCAGAGTTGTGACAGACAGACCAGAGTTGTGACAGACAGACCAGAGTTGTGACGGACAGACCAGAGTTGTGACAGACAGACCAGAGTTGTGACAGACAGACCAGAGCTGTGACGGACAGACCAGAGCTGTGACAGACAGACCAGAGTTGTGACAGACAGACCAGAGTTGTGACAGACAGACCAGAGTTGTGACGGACAGACCAGAGCTGTGGCGGACAGACCAGAGTTGTAACGGATGGACCAGGGCATCAGCTTGTCAGTTGGAAAGTAGGCCACGCGGATCCGTAATGCATTGGACCCGCGTAAACAACTGACAATATGTTAAAAATTTTAATGACCTTTTAGTCCTGGCAACCAATAATTTTAGATCCAGTCCGCCATTGGGCCATAGTAACTAACAACGATTGCCTAGAATAGGCGACGGAAATTCCAAGATTATACACACAACTATAATCAGAAAGTGACAAACCGTGTTCTATGATCATATAACTGGAAGAAGATGCATCATTGATTAACATCGTGATGACTAGAATAATCATTGACAGAAGAGAGACGCAGAGCCAGACAGAGAGAATGATGTTTAATGGTCTTTCGGAGATGACATGGAGGAATGCCATGAACAGAAATGATCGACAACCTCAAGGACTGAGGTCGGTGGCGAGAAATAACCGCCTATACCATGTGGGAAAGGCATATAATAATTCAAAACAATGTTTTTCCGTAGTGGATTTGAATAACTGAAGAGACAAGTAATAAGATTGCACGATGTATAGCCTGGCATATTTCTCGTACATACTGCAGAAATCACACAACATAAACTAAAGTAGTTAGATAAATCCTTCAAGCTAAAATACACACATATTCGTACAGTGATTTCAATTGTCTACCGCGGTAATTTTATACACACAAAATAGTCGCATGTTAAAAGCGGCAGAAGCAATCACCATTAATCTTCACAAGCCAGTTGTGTGCAAACAGAAGGACAGATAGTTTAAAATTATCGTGGTCGAGAATTGAAATTACTTTGCGAATGTATGTATCTGTCAGCTTGAAGGATTTATCTAATTACTTTAGTGTATGTTGTATGATTTCTGCTGTAAGTAACTGAAGAGATGAAGCGAAATATGCCAGGCAATAAATCGTTCATATAATAATGATGACCCACAAGGAAATAATATAATTTGTAACGTATACATCGTGCCCAAAAATAAGCTTGATTACATATGTGACATGGGGGTCTTTTACACAAGTGTACCAGTACATCCGGGGTTTAGACAGGTAGGGTACACTTAGATATATCCCCGTTCTATCCTGACCACCTCACTAGGACTTTCCGTCTACTGGCCCCCACCGAGTCGGGACTCCACCTGTCCTTCCCTTTCCACCTATGGATACCCACCCACAAGGGGCTCGGACCAGACAGCAGTCGTATCCTCACACCAAGACATGATAACAAAAGCAAAGTTTATTTACACAATAATTCAGAGTTGAAGGCTGAAAAGCCGGGATAGAAGAATGTCTATATACAGAGCTAAAGAAAAGAGGCGAGGAGAGCTAGAGATGATCCAATCTCATCAGTCAGCATGTGAGCTCAGTTCCGTGCGTTAGTCCAGTCGTTGTACTCACCCGGATAGCTTCCAGGCGCAGTGGACTTCCAAAGCTTAGGACCCCTACGACGTCCTCCAAATCCACCGTGACGACTATAGTCGGAATGGCCATTCTCATGTCCGATATCAGAGTGTCACAACTGCACGATTCAATGATGTCGTCACTCGGTGACGTAACCAATCACCATTGGATACTCACAACTGGTTGAATGGGGCGACCCTAGAGCTCCTAGGCGTCCCCCTCGGATAGGCATACTGCTGTACCAGACTGGAGCGTGGTAGCTCAGCAAAATAACAATGTCACTGAGATGTTCTCAACAGCAGCACACTATTGGAGCGTGGTAGCTCCCTATAATAAGACTGCCAATGAAGTGTACTGACCCTCAGCACATGGGAGCGTGTTAGCTCCCTTCAACAGCAACAATGTTCATGAGACATAATATCAGCAACGCAATATTGGGGCATGGCAGCTCCCCACTGAAACAGTGTCTATGCGATGTACTATCAGCAGAACAACATTGGAGCGTGGCAGCTCCCCATAAGACCCAATGTCCATATGACCCGGCTGGGTCCTAAACATTCTCATAAGTTCCGTCTTCGTTGAATAATAATGACTGTTCAATTAAGAGATACCTGAATGATGGAACCACAATGACATATGAAGTCCTCCTGAGCCATAGAGCTGATACTACCTGATAACCTTACAGGTTTAAGTCACTGTAGACGCTTCAGTGGTAGATCCGTCCGGACCATTCAACGTACAACTCCGTCAGACTATTCACGGCTGCATCCGTTTGGACAGGCCGCTTCATATCAACACTCTTCACTGGTTTGCTCTGACTGCTTAATATTCACTGGATTGCTCCCAGTATTGAAACAATAGATCATCATAAGTTTCAATGGCACGTGCTGGTCCACATTACTCGATCGTATCATTTCAAAATCTCCATCTGAAAATCAAACCCTTAGAATGAGAGACACTGTAGAACTCTGCCGTCTCCATGTCGAGCACCGACAAGCGCCTTGAAGACAAGAATATTGACAGATCTCATTCTACGACTCTTCGAGTTGCTAGCTGGGGTACGACTGACTCAGACAAAGCTAGTCCGTTGAGTTGCGTACACAACTCAACATTCGAGATTCTAGTGAATCACGGAGAAAGACACTTTCTCGATGCAACACCTGTTGAGTGATGTCCTACGTGCTTGGGTACAGGTCGCTAACTCAACCGAACATTCACTCGACTGTACTCGAAACGTCTAGAACAGACGAAGTCAGGCGGGTTCCCCCGAGGTATAAATAGCCTAGAAGAGAAACAACTCTGCTAACCTCGGCCTATAGGGAATTCCCCAGTGTGAAGACACGTGAATTGGGTCATTCTGTCACAACAAGGGATGTGTGAAAACAAAACAAAACAGAGGAAGTCCTAGGAAAACCCGTAAGGATGTTGGGGCACAGAAGTATGCTGAGCTGAAGAGAGTGGATAAGAAGAGGAAAAGTGGAGGGACACAAGCAAACGACTTCAATATCAGTATTCGGGCTGACTGAGCTGAAGAATGAATGAATGAATGAATGAATGAATGAATGAATGAAGGAGGGATGAGTCTCGGGATCAACTATTCCATATGAGACGAGCCAACAACTGAAATCATTGGGGACGTAAATTACAAGTACCTCTGAAGTCGGAGTGGGTTTGGCTGATGGCGTGGGACACTGGTCAGAGGGAAAGCTAATCCACGCGCAAATAAATCAGTCCAGTGCTATAGAAGCAGAAGGAAGTGTATGGACAACGCCTGGGTTTAAAGAGAGCGAACAGGAAAAAAAAATTCCCAAAGAAAAGCTTTTTATTCCCGACTATGGCAGCAGATCATGTGACATCATCCAGTCAGAGACATTACAATTATTTGCATATAATCTGTGTATATTGCGTGTGGTTGCAAAGTGTCTTAATTATCGCTGCATAATGTGTCTGCAGTATATGCTGGCAAATGTCCACAGCACACATTGGGAGAACCTCATAAAACTGTTTGCTACGTCAGGAGATTTAATTAGCATGTCATCCTTCTGTTAATTACTTCAGTTTCAATCGTTGAAAAGCAGATTAAACGATAGAGAGACGGCCCATCATTAGACACATAGAATTATTTTTTTTTTCAAATACAAGTTTATTTATTAGATTACATCGGCAGAACAGAGCGGCAGTTACACAGCAGGGTTGTTGAACACATACCCAGCTGGTTTGATAAGATACTACACACAAGCGATGGGATCATGGGAAGACTGACACACCACAATTACAAACTTCCGGCGTCGTCCATTGCACGTCATGTCCTGGAAACTGGTCATGTAATTGAAAGAGACAGCGCTTTTCGCGTGTTGTTTCATCCACACAATAGTCGTTTGTTAAAGTTTACAGAGGCCATAATGATCAATCTACATAGGCCAATTTTGTGCAAACAGAAAAAAAAAACATGATAGACCATTTAAAATTACCATGGTAAACAATTGATTTCACTGTGCGAACACGTTTAGTCTAAGCATTCCATTTCTAATTTGTGAAATGGTTAGATTAAATATAAGCTTATTCTCATGTGTACTTTTGTAGGTGAATATGGTGATATTAAGGCAAGTTTAGTGTAAGGTTTTGGTGTATGGCAGTGAATCATGGAACGTACATTAACGAATCTGGAGGTGCTTGGACGCAGCGGAGACATGGTTTCTGAGAGGCGTGGTGTGAATACCTTTGACTGTTAAAGTAAACTGCTTCGTCCTGTAAAGGATAGGCAACTAACTATATTCGAGGGGGCTTCAAATGACAACCTTAAAAGTGTTATATAAATTACAATAGCCATGTCATTGTCTTTTAACCTGTCAATATTGTTGTTAAGAATGTCAAGAGTGTGATTTGGGATTCTCCGTGGCGAAGTGGTCAAGCCGTCTGCCTAGTGCTCTGATGGTTGTAGGTTCGATTCCGGGTTGCGTCGTTCGGTTCACCGAGTGCATTTTTCTCGGAGACTTTCTGGGGGTCGTCGCAGGAGCTACAGAGTTCGTGCTTTGTGCGATGCTTTCGGCAGGCCGCCGTGCAGGAAAGAGACCAAGCCATATGGGATAAAACCGGAAGCAATGAAGACTTTTCAGACTTTTTTAAAACAGAGTTAAACACGTGACATCACGGTGCAGACAAATAAGGTGACGTCATAAGGATAGTTTCAAGATGGCGGCCCAACTTTTTGCATGCACCAAAAAAGAGGAGGAGCATTCTGTTATAGGCTTTTTGATCCGTGAAGGGGAGAAACCTATAGAAACATATCGGTCTCTGAAGAGGTACAGCAGGTGGAGCATGAGGGTTTACACACGCGACAAAGATTATTGTTTTCTACGGGAATCCAAGCTCTTTACTGGCACTGGAGAGGTCTTGCATTGAACGCAGAAACACACACACACACAAAACAAACTTTAAGTGATGAAAATAAGTAATAACATTGATGATAAAGTCAAATTAGCAGAGTTACAAATTGCTGTTAGCATGGCCTGCCATAGTGCCATACGCACCATCGATCACTTAGGTAAAATAATGGTAGCCCATGGATGTGGCACCAGTCTTGGTCAGATAAAATTGTTCCGAACGAAGTGCATATCACTAATATTTAATAAGAAATGTTATTTCACCATCTTTAAAATCTGATCTAATTCTAGATCCGCAAAACAAGAAGTATACACTCATCATTGATGAGTCTACTGATGTCTCGACCCAAAAGTACTTGTGTATTTTAGTTAGATACCTCAGTGATAAAAAAAAATGAAATTACTACTAGTTTTCCAGGTTTGATTCCTGTTCAGGCATGAGAGAATATATTTAGTTTGATAACAATGAAATTGCCCTTTTTGCATTTGGCTGAAGAAAATCACACTATTATTGAAGAGCAATACACAAAATTGCCTTTTATAGATTGGAAGGAAGAAGAAAAACTTAAAGAAAATGGATTTCCCAAATATACAGAGAAGTTCTGTATAGGAGTAATGCAACATCCCCAATGTAAAGAGCTTGCTTCTTTTGCTCTTTCTTGCTTAATAACACATATTAGCAATGATGTAGTGGAGAGGATGTTCTCTCATTTAGACGCAATTATTAGAATTAGAGCAGAACTATTATCTTCAAGCCAGTGCTGTAAGGAATTTGTTCCTTCATTCAAAATGTTGAATGATTTCAAAGCTGAAATTTTATATTCTAAGGAATCCTGTACTGAATTTCTCAACAATGAAGAGAAATACTTATTTGAAGAAGAGACTTTCGTGTGATGTAAATATATTTTTAATATATATTTTATTGGGTAATGTTTGGCTTTTTGTTATTTCATGACTTGGCTTTTTTTATCACAGTGATCTGGCAACACTAGTCTCATCCCAAAAAGCACATTTAAAAACAGGCATGTGTTGTGTCAAAGGCTCGCGCGCACGAGAGAGAGAGAGAGAGAGAGAGAGAGAGAGAGAGAGAGAGAGAGAGAGAGAGAGAGAGAGAGAGAGAGAGAGAGAGAGAGAATGAGAGAACTTCGATTTAAGCTGAAAGGCCGAGAACGATCCAGTTATAGATAATAAGTTGGTGAGGCACAGACGACTGTGCCTGAAAAAAATACTTTGAAATGGGATTTGAATAAAAACTACTGCATTAAAAGATAACATATTGCATGGCATATTGAGATGAAACAAAACAATGAGTTATAAAATTCTCACGCATGTAAAATAGAGCCATTATTTTCACAGGAACTTTCAAGATTTTAAACATTTTATCTCACATTTAACAGAGCATATAACTCTCGCTACTTTCTATAAATAGTTAGTAATGGATTAAGTATATGCCACAATTATTTAAATCACATAATACGTTTGTGCAACTTTAGTAATGTTCCTAGAAACAACTGTTATGTTGTTATGTCCCTTACCTATATATTAAATATTAATATATATATATATATATATATATATTATATATATATATATATATATATTATATATTATATATATATATATATATATATATATAATATATAGCTATAAAACAAAGTGTATGTATATGTGTATGTATATGTATGTATGTAAATATGTATGTCCTTTATTTGTTCGCGAACGGCCCATCCGATTGAGATGAAATTTTCTACACGCCTTCCTTTCATTCCAGAGCTGTCAACTGTCATAGTTTTTTTTCTTCTTCCTCCTCCTCCCTCCTCCCCCCTCCCAAAAATACGTACGTAAATATATGATGATGATGATGAAAGAATCCCCGAACCAAACGCTAGGGAAAGGGAAGAAAATGACGTGAATACACAGAATCGTCACACGGCAATCATCATCATCAAGTGCCGTGCCGGCTGGCGTAGGCGTTCATGGCTCTCTGTAGATCTCAGTCTTTGATTTTTTTAATCAACTCTGCTGCTGATATTCCTCCATGCCACGGCAATATCAATAACAATTCATCTTTTTATGTGTAAGGAAGTTATCTGCAGTCGTGTAGAAGGGAAGAACTAGACGAGTATGAATTCGGAATGGCGACCTCTCTCCTCCTCTCTTCTCCTCCCGCCTCCTCCCTCGACCTCCTCCCTCCACCCTCCTCCTCCCTCTCATCCCTCTCCCTCCTCCTCCCTCCTCCTTCTCCCTCTTCCTTCTCCCTCTTCCTCTCCCCTCCTCCTCCATCCTCCTCCCTCCTACTCCCTCCGCCTCCTCCCCCCTCCTCCCTCATCTTCCCTCCTCCTCCCTCTCCCTCCTCATCCCTCCTCCTCATCCTGCCTCACTCCTCCTCCTCCTGCCTCCTTCTCCCTCATCATCCTTCCTCCTCCTTCTCCCTTCTTCTCCCTCTTCCCTCTTCCTCCTCCTACCTCCTCCCTCCTCCTCCCTCTACCTCCTCCTCCTCCCTCCACCCTCCTCCTCCCTTCTCCTCCTCCTCCTCCTCCCTTTCCTTCCTCCTCCTCCTCCCTCTACCTCCTCCTCCCCCTAACTCTTTCCTCCTCCCTCCTCCTCCTCTTCCACCTCCCTTTCCTTCCTCCCCTCCTCATTCTCCCTCTTACCTCTCCCTCCTTCCTCCTCCTCCTTCCTTCTTCTCCCTCTGCCTCCTCCCTCCTCCTCTCCCCTCCTCCTCCCTCCTCCTCCTTCTCCTCCTCCCTCCTTCTCCCTTCTTCTCCTCCTCTCCCCTCCTCCTCCTCCTACCCTCTTCCCCTCCTCCCTCTCCCTCCTCCATCCTCCTCCTCCCTCTTCTTCCTCCTTCCTCTTCCTCCTCCTTCCTCCACCTCCCTCTTCCTCCCTCTCCCTCCTCCATCCTCCTCCTCCATCTTCCTCCTCCTTCTTCCTCCTCCTTCCTTATCCTCCCTCCTCCACCCTCTTCCTCCTCCTCCTACCTCCTCCCTCCTCTCTCCTCCTCCCTTTTCCTCCCTCCTCCTCCTCCCTCTACCTCCTCCCTCCTCCTCTCCACTCTTCCTCCTACCCTCTTCCTCTTCCCCTCCCCCTCCTCCCTATCCCTCCTTCCTCCCTTCACATTCCTCCTCCTCCTCTTCCTCCTCCTCCCTCCTCCTCCTCATCCCTCCTTCTCCCTCCTCCTTCCTTCTTCCTCCCTCCTCCTCCTCCTCCTCCCCCTCCTCCTTCCTCCTCCTCCCTCTCCTCCTCCTCACTCCTCCTCCTCCCTCCTCCTCCTCCCTCTACCTCCTCCCTCCTCCTCCCTTCACATTCCTCCTCCTCCCTCTTCCTCCTCCTCCTCCCTCCTCCTCATCCCTTCTCCTCCTCCCTTCTCCTCCTCCCTCTACCTCCTCCTCCCTTCACATTCCTCCTCCTCCCTCTTCCTCCTCCTCCCTCCTCCTCCTCATCCCTCCTTCTCCCTCCTCCTCCTTCTTCCTCCTCCTCCTCCTCCTCCCTCCTCCCCCTCCTCCTTCATCTCCTCCTCCACACTCCTCCTCCTTCCTCCTCCTCCATCTACCTCCTCCCTCCTCCTCCCTTCACATTCCTCCTCCTCCCTCTTTCTCCTCCTCCCTCCTCCTCATCCCTTCTCCTCCCTCCTCCTCCTCTCTCCTCCTCTCTCCTCCTCCCTCCTCCTCCCTCCTCCTCATCACTCCTCCTCCCTCCTCCTCCTCCCTCCTCCTCCCTCTACCTCCTCCCTCCTCCCCCTCCTCCTTCCTCTCCGCCTCCTCCCTCCTCCTCCTCCCTCCTCCTCCCTCTACCTCCTCCTCCCTCTACCTCCTCCCTCCTCCTCCCTTCACATTCCTCCTCCTCCCTCTTCCTCCTCCTCCCTCCTCCTCCTCTCTCCGCCTCCCTCCTCCTCCTCCCTCTACCTCCTCCTCCTCCTCCCTTCACATTCCTCCTCCTCCCTCCTCCTCCTCCCCTCCTCCTCCTCCCTCCTCCTCCTCCCCTCCTTCTCCCTCTCCTTCTCCCTCTGCCTCCTCCCTCCTCCTTCTCCCCCGCCTCCTCCCTCCTCCTACTCTCTCCTCCTCCTCCTTCTCCTCCCTCTCCCTCCTCCTCCCTCTCCTCCTCCTGCTCCCTTCTCCTCCTGCGTTCTCCTCCTCCCTCCTTCTCCCTCCTCCTCCCTCTTCCTCCTCCCTCCTCCTCGCCTCCTCCTCCACCCTACTCCTCCCTCCTCCTAATCCCTCCTCCTCCCTCCTATTCCTCCCTACTCCTCCTGTCTCCTCCCTCCTCCTCCCTCCTCTTCCCTCCTCCACCTCCCTCTTCCTCCTCCCTCCTACATTTACCCAAGACAGACAGACAGTCAGACAGATAGTCGGGAACGGGATCTTATATGACTACTTATATAATTTAAATGAGATGCTCTCCACCATGGGCTGGGCCGGGTCAGACAGACAGACAGACAGATAGATAGATAGATAGATAGACAGACAGACAGACAGACAGACAGACAGACAGTCGGGAACGGGAACTTATATGACTACTTATATGAATTAAATGAGATGCTCCCCACCAGGTGTTGGGCGATGCCAGGCCGGGTCAGACAGACAGACAGATAGATAGTCGGAACGGGAACTTATATGACTACTTATATGAATTAAATGAGATGCTCCCCATCAGGGTCTAGGCGAAGACGGGCCGGGTCAGACAGACAGACAGACAGACAGACAGACAGACAGACAGTCGGTAACGGGAACGGGAACTTATATGACTACTTATATGAATTAAATGAGATGCTCCCCAAAAAGGACTGGGCGAAGCCGGGCCGGGTCAGCTAGTGTGTATATATATATATATATATATATATATATATATATATATATATATATATATATATATATATATATATATATGTATTATATATATATATATATATATATATATATATATATATATATATATATATATATATATATAGGCATAAATATATTAAAGGCATGTATTGTGTCAGAGGCTCGCGCGCGGGTGAGAGAGAGAGAGAGAGAGAGAGAGAGAGAGAGAGAGAGAGAGAATGAGAGAACTTCGATCTAAGCTGAAAGGCCGAGAACGATCCAGTTATAGATAATATGTGGGTGAGGCACAGACGACTGTGCCTGAAAAAAATACTTTGAATTCAGATTCGAGCTTTATTCTACTGCATTAAAGCTAACATACAGCATGGCATATTGAGATGAAACAAAACAATGAGTTATAAAATTTTCACGCATGTAAAATAGAGCCATTATTTTCACAGGAATTCTCAAGATTTTAAACATTTTTATCTCACATTTAACAGAGCATATAACTCTCTCTACTTTCTATACACAGTTGGTAATAAATTAAGTATATGCTACAATTATTTAAATCACATAATACGTTTGTGCAACTTTTAGTAATGTTCCTTGAAACAACTGTTATGTTGTTATGTCCCTTACCTATATATTAAATAGTTTTGTTTTATAAGGGCTCGCGATTCCCGCAAGGGACCAGAGCCGCAACACCAGGTCCCCACATTCCCTTTATTTGCCTTAAATATAACCTTTATTTTTATACAAACCAGAGTGTATTTAAGAGGTGTGTTGTGTGTGTGTGTGTGTGTTCCCCCCCACCCCCCACCCCCATTTGCGAATACATCATATACACATGATAATATTACATTCATGGCATGGAGTAATAACCTATCCTATGAATTTCTTGTTGATGATGGTGGTGGAGTAATCATTTGCTCTTATCAATACTAAAATCTTTCAATAGAAATTCTGTCAGTACTCCAAGTGTTTACATTCTCACTTGGTTTTATTTAAAGAAGTTTAATGTTATCACTGGAAAAAAAAAAGTGGATGAAACCGTGGTCAGCCGCTATTTGTGGCTGAATCATGCATATGATTATTAATTTGAGCAGGGGATGGACTCTAATATAACTTATTTGTTTTCTTAATTTCTGTCTTGTTTGGGTTCCTGGACTCCTGGTTATTATTTTGTTTTTATTTCAATAACATATTTTGATACTTGTATGTTGTGACATTTCAGCAAACAATTCTTGTTTTTCGGTTTTTGTTTGTTTGTTTGCTTGTCGGTTCATTGAAAAGGCCGTTAATCAAAACCTTCACTTCAATCTGTTTATGCCTGTCTTTCTTGGTTGAAATGTGACACTACTACTTCACACCAATCATTCATCAATGAGACACTGAGTGGCAACATCCGACATATTCCACGATATTATAAAGTGTTTTAAAACTGCACTGTCATCAACGGGTTAGAACTGACAGTTCTGGTCTACAGAAACACTAGTAATATGACACCATTAACAAGAAACCAGTTTTGAGTAAGAAGTTTTCAAGTATCTGTTTGTCACATAGTTCAGGCCTAGTCTCCTGTAAACTGTGTTACTTTCTACTGCATTGCAATGTCAACGTGCCAATTTGTTTTTTGTTTTTGTTTCGTTCCGTCGCTTCCAACTGAAGCGTAGTGCATATACATTCTACTGTAGGGTGTATTTTTAGTGACTCTGCAATGTTTGAAAATATTGCCGTTCCAAGTGTTGTATTTACCTACTGTAGAGTTCATGCAACACTAATGCAACATAATAGGTAAATACAAAACTTGGAACGGTAATATTTTCAAAAACTGCACAGTCATTAAAAAATACACCCTGTACTTCTAGTACAGTGATTCTCAACCGGTGGGGAATTCCCCAGTAGGGTTTCCAGGGAAAGTGGGAAAGGGGGGGGGGGGGGGGGAAATTAAGATTATTTCAAGATCACGTTAATAAGAACGGATTACTTAATATTGTATTTCCCTCAATACTTAACGGTTATGTACTTCTCGCCCTTTTGAAATTCGTTTTACAACGTAAGTAGACCCGCAAATCATGTTTTATGTAGACATCTAGATTTGTTCTAGTATGTGTTATTAAAGTTAGCTTCCATTTTTACATATACTATATAGGGGCGGGGTGGGGGATTTGTAGGGAGGAAATACAAAGGGGGGGGGGGGGAGGACATTCTGAACATATGGTGAAGGGGTGCATGAGCCAAAAAAGGTTGAGAACCAAAGTTCTAGTAGCACTGGGCTGATACTTTACGTGTGAAATTGCTTTCCCGATTAACAGTGTTCATCACCATCAGGCGAACCCACTCCGACTTCTGAGGTAATGTTACTTTACGTCCCAAGTCAAGGACAAGAAGTTAGCAATTTTAGTTCAGCTGTGTAGGGGTTGAACTCGCTACCTCGGCATCAGCACACCGGAAGTGTAAGAGCAGCGAACGCACTTATCTATTCGGCTACGCTAACCTCATATACGTGACATATACAAGTTTACAATCTGGTCATGTATGAATATACCTTCAGAATATTCGTGACATGTACAACAAGTTTACAGTCAGGTCATGTATGAATATACTTTCAGAATATACGTGACATATATAACAAGTTTACAATTAGGTCGTGCATGAATATACCTGTAGAATGTGAACATTTTGATTTCGATAATTTGAAGGGTCGCCCATTCAGAAAGCAATGACAAACTACTGAACATGTCAATACATGCTGGGATTGAATACAGCGTCCTGCAAACGGCATGCAACTGGCTTTAACAATAAGAGAAGCACATGCGGCGAATTCTCAATGTTTGTGAAATAACATGTGTCACATTATTGATTCCATCAATTTATTTCAAAGAATTTCTTCAGATCTGACCGACCTGGCAGTGAAAATGCCAGCTGCAACCAAGAGTGGATGTTGCAATAGTTATCTGTTGCAATCCAAAGAAATATGGTTGTGACAGGAGCCCGCAGTGGCATGTCAAATATGTTTGGAAATAATCTGTAATGCTTAAATAATGATGTTTTAGAGAAGACTTGTGCTGGGAACAACAGTGTAAGATATAGTTTATGGCAAGAGATTGCATTAATTGTTTATTCATGGTAAGGCATGATTGACACGTTATTTGCTTTGGGTTACTACGGCCATCGTGCCTCAGGTTAGAATTAAACTGTAAGAAGACAGCGATTATAATCGTCACTAAGACGAAAGAAATACCACTATGTAATATACGGGTACATGGGAATATTCTTAAATAAGTGAATCGGTACAACTATCTCGGAAAAGTCATAACATCTGATGGGAAGTGCCTTGAAGAGATTAGAACAAGAATCGTCATGGCAAAGGTAGCCTTTGGCAGGATGGAAAACATACTGACCAATCAATCAATCAATCATGTGCCATGCCGGAAAGCGTGGGCGGTCATGACTCGCCATTTCACTCGATCACCAGCGTCGTGGATCAGCTCAGTGTTACTGTCTCGTCCATGGCATGTAGCCAAGCCATCCAGGTATTTTCCTCTCGGTCTTCCTCTTGGTCTGTTCCCCTCGATCTTGCCAGTTGTCACTAAGTTCTCCAATCCATTTCTTCTCATAACATGTCCAAAACATTTTGACTGTCTACGTCTAATTTCTCTAATCAGTTTACGATGTTCATTTGTCTCCTGTAGTACTTGGTCATTGGTTTTTCTGTCTGTCCATTGTATTCTTTGCATTTTGCTCAGAAACCACATTTCTGCAGCCATCAGATGCTTTTCAGCTTGACTGCTCATTGTCCAAGTTTCACATCCATACAAAAGAACAGGCTCTATGTATCCCCTCAACACTCTTTTTCTCGTTTCAATTAACATCTTTTTATTGGTCAGAATGTTTTTCATCTTGCTAAAGGCTACTTTCGCCATGGCGATTCTTGTTCTAATCTCTTCAAGGCATCTCCCATCAGATGTTATAACTGTTCCAAGATAATTGTACGGATTCACTTGTTGAAGAATATTTCCCATTTACTTGTATATTACATTGTGGCACTTCTTCCTTCCTACTGACGACCATAACCTGAGTCTTTTTACAATTTAATTCTAACCCCAGTTGTTAGATGTAATTTGGAACGAGAAAATGAGTGTTGAGGTGCTACATAGAAGATATACTTTTGTACGGATATGAAACGTGGACAACGAGCAGACAAGCTGAAAACAAAAAAAATGTAATGGCAACGGAAATGTGGTTTCTAAAGGACATACAACGAATACCATAGATAGACAGAAAAACCAACGAGCAAGTCATACAAGAAGAAAATGAAACCCGTAAACGTATTAGAGAAATTAGATGTAAACCGTCAATATTTTACGGGCACGTTATGAGAAGAAATAAACTAGAGAACTTGGTGATATCTGCTAAGATCGAGGGGAAAAGAGCACGATGAAGGCAGAGAAGTAAATATGTGGATGGTTTGGTCACATTGCATGGTCGAGGCAAGAATACGGAGCTGATTCACTACTCTGGTCATCGTGTGAGATGGCGAAACATTATCACACACGCTTATCAGAAGGGAACATAATAATGATGAATGATGATAGTAAAGCAGTGAGAAAAAGCAAAGTTTGACAAGTAATCAGATTAATTGATAATACTTAGTGCAAAGTTAAACAATACAAGCATGGCAAGTAAATAGATGCATTGAGTATATTGATACTGATTATATATAATGCCACAGTTAAACAATCAAATATACAATATATGGCAATTAACTAGATTACTTGATTATAAACAACGCACAGTTAAACAATCAAATATGAAAAATATGAAAAGTAATCAGTTTAAATGATTTTACCTTATGCGCGTTAAGTTATTAAAATGCAACGTATGACAGGATTTAAATTGATTACAACTAGTGCAGACCAACCAAGTCTGCAATATATGAGAAGTTATAAGATTAATTTGTAATGACAAGAAAATACAAAACAAATTCAACATAGAAGTACAGAACAGATTTGAAATTTTGTCTGATCTAGAGATCCTATTCCAGGATGTTGATGATCAATGGGAAACGTTGAAGAATTCAATCAATGTGGCTGCAGAAACAACTATTCCAAAATTAAAGAAGGTGGGTCGCAAGAAATGGATGACTGAAGAAATTTTACACCTCATGGAAACAAGAAGACTCAACAAAAATAATTCTGTCAAATATGAAGAAATTCACAGACAAGTCAGAATATTATGTAAGGAGGCAAAAGAAGCATGGCTTGAGGAAAAGTGCTTAGAAATTGAAAACCAACACAACAGTCAAAATACCAAAGTAGTGCACAAAAGAATTCAGGAACTTACTAATAAAAGAACAAGTACATCAACAGGGTGTCTAAAAACTGAAGATGGCAAAATCATAATAGAAAAAGACCAGATTCTACATGTATGGACAGATTATGTGAAACACCTTTATGATGATAACAGAGACGAACAGTATGATATTAGATTTAATAATGAAGGACCGCCAATTTTGGAGATGGAGGTTCGAAATGTTCTTAAGCATATGAAAGCTGGCAAGGTCCCCGGTGCAGATAACATCACAACAGAAATGATTAAAGCTTTAGAAGAATTTGGACTAGAGCAAGTCACCAGACTGCTGAACACATTATATGATACTGGAGATATACCTCCTGAATTATGTAACTCTGTATTTATTGCAATCCCAAAGAAATCAGGAACCTTGGAATGTGATCAACATAGAACAATTAGTATAATGAGTCACATCACAAAGATTTTGCTAAGAATTATCATGCAAAGAGTGAGGAAGAAGATACAACCTGAAATAGGGGAAGAACAATGCGGGTTTGTAGAAGGAAAGGGTACAGTAAATGCTGTGTATATGCTGCGAACAGTTATTGAACGTGCTATAGAAGTAAACAAGGATATACATCTTTGCTTTATTGACTATACAAAGGCTTTTGATAGAGTTAGACATGTCTGCATGGTGGATATGCTTGCAGATCTACAAATTGATGGGAAAGACATTAGACTTATAAAAAACATATATTGGAAACAACAAGCTGCAATAAGGATTGATAATGAAGTGGGACAGTATCAGCCAATTAAGAGAGGTGTTAGGCAGGGATGTGTGATGTCTCCAGATCGTTTTTTCCCTATATAGTGAAAATATTTTCAGAAATGTAGAGGATATAAATGGAATCAGCATTGGAGGACGAAACATCAATAACATTAGATATGCAGATGATACAGTATTAATTGCAGACAATGCGCAGGACCTGCAACAATTAGTAGATGCGGTTGTTGTACACAGTGAGCAACTGGGGTTAGAATTAAAATGTAAAAAGACTCAGGTTATGGTCGTCACTAGGAAGAAAGAAGTGCCACAATGTAATATACAAGTAAATGGAAATATTCTTCAACAAGTGAATCGGTACAATTATCTTGGAACAGTCATAACATCTGATGGGAGATGCCTTGAAGAGATTAGAACAAGAATCGCCATGGCGAAAGTAGCCTTTAGCAAGATGAAAAACATTCTGACCAATAAAAAGATGTCAATTGAAACGAGAAAAAGAGTGTTGAGGGGATACATAGAGCCTGTTCTTTTGTATGGATGTGAAACTTGGACAATGAGCAGTCAAGCTGAAAAGCATCTGATGGCTGCAGAAATGTGGTTTCTGAGGAAAATGCAAAGAATACCATGGACAGACAGAAAAACCAATGACCAAGTACTACAGGAGACAAATGAACATCGTAAACTGATTAGAGAAATTAGACGTAGACAGTCAACATTTTTTGGACATGTTATGAGAAGAAATGGATTGGAGAACTTAGTGACGACTGGCAAGATTGAAGGAAACAGACCAAGAGGAAGACCGAGAGGAAAATACCTGGATGGCTTGGCCACATGGCATGGACGAGACAGTAACACTGAGCTGATCCACGACACTGGTGATCGAGTGAGTAAATTGGCGAGTCATAACCGTCCACGCTTTTCGGCATGGCACATGATTGATTGATTGATTGATAAGATTAATTGACCTAGGGCACAGATAAATAATCATATAAAAACAAATGACAAGTGATTATGAAACAATATTTTATTTATAAAACTATATGTTAACAATTACAAATTTTATATATATATATATATATATATATATATATATATATATATATATATATATATATATATACACACACACACACACACACACACACACACATACACACAAGAACACGGAGTAATGCAGCTTACAAGTCACAATTACACAAGTACCTCTGAAGTCGGAGTGGGGACACCAGTAAAAGTGAAAGCAAACCCACATGCAAAATTCAGTCCCTTACTACTTTAAACTTGAGTTTAAGCGAGGGAACAAAAAAGGAACAATTACGGAAAACTAAAGACGTTACGGCGACTAGCTTCCATCGGCAAACAAATACAAGAAAACACAACATATAAGCACTGGGAAGACAATAGAGTGTCTACATTAAGGCATAATTACTGAATTAGAATAATGCAAAATGAACAAATAAGAACAGTGGAAAATGGAGATTGGCATCAATGAAATTCTCAATCAGTTATTATGCCTTTAGTGACTGCAGTGTCTTTCAATGTTTATATTTTGTGTTTGCGTGTATGCGTTTGCTGATGAAGGCTAGTGGCCGCAACATCCTTTGTTTTCAGCAACTGTGTTCTATAAATCTACATTACTCCGTGTTCTTTTGTACTGTTTATATTTTCACAGCTTTACCGCAGTTCCACTAATGTTATTGCTTTAGTCATGGAACATTCTAGCCGAGTACAGTGCACAGACATGAGTACAAGAAGCCGTTTTGATCCAGATGGCTTAAAAACACTGAATAGGCTTTCTCATATTATTAGCTTTTCTTCGGTCATGTGATGAGAAGAGAGGCATTGGAGAACATCGTGACAACTGGAAAGATCGAGGGGAAGAGAGGCAGGGGCAGACCATAGAAATGATGCTGGATGGATTGAGATAGTGGCATGGAGGAATGAATATCAGCAGCAGAGTTGATCCAGAAAACCAAAGACCGAGATCTGTGGAGAGCCATGAAAGCATACGCCAGCTGGCAGGGCACTTGATGATGATGATATTATTATCTGGAGCAGTTTTGTTAGAATAAGTACGTGCCTAATTTTGTTTCTACAATAATTGTGTTTATTGCTGTCTGAGAGGTGAGGGGGGCGGTAGGAGTAAAGTTCAAAGCAACCTAATTGTGAATAAACTGAGTCATAGTTGAATGACTCATCCAGTACAAGGGGAAGTAAGACGAATGTAAGGGAGGTAATAACTAGCTTTTGTTATAGGCAATGGTGCCGTGTTGAGCAATGGATAGCACGCTCACCAGCCGATACGATGCTCATATTTTCGAGCCCCCCAAAATCCAGTCAGGGATTTTAAATACTTGATCTGTGTTCCCATGACGTCCCAGATTTATGTGGGTGCCAGGAAATGTTCTGGAAAGTCGCTTAAAGTCGCTTGGGTCGACTTTATTGTACCGGGTTATTTCCCCATATAGCTCAGTCTCTTTCCGCAGCGAACTGCCGAAAGCGTCCCACAAAGCACGAACTCCATAGCTCCAGCGACAATCCCCGGGAGTCTAAAAAATTGCACACGTGAGCCGAAGTATGCGGCCCGGAATCGAACCCACAAGCTTCGGAGTCGAGTGAGACGGCTTGACCACTTCACCACGGGGATTCCGTGCAGCCGGCCTAATATTGACATCACTAATTGAGTGCCGATTGGTCTATATAAATACGCAGCTAGCACTGTGGCAGTCATTGCCCTCTTTGAACAACAGTCATCTTTAAATTAATATTCTATGTGTGGCCCTATATATCCTATATTGTAGTCACAGGATTATTAATCTCAGCCTGAGATGGACCCTAATATAACTCATCTTCTGAAGTTGAACGTGGGAAGGCAGTAATGGTATAATCGAAATCGAAACAATATATGCCTCAAAGTGTGGACAGGTTCCTTGACTTGTGATACTTTTTGTTTTTGTTTTTAAGGGCTCTCGGTTCTCCCAGAGGATAGGGCAACACTCTGAGACCCCGGCGTCCCCCTGGTTTTGTTGTGAGCCCTTTAGTCCCACTATGTGCCTTTTAGCCCATATTGGTCCAGTTAGTAGACTAGACGGTGAGTTAAGTTAGGCAGTTGGTGACCGTCTCTTTACTTTAGCCAAACCAAACGCAGATAAATCTACACTCTGATTTTACTGCTCCACTTTAAGGACTATTAAATGCAGGTCATATTGCACGCACGCTTGCCTGTCTGTATGGTGGTCATGGGTTCAAACTGGCATCACGGCGGGGTTTTAAAACTGACTTATGCTCCCAGTCTAAAATGGTACCAGAAATATTTGAGGAAGTAAAGGCGGCCGGTGAGATATTGACCCCTTCATCCCCTCGCGTGCTGATTGATCTATACAAATATGGGGACAGCATCATATACCGCAAATGCCCCAAGGTGTGTAAAACGGGTGCTGTATTTTACTTGTCTTTACTTGTTTTTACTTGTCTTTACTTGTCTTTACTTAGCTGAGTGGCTAAGAACGCCAGATTCTCCTTCGGGAGACTCGGGTTCGAATCCTCGGTAAGACGTGGATTTTTTTTTCTGTCGGGGGTAAAAAGAAAATCCTAACCTGCACAGTTCGCGCGACTGCACTAGTCAGGCAGCTTAAATTTCACAGGCTCAAGACCCCTCTGCCCTAAAATGATAGGTATAGGGTGCATTTTTAATGACTGTGCAATGTTTGAAAATATTGCCGGTCCAAGTTTTGTATTTACCTATTATGTTTCATGAACTGTACAGAGGGTAAATACAAAACTTGGACCGGCAATATTTTCAAACACTACACAGTCTTTAAAAATACACCTTATACAATAGGCAGTAGATGGCAGTTTACTTGCAACGGATACAGTCGACTTGGGCCTAACTGTTTCCATGTCATGCTTGAGGCTTCCTAACTGATTCATTGCCGAGGGATAATATATCGCCACACGTGACCTTCCATGTGGACAGAAGGGCGATATATTCTTATACTAGGGTCATCGTGTTATTTGTTTTGTTTCGTGGTATCTTCCACAATTTCGATGCTCAGTGAATGGAAATTTACATTATAATACTTGTTCATTCGATTATTGCATATCTTTTACAGGACATAGCAGTCAACCCCAGCATTCTTTGCAAGTTTACGTTCAGTAGTTTGCCATTGCTTTCTGAAGGACCGGCACATATACCATTTCATAAAAAGCCAACGTAAGGGGGTCTGCAGCCAAATCGTCACAACTGTGTTTTGCACGCGGAAATCCGGGATTATGAACTGCGTCCGTTACACCTTCGCCACGGAGCTAGGAAAAAATACAAGATATTTTGTCCAAATATACTTCTTTGTTTGGTACTGACTCAATTAAGTACACCTTTAAGCTGTGGTATAATAGATCAGCCTTGGCTGGACATGTTCATGACTTGGTGCCGGCGGAGAATAGTGGAACAAACATGATATGACAGAATCACTAGTGCTGAACTGATATAGACAACTATAACACATTCCGCTGAATCAATAGGTTAGAATAGTGAAACAAACATGGTGTGACAAAATCACTAAATGCATTTACATTTGGTTGCCTCCGTATAAAAATCCATATCTCAGTAACCAACTGAGGAAAAATGATGAGATTTAGCATATAACCTTATCATTATGGCCACCCAATAAAATAATTTTTGTTCTGGAGATTGTACAGCAGATTTCAATGTTTGTTTATATGCGGTATATAATTTACGGGTCAGGGATTAAGTCCATAATTTTAAATGTATTACACCTTCAGCCAGAAAATCAGCGTTCAATGTTGAATATTCTCCGTGGTTCACGGGATTGGCCTTATAGCAAGAACCCCGCGCTGTTTAAACTGGGAGTATTCAGAGGTGTCATCAATATGGGTTCTTTCATGAAACCTGATTATTAATTTATTTTTTAAAATCTTACCACTTTTCGCTAATATTGGAATGTGTGAACATTGTTCAATGGGACTGAATGTGAAATTGTGTACACTTCAAAGCATCGCTATGAAGTTGTACACATATTTTTGTCAAGAAGCTGATCGCAGGAAACTGTTTCATGTTATTATAAAAAAACAAATTTAGTTGCATGTCCTTCACAGGACATAGCAGTCAACCCCAACATTTTTGCTGTTCGTGAATCCTGGGCAAATTTTACGTTCAGTAGTTTGCCATTGCTTTCTGAACGACCGGCACCTATACCTTTTTCGAAAAACCAGCACCGCTGTGTTTCGAACCCGGGTATATGGGCTCACAAACCGCGTTCGTAAGACCTTAGCCATGGCGACCGGCCGTACTATTTTACTATTACTATTCTATTAGACTATTGCACTATTATACTATTACTATTCGTATTATTCATACTATTACAAATTCCGAAAAAAAAACAGTGCATGCATTGGGTTTGAGCAAAGGGTAATTTCGTCGATGGGTGCAAGAATCTGGATTAAACCACCAAGCAATAACCAAACGGTAGGTAGAAAGGCTATTGTAGATAGCCTTGACAAGGATGTCATAAGGCGAGCTATTATAAACATGCTGGATGCCAAAGAAACAGTGACTGTAAGAAAACTTAGGGTTTGGTTGAGAAAGATCAATAATACAGAGCATTCCAAAACAACTTTATGGAAAATTATAAGGACATTAGGCTTTACTTTTATAAAGTACTAGCTGACCCGGCCCGGCTTCGCCCAGGCCCTGGAGGGGATCTATCTATCTATCAGTCTGTCTGCTTGTTTGTCTGTCTGTCTGGCTGACCCGGCCCGGCTTCACCCAGTCCCTGGTGGGGAGCATCTCATTTAATTCATATAAATAGTCATATAAGTTCTCCCGTTCCCGACTATCTGTCTGTCTATCTGTCTGTCTGTCTGTCTGACCGGGCCCGGCTTCACCCAGTCCCTGGTGGGGAGCATCTCATTTAATTCATATACGTAGTCATATAAACTCTCCCGTTCCCGACTATCTGTTTGTCTGTCTATCTGTCTGTCCCGGCTTCACCCAGTCCCTGGTGGGGAGCATCTAATTTAATTCATATACGTAGTCATATAAGCTCTCCCGTTCCTGACTGTCTGTCTGTCTATCTGTCTGTCTGACGCGGCCCGGCTTCACCCAGTCCCTGGTGGGGAGCATGTCATTTAATTCATATAAGTAGTCAAATAAGCTTCCGTTCCCGACTATCTGTCTATCTATCTGACCCGGCGTGGTTTCGCCCAGCTCCTGGCGCACAGTAACTTAAAAGAATGTCCTTCCACACACCATTCAATGAAAACTGTAGAAAAAGATGGGTTACAATGTTATGCATTATGCATTATTTTTATGAAAACTTTGAAAATGCCTTAAAGATTATATCATTATTTATTATAACTCATATGCCTGAAAATAACTATAGACAAAGAGTTTAACAATAGTGCAAGTAAGTCCAACAATATGACTATAAAGTATATAGAAATGTTATTAAAAGTTATGCCCCTTGAAATAACTTTTCTAGAGTGAAGTCCCCCTGCTATATAGACATTATATAATGAAAATGGAAAAGTAACTGTTATTAAATAAGTAGAAGATTTTACACTAAGAAACTATTATAGTCGGTTGCACAGGAATGAAAGGAAGACGTGTAGAAAATTTCATCTCAATCGGATGTACCGTTATCGAACGCATCCAATATATAAATCCCCACAAACACACAAAGCCACATACACTCTGTTTTATAGATATAGACAAGGGAGGTAGAAATATCCTTTGCGAGCAACCGCATTTAGGAGCCAGGAGGAGCAGATACCTACGTGAAATAAGGAAAATGCGCAAATAAAATTATGGCATAGTGTATTTGGATGAAACATGGTCAATGCGCAACACACAAGTGATAAGGAATGGCAATCAGTGGATGGAAAGATAAAGCGATTTGTGCCCAGTAGTATAGGACAGCACTTGGTCATGGCCCATGCTGGTAATACGTATAATGGCTTACTACAGCATGCTGGACTCGTGTTCCTATCAAAGCATACAGACAAAAGGGATTATCATAATAAGATTCATGGTAATGTATTTAGAGATTGGCTCGAGAATACTGTGCTTCCATCCCAAGATAGACCGTCATGTCCAATTATGGACAATGCATGATATCAATGTTGTTGCCCAAGAAGACAAAATACCTACAGCATCGAGTACAAAGGGGGCAATAAAGATATGGCTCCGAATGGAAAATATACCATTTCCAGAAACGTATTTCTAGCTAGAATTCTTGTCCCTTGTAAAACAGACGCCAAAAGGCAAGAAATATGAAATCGACAAGTTGATAGAAGAGCATCGTCATGGGTGCTTGAGACTTCCGCCGTACCATTCTCATTTTAACCCTATAGAGCTTGTGGGGTTAAAATTAAAGGACAGGTGGCAATACTACATTCAAATTGTCTCACGTCAAGATACTAACCCAGAGCTCTTTTAAAAAATTGATAAACGTTGCTGGAAAAAAAATAGGACCATGTGTTGAAAGGGAAGGATAACTATTGGAGAAAGGATGGATTGAATTTTATGCAATCGAGAGCAGTCATCAACCTACTGGAATCGTGCGACACAGATTAATGTCGGGGCAGATCGCAGACATTAATCCATATGCACACCTACTTGGATATTTTTGCTCCAACTATTGAGAAGAAGAATTGCAGGCTCTTAACATGACAGCATCGGCACAAACAATACAACTTGTCAAAAGCAACAGTTTGTATTCCACAGTGATGAATTTTCAATTCAGTAAGCCCTCAACGGTGACAAACTACTGGCATTGAAAAAAAAAGAAGCTCTAGACGCATTGAATACCAACCGAAGAGTAATATTGTGGTGGGAACTGACATATTGTGGCATAACAAGAAACGTGAGAAGAAACACGTTGTCAAATGAGGGGACAACACACGAACATAAGGATCATTCTATAAACTTCAATGAAAAGAGGACCAACATCTTGACCGTTATGAAGGAAGCCCACTACAGAGACATTCACAGCTATATTCGTCGTGTAAAACAGGTAATCATGTTCCGTCTCAGCAGAGTAGACATTGCACCCACTCCTATACGAATTCGGATACGCCTTGTGTCGTTATCTGAATTGACGGGGCATTCATTACTGTAAAACAAGTATTTAAGTGAGAAATCACTAGCTTTTCACCGAAAACAATCAAAGAAATGTCGCCGCTTTCCATGATTTAAGTTGCTTTTGGACCTATCAAAGACATATTCCTTTGGTGGGGGTAAATATAAGACTGCAGGAAAAATTTCATAACCATGCAACAGACAGCTTTTCAAAATGATTGATCGTGAATGACGGCATTCATTTCTGGACAGACTATAGTGCTGAGCTTATGTAGAAAACTATAACACATTCCGCTGAATCAATAGATTACAATAGTGGAACAAACATGGTGTGACACAATAACTAGTGCTGAGCTTAAATATAAAACTATAACACATTCCGCTGAATCAATAGGTTAGAAAAGGCGCTGTTGGTGAATGGGACAGACGCTTAGAAAACTTGACGATAAATATGACTAGACAGCGGTCAGCATGACCGAATGGATTAGGGCGCATGTTCTTAAACGTTCTGTATGCTGATGCCGAGGTAGCAGGTTCAACCCCTACATCGATCAATCAATCAATCAATCATGTGCCATGCCGGAAAGCGTGGGCGGTCATGACTCGCCATTTCACTCGATCACCAGTGTCGTGGATCAGCTCAGTGTTCCTGTCTCGTCCATGCCATGTGGCCAAGCCATCCAGATATTTTCCTTCACATCGATCACATGGACTAAAATTTTGACTTCTCGTTCTTGACTTGGGGACGTAAATTACAAGTAACCCAGAAGTCGGAGTGGGTTGTCTGATGGCGAGGGACACTGGTATTAGGGGGAAGCTAATCCACACGCAAATAACTGCCCAGTGCACTAGAAGTAGTAAACAAAGACCCATATCTTTGCTTTATTGACTACACATAGGACTTTCGATAAAGTAAGGCATAGTCAACATGATGAAGATGCTTGCAGATCTACAAACTGATGGCAAAGACATTAGACTTGTAAGAAACATATACTTGTAACAAAATGCTGCCATAGACTGATAATGAAGTAGGTCAATATCCGCCTATTAAGAGAGGTGTGCAACAGGGGATGTATAATGTCTCCAGATTGTAGTTTCTCTATATAGTGACATTTTTGTTAGAAAGTTAGAAGATATGCGAGGAATCAACATTAGGGGAACATAACATTAATAATATTAAATATGCAGGTGCTACAGTATTGATCGCAGACAATAAACAGGATCTGCAACATTTAGTATATGCGATTGGTTTTACACAATAAACAACTAGGGTTATAATTAAATTATAAGAAAACACAGATTATGGTCGTCGCTAGGAAGAAAGAAATACACAATGTAATATATGAGTAAATAGGAATAGTCTTTAACAAGTGAATCGGTACCACGATCTCAGAACAGTTGTAACATCTGATGGGAGGTGCCTTGAAGAGATTAGAACAAGAATCGCTATGGAAACATATTCTGACCAATTTAAAACATTTCAATTGCAACGAGAAAAGGAGCGTTGTGTGCTACATAGAGCCTGCACATTTTAAGGATGTGAAACGTGGACAATGAGCAGACATGTTGAAAAACATCTAATGGCAATAAAAATGTAGTTTCTGAGAATAATGCAAAGAATACAATGGACAGACAGAAAAACAAATGAGCAAGTCCTACAAGGCGCAAATGAGAACCGTAAACTGAATAGAGAAAATAAACATAGATAGTAAACATTTTTGATCACGTTATAAGAAGAAATACATGAAAGAACTTCGTGACAACTGTAAAGATTGAGGGGAAATGAACAAGCGGAAGGCAGATAAATAAATATCTGGATGGTTAGAACACAACGCATGGTGGAGATAATAACCTAGAGCTGATCCGCGACTCTGATATTGTTGCGAGATAGCGAAACATGACCGCACACGATTATCGGTATGGCACATTATGATGATGACTTGACGAGATGCAGCGAAATATTCTTGGCAATATATCGTACAATATGTTGTTTGTGTCTTCGTTACCCAAATATCATAATTGTCTGAATTACACGAATAAACAAACAAATCATGCCTATTGCCTGAAATAACAATATACGATGAATTGTAATTTTAGCGGCAGAATGTTGTGTTGGCATTCTGGCATCGGCTTTATGCATGTATGCTTGTGCGTCCTGTTAGTTTGTCGGAACTGGTGTCTGTTCCACTTTTCACCTGGGACAGTGAGGCGCATTGTGTGTGATATTCACTGGCACAGGAATGGAGCATTATGTGGTGGCCAGTTGCTGTGAAGCTGGAATTACGTCTAACGACTAACTAAAAATAGGCACTATACACTCCAATAATAGATCAGATGTGTGAAACAAAATATTACCGAGTTGATTTGAATCAAGAACCGAATTCGCATCAATCGGGACATCCCCATATGTGCTACGTCATCGTCAACGGCAAGCGAAGAGTTCCAATACTAATGGTACGAGTAGCAGTCTGATTATGTGTCCGTCTGGCCTTTCCTCGGAGTTTTGAGTGCCGGTCAGATCCTCAGGTCACTTTCTACAGTACCATTATCTCCAAGCCGTGATGCTTGCTTGCTTGCTTGTGTTCGTTGGCTTGAGCTCCAACGCGAAGTCCTGTATGTCGGATGAAGGCATCCTGTTGTCCAACATCAGTGTGATGTCATACAGGACCTGAGTTTTGCGTGAGTATCTCTCCGATTTCGGAGGAAAGCCGTGATGATCTACCCGTTCTTCTGCTCTATATACACAATCCCAAAGGACTCCACCATATCCACTGTGTATTGTGTATTTACACTTGAAGGATTTATCTCTCTGTTCTAGTTTATGTTGTGTGACTTCTGCGGATGCAGCGAAATATGTCAGGCAATAAATTGTGCAATCTGCTGTTTAGTCAATCTGTAAAGAATACCTATGAACGAATGCTACAATGACAGGTAAAACAACATATTTAGGAATGAGCGAATTTGGATTACGCTAGCCAGTAGAGGCCGGTCTCCGTGGGTAAGGTCTTGCGGACGCGATTGGTGAGACCACCTACCTGCGTTCGAAACACAAGCTGCGACCTATTTGGCAGCAAACCGCGTCGTGCTGGGTTTTAACGTGTTCGTTTGGGAGCCGGTCATTCAGAAAGCAATGGCAAACTACTGAACGTAAACTTGCCAAGTTATCAACAACAGCAGTAAAATGCTCGTGTTGACAGCGATGTCTTGTTAATAGGATATGCAACAACATCAAAAAACCAGTAGAGACGTAAGAGTGGACAAATACGACATATTTACATCCGGCGTGCTACTGGAGGGTTCATCATTTATACTTTACACTTACTGCTGGAGTGGACAAACTCGACATGTGTACATCCGGCGTGCTACTGTAGGGTTCATCATCTTGTACTTTACATTTACTGCTGGAGTGGACAAACACGACATGTTTACATCCAGCGTGCTACTGGAGGGTTCATCATTTATACTTTACACTTACTGCTGGAGTGGACAAACATGACATGTTTACATCCGGCGTGCTACTGAATGAATGACTGAATGATTGATTCAGGAACTGACATCACGGCATTCGGAGCATTCCCATAAGCGCTCCGTCCCCATCCTCAGCAGCCAGCGAAGAGTTCCAACACTAATACTACCAGTAGCAATCTGATTATATGTCCATCTCGCCTTTCCTCTGAGCGTCAAGCGTCGGTCAGATCCCCTCGCCACTCCTCGCTGTCTCATTCTTGCCAGACCATGGTGATCCATTTGCTCCTTCAAGGTGTACACGTGCTCCCACAAGGCCGCAACCACGTCTGCTTTGTCATGCATAAATACTCCACCAAGTTTTGCAGAGCCAGCCAATATGTCTGCCTATTCATTCCCCAGCACACCAGTATGCCTCGGAGAAAAGATCCAGGCGATACTTGCCACCCGTGACCTCCGAAGCGAAGCAAGCCACTCTGCATGAAGCATGCCTGTCCTCACCTTCATAAACATGCTTTCTGAGTCAGTTACAATCACGATGTGTGTGTGTATCGTATTCTCCATCCAGCGGAAAGCTACACTGACCGCCCCCACCTCCATTCTTAAGCTAGATGTTGTGGAATCTATGCCAGGCTCTCCTGAATCAAACGTCGGCCATTAGCTTTTGCTAAGAACCCCCAGGCACTTCTCATACCTCTCAACACCGAACCATCTGTGTAGATAATCACATCACCCGAGCGAGCATTATCCTGAAGTAGTTGCTGGATTTCCACATCCGTGGCCCCTGCTGGCCACTCCCTGCACTCCCGGATCAATGTGATTGTAACTCTGCACAAGTCTGACTGCTCCGCTGGCACTCTGACCCATTCCTCTCATCGCCTAATGTTCGCCAAGAGGCACACCTGTCTGATCGTAACCTCCGCCTGAGCCATCCATGATTTCTCTCTTATCAGTCGCTGACCCTTAACGGCGTGCTACTGAAAGGCACATCATCTATATTTACACTTACTGCTGGAGTGGACAAACACGACATGTATACATCCGGCGTGCTACTGGAGGGTTCATCATTTATACTTTACACTTACTGCTGGAGTGGACAAACACGACATGTTTACATCCTGCGTGCCACTGAAAGGCTCATCATCTATACTTTACATTTACTCAACGAGTTATATATATGTGATAACCTATTCTATAGATGTGTCGATCAACATCTCATGTATGAATATTCTTATTGCGTTTAGTAGGAGTTTACTATAGACATCTGGCGTTTATGTTTTTGTACAAATTGTATACGTGAATTACATTCGGACTTATGCAAGAGAAATTTATTTATTATCCTTATTTATCTAATTAGAAGCTGTTAGGACCTCCTGGAAATAAACAAGTTAACGCATTCAAAGTTTCCATAACATTCTTTCACTGGAAGATAGTTAGATTACGTATTGTGCACAGATCCGGACTCGAAGACTAGCGACTCACAGATGCGATTCTAAATTTACACTACAGAGTTTGTTATTCGGTAAATAACTTTATACAAACCCTGACATAAAGAATATTTTGGCAACACTTTAGCGTGGCGACATTTCTCATTTAGCGTACTCATACAATCTATACACTATATTAGTATGTTTCACACACATACGCATACAACATCCAGCCGCCAGTTATGTTTACGGAAGTCCCTACCTTAGTCACAAGATAATGTTCACTGCGTAACGTTTCCTCAATGTCTGCATCTTGTCGATTCATAGAACCTCCAGTTCCACGAAATCCATCAAACACATTCCTCAATATGGACTTCTTAGTCTTCGAACTAGATGAAGACATCATGATGTAAACAATATTGTAATCTTTCGACCAGGCATGTCATTAAGTCCAATAGTGATCCGTGGCCACCATGATTCTGTGCCAGGACTGAGAGGGTGAACTAGACGTGGTTCCAGCCACACATCTCGGCTACCGCGCTGCTACCAGCTCGCTCAGTTTTATTGACAATGTTCGGGTTTTTGCAATCGGCTGTGACAGCATTTGAGAGAAAAGAACTGTTGACCCGCCCGACAAGGGGAATTAAGCAGCATTTTGATACTGGCTGCTATAGAAAACGATTTTTCCAGGCAGCTTAGACAACAGAGCGTGTTGACTTTTAACTGAAACTATACTTGAAAATAATTGGGTTATTAACTAATTTGCTGAGCTGTTATTTGTAATGCTGAGGTTATTATACAGGCTCTCACAGTTTAGGTTGATCTGATTCAGTTTCAGATGTTTGCTTTGTCTAATGCATTGTTGGAATTATATGTAGGGCTGAGTACAAGTGGCTTTGAATTCCACAATTTTAAAAGCAATGGATTGTGGGGACATTTGACGAAGATCAAAGCAAGTTAATGTGCGAGGAGTGGGTACAAGTGCCAACAGATTTCTACACATCCTTTTCAGTTTGCATCCAACTAGATAGAAAATGCAGACAAGAAAATCCGGCTGCTGTGGAGGCTGAAGTACAAGCGTTGATTTTCGAGAATTCGCAAGACGGTGATGCTGTCATCTACACAGATGGGTCGGTCGTCCGACATGTGGGAAGCTCATGGGCCTTTACGGCTCGGGCCGGAGGGAGAATTATGAAGGAGAACTATGGTGCTTTCACTGAAACCACAAGAAGCCTGACTATGGAAGTCATGGCAGTAAGTAAAGCAATAACATGGCTCGGGACACAGACATTCACTAGGGCATGTTTCCTTAGCGACTCAATGAACATGATCAAGAGGATAGAGGTGGGGTGGATCCGAAGTGAATGGTTGATGTCTCTGGAGCGGTCTCGGCTGGCAAAGATTAGTTTCATTTTCGTGCCAGGGCATGCGGGAGTACAATGAAATGAGCGGACTGACAAGCGCGCAGGTAAGGCTACGGTGGAGGGCGGAAGCGCCACGGACCAGGCTGACATTCTGAATGCTCTACGAGAAGTAAGACTTTTGCGTGAACCAAGTGATGACTGTGAATCTACAACCGTGGCCAGACTGCGAGAACAGCAAATTAAAAGAGGGGTTGCCAAACAAGAACACTACGCAGGAAGCCAAAGAAGATTGATAAACCAACACAGAACTGGTGTCGTTAGCCGCTACACGCTGTGGGATTTGCTGAGGAGGGGATCCGAGCACTTATGGACTGAATGGTTCGATGTGCAATGAGGATGATCTGTCGACTAACTAACTAACTAACTAATTAATTAACTAACTAACAATAATGTGAGGAGATCTGGCTGTTAGGACCGTTAAAACTAACTAAAACGGAGATGCGAATCTCTAAGCTCAAGTATAGATTCTCGGTGGCTCACAAGGGGCTAAATGACTCCTATGTGAGACTATGAGACTATATAAAAATATGGACAAGCTTCAGCGAGTCAAACTTGCTAAAGTTCTGAAGGTTCTAGGGTGAACTGGATCCCAAAGGGCAGTGCAAACAAGTGCGAGTCCAGTTTTTAGATGGCTCCAACAGATCAATTATTCGCAATGTTAAAGGCCCAGTTCGTGAGGCTGACATCTTGACATTTCTAGAGTCTGAAAGAGCAGCTAGAGATTATTGATAAAGACATTGTCTTGGATTCAAGAAGTGCAGCCAATGTAGACGCTGCATCTAATTCCCAATGTGCACTGTGTGTTATTGAACGATTTAAACATGCATTATCACTAAGTGTTGAAGTGCTATATAGAACTTGTACTGTTATATGTATGTGAAACATGGACAATTAGCAAATAAGCCGGGAAACATCTAATAGATGAGATAATGTGGTTTCTGAGGAAGATGCAAAGAATTCTATCGACGGATATAAACACGAATAAAACAGTTCTGCCAGATAAAAATGAAAACCGTAAACTGATTAGAGAAATTAGACGTAGACAGTCCTGATTTTTTTATTTTTTATTTTTGGCACGATGCGTGGAGAAATAAATTAGAAAACGTATTGAAAATTGTCAGATTTGATAGGACAAGAGCATGGGAAAGACAGAGAATTAAATACCTGAATAGTCTGACCGCATGACATGATGGGGAAAACACAGAGCTGATCCAAGATTCTGGTGATCGAGTGAGATGAAACAACGTGACTCCCAAGCTTATTGCAACAGCAAATGATGAAAAGATCGCTAAAACATAAGTTCTATTTAAGTGAGCTGGGAAATGTACCAAGGAATACCAGGCTAAGGAACACAACGAAGGTAGAATTCATCACTTTGCTAAAAAGAGTGGACAATATAATGTCACTTTTGAGCCCAGGTTGGCTGTCATCATTAGGATCTAGAGCAATAGTGTCATACACACACAGCTAAAGACAGTTCTCCAGTTATCCAAGACTGAAGCAGATCAACAATGGTGGATTTGTTAGAACCACAAGGCAACACTGAACATGCTGAAGACTGCAGCCTCCTGTGTCGCTTGGAGTGTTCCCAGCTTGAAGACTGTCCCAGAGCTGATCTAGGAGAGGGGATATTGGAAGGTCATTCACTTGAGGCTTGCTCTGGCTGAGAACTATTCCTGAGAAGGAACTAGAGCAGAGGGACATTATTTGTGTGGAGGAAGAATGACTTGCGCGATGAATTTGTTTATAGTGAGGAAGAGCTGCCCAACTTCATCGGCCTCACTCTCTCGCCTGCATCCATCTGCTTCCAGTGGCAAGAAATGTCAGGACGACTGGAGACGAACGCAGGTGCAGTGGACGTTAGGCTGCCACAAGCCAGTTATCCCTGTGTGTATCGGCTCTCAAAACAGATGGTAGCCTAGAGCCTCGAGCAAACGGCCCTTCCATCAATTCCTTTAATTTTCAGTTTTGAGACAAGCGTAGAGACAATCGTATGACTACTGACAGGGTTTAAAGTGTACTCATTCCAGTTACGGGGCCTCGATAGAGACCCGTATTGTTATTTTTCGTCACTACCTTCCCGTGCCGGGAGTGGGTAAGTTGCGAGCCTGCTACCTTCCTTGGATGTGGTAGTAGCCGTTTCTCATGCTCCCTCTCCGGAATCGAATCCTGATTCCCCGTTACCCGTTACAAACATGGTAAAGCTGCCATCAGAACTGATAATGATGTAGGTCAATATCAGCGTATTAAAAGAGGTGTGAGACAGCGATGTGTAATGTCTCCAGATATTTTTTCCGTGTACAGTGAAAATATTTTCAGAAATATAGAAGATATGGAAGGAATCAACATTGGAGGATGATACATCAATAACGTTAGATAAGCAGATGATACAGTCTTGATTCAAGGGGGCTGCGTGGTCTCGAAGTATGGTGTCCGTCTTGAGTGTTGGAGGTCCCGTGTTCAAGCCCCGGTGAGGACCGGGACTTTTCAAGTGAACTTCTAGTAATAAAATGTCCCCTGGTCTCTGGGTAGTGAGATCGGACGCCCGTGTGTATTGTTGCGCACGTAAAAAATCCCTTGGCAGTTGGAAATCGAAAAAAGAGTAGCCTAACTTACTGCCCGAGAAAAATTTCGAGATTAAAAATCTTCTCAATGTATTTCAGGATCCTTGCCGGTGCTACGGAGTTCGTGTACTGAGTTGAGTTTCTCCAGACTTAGGTTTTAGTTATGGGGAGAACAGAGCACTTATGGGTTGCGCCCGTGTGCCGTGATGTTGATCCATCGACTAAACTAAACTAAACATTCTTGATTGCAGACAATGAACAGGACCTGCAAAATTTAGTAAATGCGGTTGTTGCACACAGTGAACAACTAGGGTTAGAATTGAATATTAAGAAGACGTAGATTATGGTCGTCACTGGGAAGAAGGAAATATCACAATGTGATATACGAGTAAATGGGCATATTCTTGAGGAAGTGAATCGATACAGTTATCACGCAACAGTCATAACATCTGATGGGAGATGCCTTGAAGAGATTAGAACAAGAATTGTCATTGCGAAGGTAGCCTTTTGCAAGATGAAAAACATACTGACCAATAAAAAGATATCAATTGAAACGAGAAAAAGAGTGTTGAAGTGATACATAGAACCTATACTGTTGGATGGATGAGAAGCGTGGACAATAAACAGTCAAGCTGAAAAACAGCTGATGGCTATGGAAATGTGGTTTCTGAGGAAAATGCAAAGAATACCACGGACAGACAGAAAAACCAATGAACAATTCCTTCAAGAAACAAATGACGATCGTAAACTGATTAGAGTCATTAGACGTAGACAGTCAAAATGTTTTGGGCATGTTATGAAAAGAAATGACTTGAGAACTTGGTGACGATTGACAAGATCGAAGGGAAGAGACCAAGGGGAAGACCGAGAAGTAAATACCTGGATGGCTTGACCACGTGGCATGTTCGAGAGAGAAACACGGAGCTGATCCACGACTCTGGTGATCGAGTGAGATGGCAGACCATGACTGCCCACGCTTATCGGCATGGCACATGATGGATGATGGATGGATGGTTAGACAGAATTTGTAAATGTAAATGCTACGACTGAGGAAGCTAGTTCGAGATCAGCGGATAGTTCAAATGTAACATCCACATCAGTTATTGAAGATAATAAATTAATTTCCCTATTAACTAACAAAAGATTGTTGAGTCTAGTGATTCGTGTGAAGTGCTATGCCCAAACATTCAACGTTACTTCGTGAGGAGAAATGATCTCTTCCCATACTTGACGTCTATCCTTCCCAGCCATTTTCTAAAATATTACATATCCAAAACTCTATTACTCATTTTATTTTATTATCTCGATCCCAGAGCCGTACTGGGCTGAAAGTGTTACCCCGCCACAGCTCCAACATGAAAGGAAAACTCCACACAAATGGCTAATTATTCCAACAAAAGCGAATCAGATAACAGCAGAACCTGACATTCCTTGCAGTAATAATATATCGGCTGGCAGCTAAGTCACTGCAGGCAGCTATTACAGAGACAATAAATATAGGGTGTATGTTTAATGACTGTGCAGTGATTGAAAATATTGCCGGTCCAAGTTTTGTATTTACTCTCTGTAAAGTTCATGCAACATAATGGGTAAATATAAAACTTGGACCGGCAATATTTTCAAACACTTCAATCATTAAAAATACACACTGTACTATACTGAATACTACATTCTCTAGAAGAAGTCAGTCATCATCATGCAGTTCGTTTAAGAAAGTCGCGCTCATGATAGCCAGGCTGACAGACCCTGGATCCTTGACCAGTTCCCATATATCATGCATGTTTACGACCAGGCTGACAGACCCTGGATCCTTGACCAGTTCCCATATATCATGCATGTTCACGACCAGGCTGACAGACCCTGGATCCTTGACCAGTTCCCATATATCATGCATGTTCACGACAAGGCTGACAGACCCTGGATCCTTGGCCAGTTCCCATATATCATGCATGTTCACGACAAGGCTGACAGACCCTGGATCCTTGACCAGTTCCCATATATCATGCATGTTTACGACCAGGCTGACAGACCCTGGATCCTTGACCAGTTCCCATATATCATGCATGTTCACGACCAGGCTGACAGACCCTGGATCCTTGACCAGTTCCCATATATCATGCATGTTCACGACCAGGCTGACAGACCCTGGATCCTTGACCAGTTCCCATATATCATGCATGTTCACGACCAGGCTGACAGACCCTGGATCCTTGACCAGTTCCCATATATCATGCATGTTCACGACCAGGCTGACAGACCCTGGATCCTTGGCCAGTTCCCATATATCATGCATGTTCACGACAAGGCTGACAGACCCTGGATCCTTGGCTAGTTCCCATATATCATGCATGATCACGACCAGATTGCCTGTGATGACCTGTGTTCACTGTCGTGCTGTTCAGCCTCTGCATGTTCTTCCAGGAACCATGCCTTCATTTACGGCTCTCTCTAACCCACTGTAGCCGTTACAGAAAATATGTGTAAGAAATATGAACAACAAAGAATTTGACTAGTGGAATAAAAGAACTAATGCAACGAACCGAAAAGAAATGGAGGCGTGTTAAATATAGACAACCTCGAGGAACTGCAAATATGTAAACAATATATTACAAGGGTGTGAGTGGTCTCGAGGTATAGTGTCCGTCTCGAGTACTGGAGGTCCCGGGTTCAAACCCCGGTGAAGGCCGGGATTTTTTCACGTTGACCTCTAGTAACAAAATTTCCAATGGTCTCTGGGTAGTGAGATCAGTCGCCCGTGTGTATTGTTGCGCATGTAAATCATCCATTTTTTTTATTTGCATATCCTTTACAGGACATCGCTGTCAACACCAGCATCTTTCAGCTGTATGTTGATTTCTTGGCAAGGTGACGCTCAGTAGTTTGCCATTGCTTTCTGAGCGGCCGGCTCACATACCCCGTAAGTTACCGATGCGATTCGAACCACTGCTGATTCTCACAGTCATCACGTTACCTACGAGAGTATACGAGATTACGGAGAAAAGTCGCTAACCTCTAAGCCACGAAGCCGGCAAAACATCCATTGGCAGCTGGAAATCGGAAAAGAGTAGCCTAACGCCGCTTCCAGGGCAAAATTTAGAGTTACAAATCTAACCAAAGTATTTCAGGATCCTTGCCGGTGCTACGGAGTTCGTGCACTGAGCTGAGATTCTCTGGACTCAGGTTTGAGTCCGGAGTGGAACGGAGCACTTATGGGTTATACCCGTGTGCTGTGATGTTGATCCGTCGACTAAACTAAACTAAACTAAACTAAACTAAACTAAACTAAATTAAACTAAACTAAACAATATATTACAAGGAAACAAAGTCCTATGAAGAGCTTCGCTTACATTAACTAAAATAACATTATTGTTAAACGTACCGGCACTTGATGGGGCATGTGATCAATATCAGATCGGTCACCATTACTTGCCTGGACATTTTCTAGTACGCATTTTAGACTGGGTTAGTATGGGTACCCAGGAGAAATAATTTAAAAAACAAACATCATATATAAAGATATTCGAACCATGACCACCGAGTCCACTGGGCAGCTTTCTAGCACCTAGGCCACTGCGGCTACTCAAGCTAGTATACTAAGGGTTCCTATTCTACAATGTATGTGCTGAGTTGAGCTGAGTTGAGCTGAGTTGAGCTGAGCTGAGTTGAGTCGAGTCAAGAACCGGCATCACAGTTTTCGGGAATTCCCATACGTGGTTCCGTCCTCATCTGCAACAGCCAGCGAAGAGTCCCAATACTAATGGCACCAGTAGCAGTCTGATTTGTGTGCCGTCTGGCCTGTCCTCTGAGTCCTCAGTGTCGGCCAGATCCTCTATTCACTCCCTGCAGCACCATTCTCCCCACGCCGTGATGATTTTACTGTTCTTGTGCACTATACACACGATTCCAAAGGCTCCGACTATATCTACCCTATCATGCACCAATACCTGGCCAGCTGGTGCTTATGATCATAGTGCTCTGCGGTGCAAGCCCCTGTCATTGCATGATTCTTCCAGATTAGAGTAACCCCAGGACCAAACCCCTATACAAGGATACTCGGCGTCATGACATGCCAGGCATCAATCTCCAAGAATAATATGGTGTTTATGAACCCCTCACTCCTTCCTTTCAGATTTGGGAACTGTTCATAAATTAATTCTTTGGAATATAATATCATGGTTTCCCCTTGCCTTCACATCGATGTAAGAGTTTGTGATCTCGGATTTTAGCATCAAGCCGGGAATTAAAACACATGCATTTTTTTCTGCTCGTGTATGGGACACGTACAGAAGAAAAGGCCCCTGTACATGTCTGGAGGTATGTCGCGTATATGGTGCGATCCCTTAGTTTTATAAAACAAATCAGCACTAGAGGGATCACGTGATAACAATCACACCAGTCGTATTTACTTCCCGGGAAATTTCGTGTTTCTAATTTTAGGCTGAGTGGACAAGAAGTAAAGGTCAATAACAAACAAGATGTCTGAATGGGAATTCGAACACATGCTCACCAGTCTGGCAGGCACAAGTGTTAGCCACGGCTCTACCGACCAGTGTAGTTTATTTATTTATTAAAAAAAAAAAAAAAAATAAGGGCTCGCGGTTTCCCCAGGTGCATAGCCGCCCCATCATGTCCCCACTTCCCTGTGCGTCATTTAGATGACCGCCTCTGCTGGCGGACCTAGTATGATCAAGTGCAGATACTACACTTTGATCTTAGCCAAAAGGTTAAGAAGCGATATTATTTGCTCACGATGTTCTAACTTTATTTTTGTGGATGTGAATTAAATAGATCAAACAAAATGTGATCGAAGTAGAAAAACATTTTCACAAATTCGAATAATGAAGACACAAACAATAGGCCTACACCGTGTTTTTGTTTTGTTTTGTGCCTGCATATTTCGCTTCATATCTTCAGTGCATGTCCGGCGAGACGGGGCAAAATATGCCAGACAATAAATTGTGCAGCCTATTGTTTGAGTTCATTATTCAAATTCACAACGGGAAATCATGGTTTTGAATTTCTTGTAATAATGGGTCAAGTTAAGGGAAATAACCAAAACAATTTTAATATGATGCAGTTTATATACACACTTCTTACATCTAACTGCCCTTGTCGAATGACGTTGCCTCATCCCATCTTTTGGTTTGGATAAATTAACTAATATACATGTTCCTCCACGACACGATGTCAAATAATCCATTCGTCTCTCTAGATCTGTCCCTGTCTGTCTCTTGTGTTGGACTTGTTAACTGGTCCCCATTCTATGAGACTTTGTCTATCCCTAAGCATTTACTGGGCTGAAATTGTTATCCTGATCTTAACTGTTGTTCGTTCACAACACTATGACAAATAGTCATGTCTTCCCTCTAAATGTTTCCCTGTCTGTAGAGCAATCTTAACTGACATTCGTGGTCCTCCACGACACAATGTTAATAGTACAGTTGTCTCTCTAGCTCTTTCCCCGACTGTCATCTCTCTTGGCACTGGATCAGAGTCTGTTTACAGTTGAAAACCTTAAACCTGTGATGGAAATCATACCACACTCCACAAGAGAAGAGGTGAATTACAAAGTAAAGATGTGACCTAGGTGCCGGGTTCGGAGAAATATCTCTACGCTAACCGCAGCAGCAGCAGCAGCAGCAGCAGCAGCAGCAGCAGCAGCAGTAGTAGTAGTAGTAGTAGTAGTAGTAGTAGTAGTAGTAGTAGTAGTAGTAGTAGTAGTAGTAGTAGTAGTAGTAGTAGTAGTAGTAGCGGTGGTGGTGGTGGTTGTAGCAACAGCAGCAGTAATAGTGGTAGTAGCAACAGCAGCAGTAATAGTGGTAGTAGCAACAGTAATGCTAATAGTAGCAGTAGCAATACTAGTAGTATTAGTAGTAAATGTAGTAGTAGAAACAGTAGCACCAGTAGTAGTAGTTGTTGTAGCAGCAGCAGCAGCAGTAGCAGCAGCAGCAGCAGCAGCAGCAGTAGTAGTAGTAGTAGTAGTAGTAGTAGTAGTAGTAGTAAAGGTAGTAGTAGTAGTAGTAGTAGTAGTAAAGGTAGTAGTAGTAGTAGTAGTAGTTGTTGTTGTTGTTGTATAGCAGTAGCAATAGTAGTAGTAAAATCAGTAGCAGCAGCAGCAGCAGCAGCAGAAGTAGACTCATCTCATCTCATCTCATCTCATCTCATCTCATCTCATCTCATCTCATCTCATCTCATCTCATATGTTTCCTTTTGCACCTTGCGATTTCGAGGTGAAATATACACAGCGGGAGATTGCCCATTATGGGCTTCCATGTATCGGTGTTCCCGTGGATTCTGTTATTCCCTCCGTCAAACGTTTACGTGGCCAGTCAGTTCTTCTGCTTCCATCTGGTCTGTGAATCATTGCTTGTTGTGGTATACTGTTAGTTGGTAATTTAGTTATACAGCCAAACCATTTAACGCGCTGTTTTCTGATAAAATCTAATAGTAATAAAATAAAATGAATCATTTTCCATACCTAGATGTATATCTGGTATAGGGTGTATTTTTAATGACTGTACTGTTTTTGAAAATATTGTCGTCTAAGTTTTGTATTTAACTACTGTGGACTTCATGCAACACAATGCAACATAATAGGTAACTACAAAACTTGGAACGTCAATATTTTCAAAAACTGCATAGCATTAAAAATAGACCCTGTTTCTGGTGCTAGCTCCATACTTGTACAGACCAATGGACCCTAGAAGGGTGATACGGTCAATATTAAACCCGCCATCTTTACTTCCCAAAATAGTTTTTGTCCCCCATTTTAGACTGGTCTATCTGGGAACCTAAGTCAATTAACCCTTTGAACCCTGCTAATACCCAAGGGTAAATATCCTGTACCGTGGGGTTTCCGGGTAATTACCCATTGTTTTTTTTTTGTTTTTTTTTGGCATGCTAATAATATTTCAATATTTCACACTACTATATGCTTGTGAAACCTGGGCTGTTTATCAGCGAGACGCTGGGAAATTAAACCACTTCCACACAGTCTGCCTTAGGAAGCTATTGAAGATTAAATGACAAGACAAGATCCCAGACACTGAAGTTCTAGAAAGAGCGTCCATGCCCAGTATCCACACTCTACTAATGAAGAATCAAATTCGCTGGGCTAGTCACTTAATTGGCATGTCAGATGACAGGCTCCCTAAACGAAATTTTTTTTTTTTACGGCGAGCTACGTTGTGGTAAACGCTCCCAAGGCGGCCAGAGGAAACGCTTTAAAGACAAACTGAAAATCTCACTGAAAGCTTTTGGAATTCATCTTGACATCTGGAAGACTACTTCCAAAGACCGAAATGTATGGTCACTTGTGAAGCAACCAGGACTGCAAGATCTGAAAGAAGAGGCTGGACAGAAAAACCACGGCAGGAGATCCTCCTCCTGGAACGTCAAGCATTCTTTGCCCACATTGTCAAAAAACATTTCGAGCCAAAATAGGTCTTATCAGCCATCTCAGAACTCAAGGCTCCATATTTTCATCCCCAAATGGATGCAATGAATGGTCATCATCATTCTTGATGAACAAACGTCAACAATATTTCAACTTAAAAAAGACATTATTTCTTGAAATTAATCATTGGTGAACAGCAACAAGAAACATAGGAAATGTTTCTAGGTGA